>CM059213.1:11558371-11963371 GCA_030347435.1 Clarias fuscus | reverse complement strand
TGGGCATACAGTAGCAGTCATATATATTTTTTTTTTATTATTTTTTTTTTTATTAGGCCTACTTTCTGTAATGCACCTCTTGTATCTGCCTAGCACAGGATGCATGAAAAAAAAACAACAAAAAAAAACATCAGAAACATAAAAAAAAAAATGTCAGGGCAAAGAAATCCCAGGTGCATTTCAAAATGGCAGGAAATTCCCTGAGGGGAAGACAGGAAGAAGCCCCAGATGATGAGCCAAATTAGCAGAGGGTATAGACACATACAAACACAAAAACAAATGCTCAAAGGACATGGAAAGAGAATGCAGAAATATGCACCAGATGATGGCGGGTTTTTTTTTCTTCTTTCTTTTGGTTTTGTTTTTCCACCAGCTTGGATAGCTAACAGCTGCAAGGGCATTGGACGGAGGGATAAGTCACAGAGGGAGACGTCTTGCCAAGACATCCCACTGGTGGTAAATTAGTGTATAATGAACGCTGTTCATCTCTCTTTTCTTTTAGTTCTTTCTTGCTGATCTTAACACCAGCGTACTCTAGCTTTTGGCAAAATAATATTGTAAACAAAGGGCAATCATACGTTCACACAAACATGTTATGAAACCTCAAACCCTGTTAGGTATAATATTTTAATATTTTAGGAATTAACCAGAGAACCGCTTTTTGATACCTAGCATGTGTCACAGCAGGGTATAGTCTGGCACCCAATCTGGTCATAGTGTCTGGGTGTCAATTCCTCTGCCTGGTTATGTAAAACGGCCTTATGGCATGTCTAAGGTAGACACAGAGCGAACCTAAAAATTAGCTGACAGGCTGGACCGTGGTTTGTGTCTATATAAAAAAATAAAAAAGTGTGTTTGTTTATGTGCACTTTTGTCATCAGGTTGCCCTTCTGTAGTTTGTTGATTGATGCCAGGATGTACTGTAGTGTGGAGGAGTGACTCTTTTTTTTTTTTTTATTCTTTTTTTTTTCTTTTCTCTCACTCGATGACATTTACAGTGTAGTATTCATATAGGCCCTGCCTGACCTTTGGAGCTCATGGATAAAGCCCTGTCAGATTGGTTTTGATACATAATACATGACACGGATCAGATGGCTCAGCCTCAGTACCGGAACACTTGCTTCAGGTCGGCGACTGCAGACGGAGCTTGGTGTGTGCTGAGTGTCCACTCTCCTGTCTCTCAGAGTTCCACATCCTGTTGCGCTAAGCGAGAGGTGTGAGAGTAACACGCTAACCTTCCTGTTCTCGCCTACATTTCCCATCTGTCCCTCCTCTCCAGCCATCTGGCCCTTCATGGGGTAATTAGCCAATCAGCTGCTCTGACGAGAAGGACTCGCAATAGGTTGTATGGATTATTTGTTTAGTAATGTTACATTAAAGTTGAGGAAAGTTTTTTTTTTTTTTTTTTTTTTTAATTAGTTTTTGTCATATCTTGTCATGCCTATGAGAAATGAAAGAATGATGAGAATTTTGTTGGCTGTACACACAATACATATGTTCCTGTCTGTTTAAACTGTTACAGGGAAAAAAGGAAATATATATACACAGGTCCAAGAATGTTTTCCTGTGTCGTATGTATGTGTGTTTTCTGTTTCCTCGAGCATACAGACACGCTGTTTTTGAATTTATACCCAAACTATGTTCACTCCTTAGACCGGACTATATGCTTATGACTACTGAGACTCTAAACCTATGATTATACTTATAAATATACATTTGTTATGGACTTCTTTCCCCACATGTACTTCATTTTGTGTTTCAGTGATGCTTTAAAAAAATAAAATAAAAAATTGTAAAAAAAAAAAAAAAAAAAGAAGAAAAAAAAAAGGTTTAAGCTTATGCTAAAAAAAAATAGTTCATTTTCATCTCGATTTCACTTTAAACAACAGTGTGAATAATGATTTAAGGTTATGACCAGGGATGGTTGTTAAATTTCCTAGCAATAACAGGACATTTCATCTGGCATTTTAGATAAAAGTATCACATTAAACAGGACAACCCATTTAAAAAAAAACACAAAAAAAAAACAGAAAAACAGAGCCACAATAGCAAATATCAGACACTTGTGAATAAAATTGTTATTTAACCCAAATGCACCAGAGAGCTTTTAAAGCTCGCGCTGAATTTACAACCAGAAAACTAGAGCTTTGAAACATTGGCAAGCTGCTGTTTCAATTCAAATCAATTAAAGTACTAAAAACTACTAAAGGCATCTAATATGTGTAAATTGAATATTTGATTGATTGATTTGATTGATTTTTTTTTTTAACTTTTTGATGTTTTATTGAATGTGACAATCTTTAAACTCCAGTCCAGTATGTCACGGCATTGCACTCTGGTTTATTAAACCACCACAAACTCAAAACTAGAGGGAGAAGCGTAGAAGGTTCTATTTTCTGCAAATTTGTCCATTTTGTAGAATGTAACAATTAAACGCTTGCCAGAACAATTTTAAATGGGTGAATTGATTCTGAATCCAAAAAATGACCCAATGATCCAATTAACTGACTCGATCGACAAAGGATTCAATTAAATTTTGATGATAAAAAAAAATTTACAGAACACATTCGGAACATTACCGAACATTGCGTTCGAGTCCGTGCATTGTTGTAGCGGACTATGATCCAAGCCAGCTGTTTCTCAACCAAGTCTGCGATACACTGAATTATGCTGGAGTTCCATTAGATGGTGTACAGGGTTAAAAATGTGTTGGGAAGATTTGTGGCTCAAGACGTCTGCTCAATATTCTGAAGGAGATCTGTGGGGACGGAGCATTCCGCTGAAACGCTTTGAATTCTCTGTCTGTTCTTGCTCTGGGATGTCCCAGAAGGACTTGTAAATGTCACCTTTTGAAGTGTAATGGCCTTAAAGGCCTCCTAACCCATGGAATCTCTAATTGTCGACCCAAATGTCCTCCAGAACACTGATCATGACTCAGCGCTGTCACAGTTGTTCAATTAACCGTCGCTAAAACCAGACGAAATATTTTTCCCTGACATGGCATAGTTAACCTTAGGGGTCTGCATGTGGAGCAGGAGTTCACCTGTTCATCTGTTCATTGGAATTGCTGTGCATTCAGATGAATAGCGAGTTTTGCGCATTGCACATAAACCCACCGCATGCATGTGCCATGTGAGTGTTTGTGGGCTCGAATTGATCTGTTGGGTCATGTTTGTGATTTTGTATCGATCAGAGACACACAGCTTCACTAGACCTCTGATTTTGAAATATAATTTGTTGCCTTTGCTACATTGATATTGCAGCTGCTCTGTTGAAAGTGGCAGCAGATGTTACATACCCCGTATCAATCTGTCAGCGAGATCGATATTATTGTGCAAACTTGTTTATGGAGTGTTCATGCAGAGAGCATGTTTTTTTTTTTTTTTTTTTTTTTTTTCCGTTCCACATTTAGTCCTGGAGATATTCTTCATGCTGAGTTCAGTACCCACGATGCTCTGCATGTGGCCTACCCCGGAATCCCACAAACACGCCGTTAACGAGGAGCAGATTTATCCGTTAATTAATCCTCTTCATCATCACAATCCAGGAGACCAAAACCCTGACATTTAGGGTCATTAATAATTCGCAACAGTAAAGCCACATCATGGAAAGCCACACTCTAAATATAGCAAGCTTACATTAAAATCACCGGGATTTGGTCTCAGGTTGAGCTTGCACTTTTGTTCGTCTATGAGTCTGGGGGAGCTTTGCTTGTTTTCAGTGGGGATTTTATTAGTAAACTGCTTCCATTTGAGAGAGTCTGCGGTTTTGCAGACCTGATTGCTTTTGTGAGCTTCAAGTCTCCAAAGGCTGCATTATACAGAAACTTAGACACTGATGTGTGTCATAACAGCCTCCAGTTGCCATGACAACTAGCGCAACCTGTCATCAGTCTTCTAAATGCATATTCCGCTGCCGTCTGAATAAATACTTTGGCATTTCGATATATCATAGTGTTCGGTGGAGGTGCTCCTGTAGATCATGCATCTTAACAATGAATGCGGCGACTCTTTAAGTTAACCCAAATCCTTACCTGCGTGGCATCAGCATGCTGCCTCGATGCTTTCAAATCGCCGCATATGTATATGGAAAGTGTGCGTGACTTTATGTACAAAGAACAAATGACACTTTGAGATGACAAGCCTTTGTGTTGTCGGGAAGACGCCACGGCTCGTTATTAAAAGCTCTTTTGTTAATCAGGCGCTTGGTGAAAGTGTAAAAGCAACGAAAATGAAAGGCAGGAAAGTGAGTCATGTTTGTTAAATCACTTTGCTCGTGTCTGTATCATGCACAGGGCTTTCTCAATGAACGGATGGATGGACGGACGGATGCATGGATGGGTGGACGGTTCAGTGGAACAACAGGCATAGCAGCTGTTGTGGTGTAAAAAGTCTTGCATGCATTTTCTGTTTTATAGTTTATCATTGGTCAGGAAACAACCCATCTGTTTGTAATATAATTCCTCATAAAAAGCGAGTCATATTCCGATCTACCCATCTATCTATCTATCTATCTATCTATCTATTCAAAAAAAACGTTATATATTAATTATTACTAATGAGGCTAAAATTAATCAGGCAAACTGAAAATCAGTTTTGCCTTCAATAAACAATAAACATCTGCAACTGTAATAAAAGTATAACCCTGCTGTCAACACAAGAACCCTACGGATGATGGTGGGAGGTCTAGTCTAGATTTACATTGGCCTCCTTTCTTTTTCGTAATGATATGCTCATGCAGCTCATAAATTGTTCACATATGGAGGGATAAACACACCTTAGCTGTTGCTGGACTTTGCCTGTTTACAGCCAAATAGGCTTAGCCTAGAATAAATAAATAAATAAATGAGGTATATACATTAGCGGCATTCTTTCAAATTGAAAGAGACCACATGAATGCACACATTAGCCTAATGGTATAATGTGAGATATCTAATCATGCAAGGCTTTTTTTTTTTCTCCTGTCGAAGTCATTTTATTGTTGTTTATGAAGATGCGTACAGTATGATGTGTCTGAAATGTTGCGAAAGGCTTCCGGACAGGGCTAAAGAGAAAGTTCTGGACAAGGACAAGGCATACTAACAGCACTGCAGCTTGTTCCTGCTTGTAACTAACCTGCCCCGTTAAGTAGGTAGTAGGAGGGAGAGAGAGAAAGAGATGGAAGGAGAGCTCTATAAAGCATAGCAACAAGAGAGCTTTTTTTTGGAGCTGTGCAAGAATAACAAAGCCTCGATGCGCAATGCCTGCAAGCAAACGAGCGTGTTTGTGCATCATCTGTGCAGGTTCCTAATGTCCCTTAGTGTCATTGGTTGCATCGTCATGTGCCAAGTGGAAACATATCTCAATGTCAAGCATGTAGGAGTGACCTGGTTCTTCTAACTCCATCCAATGGCATCTAACATGACTCATGCGTGCCACCTGTCATAGCAGCACTATGGGAGCAAATTTGGCCTGCAGTATGGATTGGGCATCACACCTAGCATCAGAAAGGCAGGCGAACAAATGGAAACTATCCTGCTTTTTTTTTCTTTTTCTTCTCCCCCAGTCTCTTAATTTCTGCGCTGCATGAGTGCAATTTGCCTGTTGAAATGCTGCGTTCCTATTTCAGGCCATCCCACACACTTTCAGTGACACACGCATGCGCGCGCACACACAGAGGCACACGCAAAGTCATTGTGCGCGTTTCCCACACATGTGAAGAAAGAGAACTGAAATTTGTCACTGTCTAATTACAGTGTTCTGCTGCCCAAGGAGATGTTTCTTTTCTCCTTTATTTATTTATTTATATCTATTTTTTTACACGGTAGGGAGAGAAAGAAAGGGGGATGATGGAAAAGCTCCTGCGTTAACTTTCAGGAACAGTCTTGTGGCAATTAGCACAGCAAGCATCGGGGCAGGTCAAAAGCAATTGAACCGTAATTGTGTATGTGCATGTGCATGTGTGTGTTTGCTGTGTGTGAAAGGAGCCTGGATAGTTGCATAAATATTTTTTTTTTTTTTTAAATCTCCTGCTATGTTATGCAAAGTCTGTTTCTTATCATTTGTTTACAAGCCAGCACGAACATTTGGGATTCATTACAAGGCCCAAATAAACGTCGCAATATTTCTGTTAACACATCAATATGGAGCAGTAACTGTAAACCATAATAACAAACGCTCATAACGAGCAAAACAAGTCATTTGCTTCGATGAAATTACTTATTTAATGCTTTTACCATTTATTCCTTCGTTTATCTAGTTCTTACACTTTACTTTTTATTCTTCAATAAACAGGAAAACTGACATCCCTCATTTACGTTAGGACTAAATAGAGTTTGTTTAGACTATAGCGATATGTGAAATCTGTTTCCCGTCTACTCTTTTTTTTTTTTTACACAAAACTGTAGTCATGGAAACCATGACAACGCAAAGGTGTACCGAGAGAGCTTTTAAAATAGCCTGGAGCACTAGAACCGATACACAATCAGTAACATTACCTACTAAACACAGCGCTTTGAAAACCCAATCCATTCGACCTGTTTGTCAGATAAAAGATGAAATCCAAAATTCTCCTCCTATTCAGTATCTTGCCAATTGTGCCTTTATATATATATATATATATATATATATATATATATATATATATAAAAAACATCTACTGCAAAGAGAAGAGAAATGGGAGAAAATCTCAGTGCTTCGTCTTTATGTTCATGTGGGCTTCTGTGAAAGAGGTCAAGAAAAAGAGTGCATAAGTATGATTAAACAGAAAAAAAAGAGCTCATAATGGCCCGTTCTTTTGAGTATTTGCAGCGCTAATGAAGGCTGCACTTAAATGTCAGTCTTCTTTGAGTAGTGTAATACTGAGCTCTATGGGGGGTGGGGGGGTATATATATAGGTATAGTAGTTGGAAATGCATTTTTATGCCTTTTACTGCACATTGTATGTATGTGTGTGTGTGTGCGCGCAAGTATGTGAGTGTGTTTGTATCTGTGGTAGAAAGATTGCTAACCCCAGCGCTTCATTTGCTGTTAGTATGGATGGCAGCATACAGCTTTCAATAACAAAAAGTGCTGAGCTTCTGTTCTGCTGAAGGCAGCAACACAGCCATATCTCTCGTCAGATTTCATATTAATCATATTTCACTACACTACAGCACAGCAAACTTTAATACCTTGATCCCTTTTTTTATGTAGACGTCTGTATACTAGTCTTTTACACTTGCTAAATAACCAATAAAACTCATTGCCTTGTGCTGGTATTGAAATATACTGTATGTAATAAGGGCATGGCGCTATATACACACGTGGACAAAATTGTTGGTACCCTTCAGTCAATGAAAGAAAACTCACAATGGTCACAGAAATAACTTTAATCTGACAAAAGTAATAATTAAAAAAAATTCTATGAATGTTAACCAATGAAAGTCAGACATTGCTTTTCAACCATGCTTCAACAGAATTATATATTTTTTTTAAAACTCATGGAACAGGCCTGGACAAAAATGATGGTACCCCTAGAAAATACTGAAAATAATGTGACCAAAGGGACATGTTAATTCAAGGTGTGTCCACTAATTAGCATCACAGGTGTCTACGATCTTGTAATCAGTCAGTGGGCCTTTATATAGGGCTCCAGGTAGTCAGTGTGTTGTTTGGTGACATGGTATGTATCACACTCAACATGGACCAGAGGAAGCGAAGGAAAGAGTTGTCTCAGGAGATTCGAAAGAAAATTATAGACAAGCATGTTAAAGGTAAAGGCTATAAGACCATTTCCAAGCAGCTAGATGATCCTGTAACATCCATGGGACTGTAGCCAACCTCCCTTGACGTGGCCGCAGGAGGAAAATTGATGACAAATCAAAGAGACGGATAATCTGAATGGTAACAAAAGAGCCCAGAAAGACTTCTAAAGAGATCCAAGGTGAACTTCATGCTCAAGGAACATCAGTGTCAGATCGCACCATCCGTCGTTGTTTGAGCCAAAGTGGACTACATGGGAGACGACCAAGGAGGACACCATTGTTGAAAACAAATCATAAAAAAGCCAGACTGGAATATGCCAAACTATATGTTGACAAGCCACAAAGCTTCTGGGAGAATGTCCTATGGACAGATGAGACAAGAAAATGGAACTTTTTGCCAAGGCACATCAGCTCTATGTTCACAGACGGAAAAATTAAGCATATCAAGAAAAGAACACTGTCCCTACTGTGAAACATGGAGGAGGCTCTGTTATGTTCTGGGTCTGCTTTGCTGCATCTGGCACAGGGTGTCTTGAATCTGTGCAGGGTACAATGAAATCTCAAGACTATCAAGGGATTCTAGAGAGAAACGTGCTGGCCAGTGTCAGAAAGCTGGGTCTCAGTCGCAGGTCATGGGTCTTGCAACAGGACAATGACCCAAAACACACAGCTAAAAACACCCAAGAATGGCTAAGAGGAAAACATTGGACTATTCTAAAGTGGCCTTCTATGAGCCCTGACCTCAATCCTATTGAGCATCTTTGAAAGGAGCTGAAACATGCTGTCTGGAAAAGGCGCCCTTCAAACCGGAAACAACTGGAGCAGCTTGCTCATGAGGAGTGGGCCAAAATACCTGCAGAGAGGTGCAGAAGTCTCATTGACAGTTACAGGAATCGTTTGATTGCAGTGATTGACTCAAAAGGTTGTGCAACAAACTTTTAAGTTAGGGGTACCATCATTTTTGTCCAGGCCTGTTCCATGAGTTCATTTTTTTTTATATAATTCCGTTGAAGCATGGTTGAAAAGCAATGTCTGACTTTCATTGGTTAACATTCATAGAATTCTTATTTATTATTATTTTTGTCAGATTAAAGTTATTTCTGTGACCATTGTGAGTTTTTCTTTCATTGACTGAAGGGTACCAATAATTTTGTCCACGTGTGTAATACTATTTTTTTTTTTAAAAAGAAAGACGAGGATGACACATATTACTTTTTACCTAATTGTAATTCTGTTAAATTTGTTGCCTACCAATGATATACTGTATACGAGTGCTGTTCAAGTCAAACCGGGACTTGTGTTGAACTTTATTGTGAATGAAGGTAAAACCAATGAACATTTACAGAAGACTTGTAATGAGACTCAGTAAGACGGCCGTGCATCAGTCGATAGCGATCCCGGATGATGTGTCTCGGAGCCAACGGCAGTCGTTCCTGTGAACATTAAGCGATTGGAACGTCTGATCTTTGAAAATCGATGGAAAAACGTATGCCAACCTACAGAAGAGCCGCATGTGTCTGTGGGAACTGTACACACCAGAGTTTACTCTCATAATTGCATTCTGCTATTCTGGATTTTTTATTGAACCATAATTGATTAGAAATAATTAGTATGTATAATAACATATTACAGTATTTACAAACAGTGTGTACAGCATTACAGTAGATCATTCTGTACGAGCAGCATTGTTTTGGAAAATAAATCAAAATCTTCTGATCAATCCCAATGAAGTACAATGATCACTACCAAGTTCACTTAAAAACATTAAAAAAAAGCATGAATACAGCAGGGAAATAGCAGGAATACCATATTATTATAATACTAGAGCCGGAAAACTAGTTACCTACAGTAGTTGTAGCAGAAGAACAAAAATGATGAACAAAAGAACCAAAACCAGCCAAACCTCTGAGCCAGTGTTGCCAAGGTGGATTTGAAGTTCGCTGGATGTCTGTCTGTCCTCATTGCCCATTATTAACACAATGAACAACATGATGTTCCATAGTGCTGGGCCAAAATCAATCAGCTATCTGGCCAGTGATTGAATTGTGGCGCTACAGTAGATCCATTTGTTGTGTTTGTTGTGTTTTTCTCTCTTTTGTTAGTTCTGTATTACTGTTGGCTCATCAGTTTACAGTCTATGATTAATTGTTTTGAATAAATTTTCAACCTTTAAACAAACCGGATGCAGCAACTTCCATTCATGGGACTAATAGATAACATAAATACCACATTGTTAGGCCGTAAACGCTGTAATCATTACACTTTTTACTGTGTCTATACACTGGCGAAAAATATTAGCATGCTTAATCAGTATAACAATATAGCAGTGAAATGTTGAAACGGAGTGAAAAGAGCATAGACGGCTTTGGGAAATGAAACTGTGCACACTGACCTCATCCATTTTTCAGACTTTCGTGTGACCCTCTCTGTCACACATTATACAATGTTGTCCGCTTTGTCTCTATTAAAGTATAAGAATATTTCTAATGATCTCGTTGTGATTTAATGAGAATACGGTATGCTTCGGATACAGGATGTAATAATTTGCAAACTGACTGTAAAAATACATAAATTAACTGGTGGTAGATCGCCAATAAAATTACAATAATTACAAGATATTTGAAATCCATGTTAAATTAAGACATAAGTGGTCCACATAGCATGATGATGTTCCAAGTGTGTGAGTAGTTTTGAAAACGTGAACTCATGCATGAAAAGATACTTATTAGAATTTGTAGGGGGAAGAAAAAATGAACTGACTTACCCTCCTGGATTACTTAATAATCTATAAAATCCGAAGACATTATTTTAGAAACTTATTTTAATTCATGTGCGATGAGACCAAATAATCAGACATAATTGTAGGGGAACCAATTCGACGTCCATGTTCAAGTTTATTCTATGTATTTTGTAATTATAATAGTATACGAAATTATCATCTCTCTCTCTTTCTCTCTCTCTTCCTCTCTCTCTTAGACACACACACAGACACACAAACACAGCTGTCAGAGGTTATGCATTTTCAATCAAAGCCTTGTTTTGTGTGATCCAGATAAGCTGTGTTCAGAATGTAACGGATGTGATTGGATTACGCTGAGCAAGGCTTGTTTATTCTTTTCTCTGTGCAATGGAATGACAGCAACAGAATCTGCTCAATGATATCTCACTGACATGGATTCATATCAGTAACATAGTGATAATTTGAAACACTTATGTTATTAGTCCAACAGCGATTTGAGTGAGCAGGACCAAATGTTACATTCAGACAGCACTCACAACTAGATAGTTTAGATTAGATTTAAAGGGTGCACACATGTGTACATATTTAGACATAAAACACAGTTAGGGTGCATAATTCAAAGTACAGTACATTAGATGTATATAAGGTGGTAACCAGGGCTTTAACCAAATATTCCACAATGTCACGTCTACTACACACTTTGCTAATGTTAGACTTCCATTCTTAGTACTGTATTTACAGTATAAATATATTAGCATAGTAATAATTAGTGTAGTATAATAAATTAGCATTCAGCTAATGTTACAGCATTCAGTTAACAATGCAACATTTAGCTAATTTTATAACAATCAGCTAACTTTACAAATTAGCGTTACAAATTTCATTTAATTACAGCATTCAAAAACAGCATTCAGTTAACAATACAGCATTGAGCCCATGTTACAACCAGCTAATCAGCTAATCTTACAGCATTCAGCCAATGTTACAGCTATCAGCTACAGTATCTTTACAGTAATTAATCAATGTTCCTATTCAGCTAATCTTCCAGCATTCTGCTAACATTACCACTATCAGCTAACTTTACAATAATTAACTAATGTTCCAACAGTCGGCTAATCTTACTGTACAGCATTTAGCTAATGTTACCGCTATCTGCTAACTTTACAGCAATCAACTGAAGTTGCAGATTTCATTACATTCATTTTTTATACAATCTGTCATGGGGTGTCTACCATAGAATTCCCTGTTAAATATCTTTTACTACAGAAACACTAAGATAGTAGTACAAGAACATATAAAATGTATAGACTTGTGAATTGCCTTGTAACTAGTACCTTGTTAGAGCAGCTGTTATACTGTATGTAGATAAGCATTCCTGACTAGGTAGTTCAAGCCCACTGTGGTATAAATACACTATTATTGCCCAAAATTTTGTATAACCTGTCTGTTACATGCATGTGTACTGTAGTTTTTCCCCCATAGTGTTGCAACAAAGTTTAAAGCACACAAATGTCTAGGATATGTTTGTATGCTGTAGCGTTATGATTTCTTTTCACTGGAACTAAGTTTGCCAAGGTTGGTGATTAAAAACTTGAGTGGCCTCCAAAGAGCCCTGACATGAACACCCACTGAACACCTTTTGAGCGAATCTGAAACGCTGACTGCACCGCACCCCAGGCCTTTTCAACACACGTCATTCACTGATCTCAGTGATGCTCTTGTGGCTGAATGAGCAAATACCCACTGCCATGTTCCAAAGGCTAGAGGGAAGCCTTCCCAGAAGAGTGGAGGTGAATGAAACAGACAAATGCAGACACCATTAATAGATATGAGAAAAAAAAAAAAAAGATAACTAACAAATGTCTATTGATGTAAGTTGATGTCATTGTTTAATATTAATGAACAAATCATTAGGTGAGGTGAATATTTTAACAAGTAACAAGGGATAAGTATCAATGACACTATTATACTATATAATAGACACTATTATTGGCTCATTTATAACTATGAAAAACTGTTTATGCAATTTATGTAGCTACATGAATCACTGACATGAAATGACTACATATTATGTTTTAAATCATGAGTATAAAGTTAATAGTGTACATATCTTTGATTGTGAGGTATTATTTAAGGATAAGCCACAGACGGCCAATCTGTAGAAACCAGGCCGTCTTAAATAACGCTGTGCTATTTTTCAACAGAAATCTGGCAGATGGAAATCTCTTGAATAATTCTCGCTATTTTGCATGTTGTTGATGCCGTTGTTGTTGTTGTTGTTGTTGTTAAAATACAGTACAAACCTTTTTTTGACCGTGTAAGCAATTACTCAAAAAGCGAAAAATTTTTGTACTTGAAAATGAAACATTCATAATGTAATAACTATACAGCTACTGGGCTAAGTCCTTGTATTATACACATTCATGGATGATTATGATTACATACAGTATGTATCTCCAGCCGCTTTTAACCTTTGCATCAAATACACAACCTATGTGTGTATAAACAGGAAGGGATCATGTCTTGTCATTTGTAGTGCAGTGTTAGATAAATGTCAAGGGCACTATTAAAATATGTTGGTGATATGTATTTAACATTTGAGCCTTTCTGTGGACCTAATGATACAAATAAATACCGTTGCAGAATTTCACAAAGTTGGCATCTCTAAGCTTTATAAAATAGAATGCACAAAAAAAAATATTTGGATCACAAATATACATTAAATAAATGAACTAAAGAAAGCTAAAAACCTGCTGAGAACCTTTTCCACCCCAGGGTTCGAAAACTGAAGGACTTTTTTAAAGAGGTACTGCAGATAGACCGCATACTGTATATTGATATATTGATATGATTTCATATAACCAGTCATTTGAGACCATTTTAAATCAATATCACTCTATTGAAAGATACTTATGGGGTTTTTTTTCCTCCCCGTAGTTTTGAGAAAGAGAGTAGGCCTTAAGAGTATCTTAGTGAAATAAGGTATCAAATTGCCATGTGCCATGAGAAAATGAGTCTGGGTGACCAAATTTGATCTGAAGTTCAGTGGGAGATAGATTGAGAAAGGCAAGGAGGGCTTCCTTGGTTTGTGTTTGGTTTTATTTGGGGAGCTATTTGCCAGAGTGAGCTCCCTCTGTCTTCATTACTCTCCCACTGTGTGGCGGATTTAATGACACATCGGCTTCGGCAGGCTGTTTCCTTGCGCGAGGCTCGCAGCTGCGCAATGTTTCCACGGAGACCTGAAAGCTCCATGGCGACCAGCATGAATGTCTGACAGCCTTTAAGGATGGACGATGACACTGATTTTCTTTGCAATCCAGTATAAGTAAGAAACAGGCTAATACCTGTGCGAAAAAAGGAAAAAAAAAAAAACCCAGGATATTTATATACCTAAAATTGGTAGATTATTAACCCGACTTGTTTCTCAAATAAAATGCTGAGCGCAGCTTGGTTAAACATATGTTCCTATATAGTAAATATTGAAGAGTCAGTACCCACATTTCTAGAATCTTCTTATTCTTTGTAGCAGGTCTTGTATTTTCACTGTCTCTTCGCATCATTATATACTCAACATGCCTGTGCGTATTCATGCATGAGATTTCCCCTCTTTCCTTTATCTTTTTTTTTCTTTTTTGTGCATCAGATCCAGTCAGGTGAGTGTCTCGAAATGGCACAAAGCTACAGTGGGTAGCTTCTGGTTCAGCAAGCATTTTGCTTTCACATGTCTCCAGGGGTTTGAAGCTGTTTTGCCACTGTGACATGCTCTGCTGGTCTGTAAAGACCACTAATTCTGGGATATATTATGAAGAAAGATAGATAGATAGATAGATAGATAGATAGATAGATAGATAGATAGATAGATAGATAGATAGATGGACAGATAGATTGATAGATTGATAGATGGATGGATGGATGGATGGATGGATGGATGGATGGATGGGTGGATGGATGGGTGGGTGGATGAATGTATGTATGGTTTGGTTAATGAAAGAGTTGCATCAAACCTAGTGAGATTACAATATTACCTGCAACTGATCCACATTTTTGTTGATTAGCACTAGTATACAGCATGTCACGCAATATAATTTTTTTTGTTGTCGTCACCTTACTTTTATATTTCTTCTGTTATTTCTTGGGCATACTCAAAGTTGTTGTGTTTTTCACTTAAAATTAAAGTATTCTTGCATATGCAAGTGCCTCAGCTTAAATCCCTGATAGATAGATAGATGAACTTAAACAAAGTCAAAGTACCGTACATTGCCTTTGTTTTTTATGAGTTCAGGTCACAAGTATAAACCTATTACAAATCATTACAAACGGTTGCATTGTATTGTATTGTTGTATTGTATCTACCAGCAACATACTGTAGTACATAAGGCTCCGGGTCAACCATTTTATTTTAAATAGGGAATGACAGGGTTAAGCTGAATTGATTTTGAATTTTCTTTTGTCTCATGGTGCAGGAGCATATCAAATATAGGGAAGACTTTAGGATGACTGTATATGCAGCTCCCACAGTCTAATGGGCATTGATGACTGCCAAAAATGGCAGGACGTCTGAGTTTGGCCAAGAGGATGGCTATATCGTTGAAGAGAAAGAAGGGAACATGTAGTGTTTTCTGCCTCTTTCTTTTAGAAACATTCTGTTATTGAATAAGACCTCTTCGCTGTTTCTGATGACTTGTGGAGGCATATGAAATCTCATTTTCCAAATGCCTATTGCTCTCTCCTCCATGCAGTGTGACCTCTGGTGTGCAGTGTCATAAATTCTCCTTGTCTCCAGTCTGTGCCTGAGCAGTGGGCAAAAGCGAATGGGCATGGAATGGATCAACACTATCAACAAATAGCCACCTATTTCCAAAGTCCTCATTCCCTTCTCAGCAGCAGACTTCGGAAATGGCGCTCCACGTCAGTTTGACCTCTATGTCTGCTGTGCAACACCTGGGGATGGACTTCACGAGTATGGGAAAGAGTCTCTTATATAAAGGTGTGTTTTGCGTCAGAGGAGTCAGTTAATGCACAGCTCTGAAACCTCACCAATCTGCAGGAACAGCTCACTGATATTGAACTGGTCATACAGGAGAACATTCGAAACACCGGTGTTAAAAACCTCTGAATGCAGCAATGAGGTTTCACTTGGCCACATTAAGACTTGTTGTCTTATTCTCTTTGTCCAAACAACCATTAAACATTACCATTTGGCCAAAAAAAAAGAAAGAAGATATTAACCCAGACAAGAGAAAATGCACTGCTGTGGTAATGTCAACTGATTTGCGCAGTAATTGCCAAACCACTGTGTGGGGTGGGCTTAACGCCACTGTGCGTGAATCTCTGACTCACTGACTGACTCGCCTCAAGAGTTTTAAAAGACGTCATTACAGTGTAGGCGATGCCATTTTCAAGACTAGCTATCAGCATTGTCCTTAGCAATTATAGCAAACAAAAAGAAGCAGTTTCATATTTCCACACAGTAAATGGTTTACTGACATGAAATGACTACATATTATGTTTTAAATCATGAGTATAAAGTTAATAGTGTACATATCTTTGATTGTGAGGTATTATTTAAGGATAAGCCACAGACGGCCAATCTGTAGAAACCAGGCCGTCTTAAATAACGCTGTGCTATTTTTCAACAGAAATCTGGCAGATGGAAATCTCTTGAATAATTCTCTCTATTTTGCATGTTGTTGATGCCGTTGTTGTTGTTGTTGTTGTTGTTGTTGTTAAAATACAGTACAAACCTTTTTTTGACCGTGTAAGCAATTACTCAAAAAGCGAAAAATTTTTGTACTTGAAAATGAAACATTCATGATGTAATAACTATACAATTAAATAGCATAAGCTTCAATACAACTTTATGTTTGTAATATAATAGTACTGTATATACCTACTGTATCCTATCTTCTATCCTATGTTCACTGGTATAGCATATGTTAATTGTTTTTCATTTTCCACATTGCAGTATGCTCTCCTACAGATACACTCAATTTCACATAGAAGCACGGCGAAATATAAACTTTCAAAAAAAAAAAAAGTTTTATTGGAGTATTGTAATAGTGCATTTTATATTCAAATTCATTTAACTTCTGAATGAATAACAACTTTCAGTTTAATTTTAGTTTTAACTATTTCAGAAATCCACTTTACTAGAATTGCAGCGCGTCGCCATCTCATAAAAGATTAGTCTTTACAATGTGTATCGAAGGTTATTAAACTAGAAAACATGTTTCGTAAAAGTTATAATAATTGTTATTTTGCTGCATTTCTCATCTAGTCAATAAGCAGTTCTGTTCACTTGCAGATAATAGGCTTTGCGCATGTTAGTGCTTACTGGCAGAAACTTCTCCAAATGGGATAGAAAGACACTTTAGTAAACACGGCCCTCTTAAAACTACATTATGGTCATTAAACACTGGCTTTATCTCCTCTGTTTAATGACTGTTATTTCATATGAATATTTATGAGCTTTTGCTAATCCATGTGGTGCTTGCATCAGCAACTAGCTGCTGGTGTAATTGGAAAAGTATTTTCCTGTTTTTTTTTTCATTGCTTGTCTGTAAAGTCACATTAGGCCCCTGTTTTATAAACACTTTGGCCACTCCTAGGAACCTAAGAACGATGACTAGTGCCATGAAAAATCAGACAATGCCGTCTTCTTTTCTAGAAGGAGACCTGTAGAAGAAAACAACTTGTTGACGTTCTGTACATCCACTGTCACTGAAATATCTGACATTTTAAGGCGTGTGCTGTTACCTTATCATGCATCTTTTTACTGCGCGGTAAACTCTTCAGGTTTAACGGAGACGAGTCTTGTTTTTTTGATATGATATTTTTTTCTGAACTTCAATCAAATGAATTTCATCCTAATCCACTGCTGCCAAAAACAAGTGTTCCCTTGGTGTCTTCGATGCATTATATCATTTTTTGTCTTTCTAGACATGTAAAATGCATATACTATATGGCCAAAAGTATCACAGCTGATCATCATATCCATATTTGAGTCTTCCACAAAATCACAAACATCCATAAGGGAGTCCACTTTGCGAAAATGAGAGACGTCTCCTTTAAACCTGAAGATTGTGCAGAAAAACAAACAATAAGGCAACAGCATGGGGTTTCAGATTCTAATATACTATATGACCAAAAGTGTTTGATATATATTTGGGTCTTCCACAAAAAACAGGAATCACACTCAGATTGGGGACTTGAATCTTACAGCCCTGACCTCAACCCCACTGAACACCTTTTGGGTGAACTACAAAGCTGACTACACCGAAGACCTCCTCACATCATCATCATCATCATCATCATCATCATCAGTACTCAGTACCCTCTTGCACCTGAATGAGTATACTGTACATCCCTGCACCCATGCTCCAGAATTTAATAGAAAG
Organism: Clarias fuscus; assembly: GCA_030347435.1. Lineage (NCBI taxonomy): Eukaryota > Metazoa > Chordata > Actinopteri > Siluriformes > Clariidae > Clarias > Clarias fuscus. The sequence goes on along the minus strand of CM059213.1, from coordinate 11,945,511 downwards.
CCTTTAATGGAGAGTGAGTGGAGTGTATTATAACAACAAAGGGACTAAATCTGAAATGTGCATATTGTCAGTTGTCCCTAACTGTTAGTCACAGTATTATAATGCAGTCTGGCTTCATTTTAGATACAAGCTTTTCTTCGTGGAAATCTTCTTAAAGGGGCAGCCTCGATCCTAGTTTCATCAGATAGAATTGGGTTGATTGGGCTAAAGCGAACACTTGTCACTGTTTTTCTGCAACTTAAACGTGCCTTTCAGGCAGCAGAGGGATCTAAAAATCACAGTCTGATTCTTAAAAAAAAAAAAAAAATGCTGTAGCTATGCAATGGAACTTGGATGCTTTTTCTCAGAGATGTTTGGTGACCTACAGCACACTGGTACGAACATTTACGAATGCTAAAATCATTTCCTGAGCACGTTGTGCAGCGTCAGAGTCGAACAGGTGTTCATCCATCATTTCAGTATTCTTGCTTTAGATACTAATCAGCCCCGCGACCATGTCCTGCAATGCCTGGGTGATTAAGAATGTCATGTTACCACATTACCTCGTTTCTCAAACTAAAAAAGCCAATTGGTATGCAGCAAACTCAGCAAGAAATTAGCCATGCGTTTGGGATGAGGGCTCTTTTCAGAAACGTTAAATCAGCCCCGAGGGTGTCATTTTATCATTGATAGTATTACATGGTCACATACCGGCATCACTAAGGGTTAATTATCAGCACACATCCAGTAATTACAGCCACATTATGTGACAAGGAGGGCCCACTTGCAGCTGCTGCTTGACGCTGGAGTGTGTGCGGAGCTCATCAGCCGTTTGCATCGCTGTAGCCGACGAGAATAGTTCTTACATTCTTACAGTACGCGCTTGTATCTATGTATCTTTGTCTTTTCACTTGTTTTTCAGAATCAGATACTTTTACATCTTTCGGTTCATCAGTGACAGCATCAAAGATGTTACATATTAAGCAAGACTTAATCACTATAAGTCTTAGTAGTGCTTTATCACTACAACACTAATACGTTTGCTTGGTCCTTTTTAGATCTAACTTTAGATGAAATGAAATCAGTTTTTTAGACTCGGGCTGAAAGAGTTAACCTATTAGCGAAGCAGCATTCAGCATCAGTGCTTCAGCTGAGAGCCTCCTCTCACATTGCCTTTTACATAAATAAGAGTTCTTTTTTTTTTCTCCCTCGCTCCCCCTCTCCTCTCGCGCTCGTCTCCCTCTCTCCTGTTCGCTCTCACACACACCCACACAGAAACAGTCAAATCCACTGGCAGAGGGAAAGAGAGAAAGATGAGGCAGGACACGTGAGAAAGAAAATCGTTTCTTTTAGCACGGCTTTTTGCACCTCTCTCTCTCTCTCTTTCTCTCTCTCTCTCTCGCTCGCTCTCTCTCTTTCTCTCTCGCTCTCTCTCAACCCTCTGGGGTTTGTGGGATGCTGATGAGAAGATAAGATTTAAAGCAGATCTGTGTGAAGTCTTTCCTCTAGTTCTCATTCTGTTATGTGTGTCACTGTTCCTCACTGATCACTCCGCTTTAATATGTGCATGCATACAGATTCCTCTTGTGTCGCATCAGACTACACCAAATCACAGAGCCGGATTTTTTTAGTGGGTTTGTGGTTCGTTTGCAATGTTTATGCAGTAGTGTTTAGTCGCTCTTCTTGATGAAAACAGTTGAAATGGTGCCTGAGAGGCCTGGGGCATGAATACATTTCCAAACATGAGTGATATTAAAGCCATGGAACGTATTACTTGTTGTTAATTAGTAAGGTGGCCTGTGGCAGCACCTCCGGTATAGTCGCATTGATTGTCTACACGTTTCCAGGCAGAGGTGTACTGTCCGAGTACAGCTAAGGACTAGACATAAAGCGCTAAAGATGGTGACGCACATCACTTTGGATATTAAAGAGACATGCTCGCAAAGTCAGGAATGTTACGTTTTTACTGGATATTGCTCCGAGATCGAATGCCTAGTGAATATTCTATCTGTTTTTCTTCTTTTCTTTACAAGCACTGGCTATTCCCAGCTTATCTGACAGTTGTTTGCCTAACTGCTATTAGCTAGCCTATACAACCAAGCCATGTTAAAATAAAGCAGATCACCAAGCGGAGAAGCAGATCTTCGCTGTAAACCAGATCAGACATCCATCATTAGGAACTAACCACCAAAGGGCCATCACAGGCGATTATTTCACACTGTTTTTAATGAATCCTTTAGTCCTTTGTCACACGTTTTCCAGCCCTTAGCACTTGCTAAGAGAAATACCTGCTGTACATGACTAACCACACAATACATGCATGATGGTGACGGGGTCACATACACACACTTACACACACACACACACACACACACACACACACACACACACACACACACACACTTACACACACACACACACAGACTTACACACACACGCGCGCGCACACACACACACACACACACACACACACACACACACACCACAGCCAAGAAAAAGTGGGCAATCACAAGCACACAGCATGGAAGTGGCTGCACATAAGAGACCCCTCTGTAAGCTGCCAGGCCCGATTCCACCAGCACGGCCAACATCCACTTGACATCTAAGAAATACAAAAATAAAGTACTGCTTAGCAGCTGGTTTTGTCCGAAAATAAAATAAACAGCTGAAAAGATCAAAGCAGCCCCCAGATAACCACACGACAATGCAGCAGGGGCCATATCCTGCACCTGAAATGCAAATAATTACCATGTCTCTGGCAGAAGAGAAACAAAAAATATAGTCACTCATTCATTCATTTAGTTATTCATTCATTTTCCATAGCTGTTATCCTGTGCAAGTGTGCTTGGGATCTAGAGGCTGTTCTGTGGATCTACAGGATAAAAAAGAAACAGATAAGACAAGAAACACATTCTGGAGGAAGGGCACATGAATGCACACACAATCATACACACCAGCCTATAATGCACAGAATACTTGTAGGAAACCCACAAATCATTGGAAGAACATGCAAACTCAACGCTCGTAGACCAGAGGAACCCCTACAACCCTGAAAGATACTTGGCATCATTAAGAATACATGACCAAGATATAACTGCTGTGACCTTAAGAGCATTTTAAAGTGTATATAGCCTGAGCTTCACTGGACAGCCTTAATTTGACAAAAGCACATTACCGAAACTCACCATTATCACTGCAAAGACAAGGTGCAAAAACTGCTTATGCAATGTTACAGCATTGCCGCTTTAAAAGCAAATACTACGATTACTAATTACCTGTGTTCCCTTTCACCATGGCAAACCAGACACAATAAAAGAATAAAGGCTGTTTGTCCCGCTTTATTATTCATACTCTTGAAGCAAAGCAGCTAAAGTCTTGGTTTGGTTTACATCACAAACAATTAAAACGGTGGTAGAAAATGACGACTGAGGACTCAAATAGCCAATTATTATTTAGTATCAATATACAGTGCGTATTATGATGTAAAATAAAAAGCTAATATAAAAAAGGACTAATTCAGGAATAACCGTAATCATTGCAATTTGTTTTGATATACTAATATGGCCATCATCTTCCTTAAATCACTATTTGCATATTCATTCTCTTTTGCATACTTAAATGCTCTGATAAAACTATACCAATGTGCATTTCTGAGGAAAAAAAGACTTCAGCAGGAACTTCAACAGTCTTCCATTGGCTTGATGGGAAGTTTCATACAAACATCCATAATTTCTTTTTATTGTGTAAAGCTGCTTTGTGACAATGACAATTGTTAATAGCACTATACAAATAAATTTGAATTGAATTGAGTGTGAACTTCATTGTTAGTGATACTTAAACACACAAAAAAAAGACTACTCATCCCAAGGTCAAACCGTGCAATGCTCAGAGAAACACAAAAAAAACCCCCAAGTGCTACATCTCAGACCCTACAAGTCTCACTGAGCATTTTAAATGTTAAAGTCAATGACAGAACAATTAGAAGAAGACTGAACAAGTACAGTTTGTTTGGAAGGGTTTCCAGGAGAAAGCATCTTCTTTCTTAAAAGAACATCGAAGCATGACTGAGGTTCTTAAAACTCCATCTGAGCAAACCACAAGGCTTATAGAACAATGACCTATGGACAGATGTGACTAAATTGAAGTTGTTCGGCCTGAATGCCCGGCACCATTTTTGAGTCGAAAAAACCAAACATAATTTCCAGAGAAACACTTCATAACCACTGTCAAGAAAGATGCTGGAGGGGTGGGTCATGATTTGGACTTGTTTTACAGGCACAGTACCTGGGCACCCTGCAGTCAGTAAATCGACTATGAACTCCTCTGTATACCAGAGTATTCTAGTGGCAAATGTGAGGCCATTTGTCCGACAGCTAAACTTGGTCTAAATTACGTCATGCAACAGGACCATGGTCCGTAGAGTGATAGTTTAGACGGCTAAGGGTCTAAGGCTCAGGTTTGGGGATCAGAGGATCTGGGTTCAAGACCTGCTGTTGGTGGGTTGCCACACCCCATACTACCCACCCACTGCATGCAGTGCCGGTCCCAAGCCCAGATGAAATAGGAGGGTTGCATCAGGAAGGGCATCCGGGGTAAAACCTGTGCCAAGTTGTTGTGCGGATTGATGGTCCACTGTGAAGACTCCTTGACGGACGCAGCCGAATGACTGACTACAACAAGACCATGATCCAGTGATATCAGTAAATCTACATCAGAATGGCTGGGTGCAAAAAAGATTCAAGGTTTTGGAATTGACTTTGCAGGTTTTGCAATCCAATTGGAATGCTGTGGTGGGACCTTAAGAGAGTAAACTAATGTATCAAAAAACCCAATTTCTTAGCATATAAGAAATACATTATAATTATAATATAAAGCAAACTAAAGATTATTACATTCATTTCTAGACATATGTAACTTTAATAAGGATTAACTATCTTCTATTTCTAAAGTAAAATTATCTGCCACTAGAGTAAGAAAATGTAAAGCTTATAAAGTAATATATGTCAGGAAATAGACTTAATAATTTTATATTGGGATTGTTGTAATCTGTGAAACAAAAATAGTAGATAAAAATGACTCTAGATTTTATATATTTTGACTTGCTAAGTTTTTTTATTCTTTTTATTTTTTATATTTTATTATTATTATTATTATTTATTTATTTATTTATTTATTTATTTACTTTTTTTTTTGGCAATGGTCTAAATGAGCCACAACCTTAAACATGCGTGTGGGTTCGCTTACTTGGGGGGAGGGGGGGGGATTTGGGGGGGAGAAAGAAAAAAAAGCACCACACAAACTGTCAGGTTTGTTTGAACCCTGCACTTTTTATGGTCCTTTTTATTAAAGGCTGATTTTGAACTTTCTTTGTGCCTGGTATGAATTTTAATTATGAATGTGTAAGTGATGTAGATGTCCACAAATCAGTCACGAAGGCTTGTCTAATCTACATTTTGATGCTTCATGCACCTGTGGCCATCTTAATTTGATGTAAACCAGATGCAATAGAGGCAAAGAAAGATTTCCAGAGATGGCAAAGAGAAGACAGCATTAGTAGAACCAGCCTCGAAAGGTAAATCACCTTCCTCTGGGAGACGTTGGATTATAAATCATTATCTTTTTATTTATTTATTTATTTTTACATCTTTGTACTCTGTTTGTTGAACGGATATTGAAAATGAGAACACTGTGAATATGAGCGGTGCAAGAATAAGCACAGGGCAGTCTTTAGGATTGCAGCATCAGTTCTTAGGTACAAGCCTATAATATTAAGGTGAGACTGTCTACTAAAGTATGTCGGACGTTTTGCAAGTCATCCGAGGTGTACGTTGTTCAGTATATGGATTTCTCTTTTCATGTAAATGTGTTGCTTACTGGAGGTCGATAATGTATATTGCAGGCACTTTGGGAATAATGGTCACTGGAGGTACAGCTCTGTGATGGTGAACACACTATAGTAGATATTTTAGAGAAAATGTCCACAAGACCAGCAGCAGATTGTACTGTACCAATTAACACTAGTGTTACTGGTGGTATTGTGTCACTGGACGATGATGAGAACAGAGCTCAGATCATAGTTGCCATATCACCCGTTCTATGAAATATTGTAGTATGCTACTTGATTTTATCATACTGCCTTGAAGATACATCTATTTTATGGGAACAGTGAAAATGTATTATATATCTCTGCAAAAATGTGGAATTTCACAGACATCCTTTTACAAATAAAGTTATTACATCCTACATGGTCCTGGTTGTACATCCTGCACCCTACTAAATCCAACTGCTCGTACAGCTTGTATCTGCAAAACTGCCCTGATACCATCGTAGTTAGTGGACAGAAAGAAAGAAAAAACTCTCATGATTAGCTTTTATTTGTCACCGGACTTTCAACCCTGCCCAATATCTTAATTTTCCTGTTTTTAGATAAACATGGGAGTACATAAATATGATCCTCAGGTAAACATGGGCAATTTATGAGTTCCTATTTTCTCTTTCTCTCTCTCTCTCGCATCTGCTTGATCATTTGTGGCTAAAGTAATTTAAATGCAAATGCATATTCACACACTTCAGTTTATATTATCAGACTGCTAAGATCCCAGCATGTTTCATTAAGTGTCAGATTCATTCGAACCCAGCACTATTTGCAGTTCCCTATTTTAAGGAGTGACTTTAAACATGCATTGATTGTCACTTGTGTAAAATACAATCAGTCAATAAGGCTTGTCTAATATAAATTTTGCACCCGCGACCGTTGTAGGTTTGACATGTGCATGTGCATGTAATAAGTTCATCCTACAAATCGTCCAAATCAAACTAAACATCATTTACTGGACAGGACCAGAGAAGCCCATTAAATGTTTTTTTTTTTTTTTTGACTACAAAATATCATGAGATCAAGCACAGTAGATTATCAAACGTGCCGTGAAATCTGAATTTTTTTTTTTTCCCCAAAACGAGATATCAATGATGCGCTACTACTCAGCACTACTTGGCTCAGTATTTATCCACTGAACATTTCACACGCATTAATCCAGCAGATTGGCCAGAACTTGTGTTAAGGAGAGGTTTGTTAGGATTTATAGTCATTGTTAAGGCTCATTCTCTCTGTGTACGCAGTAGGGAGTGGTATGAGGCGGTGATGATGGCTTTGGACATGGAGAGGACGGTGTCTAAGCTCATGTTTGACTTCCAGAGGAACTCCACCTCCGACGACGACTCCGGCTGTGCTCTGGAGGAATATGCTTGGGTGCCCCCAGGCCTCAAACCAGAACAGGTAAAGTTCCCTGCGAAAAGGCTCTCCACATAAACACACACACAGGCATAATTACCTGTTAAGTGTTTTTTTTGTTGTTGTTGTTTTGTTTTTTTGCCTAGACACGCTTTAAGATACAGGGCAGAAAATATTTATGATGTATATGTTGTGGAAATACACACGGTGGATACAAAAAGTGGGTTCGCATTCTTGTTTAAAAAAAAAAAAAAAAGCAGTAGGTAGATAATGATTTCCTTTAGGCAACTGTGGATATGGTTACGGTTTGATTTATGTGCACCATAACATTAGTTGGATGGAGTGATTTGGCTTCTTTTACACATTTTTTAAAGAACATTCTGATGGTGGGGTTTGTCACCTGGTGGTGGAGTTTGTCAAAGGTGGTTTTGCGATTGTAACAATCGTATACTTTCAAAGTTAGTTTGGAAAATCTACTATTTCACAGGTATTTTTAGCTCCCTCATTACTACCCTATGTCAACATATTGGTATGATCCTGAACTAAATGTAAGCCAGTTCAAGTGTGCGGAGAGATCCAAGTCTACTTTGCTCAAATCAATGTGTTTTAAAAGATGTTAATGTAAATATGTGCTGTATTTTCATTGAGCTGTATTGAACGCTGCAAACAAAGCATGGTACTGTATGTAAGCTATATAAATGGTCAGACAAAAATGGTTCGTCAAACCATTAGAGAGTGAGAGAGACAGAGAGAGATGCAGTATTTAGAGCACTGAACTTCGATTGTATTGTATTTTGCCCATGTCACACATGAAGAGCAGAATTTTCTCATTGCTGGAAAGCCACAGATTTGAGGGAGCGTTTTTCTTCCGGTGTCACTGTGACCTGTGCTTTAAAAAATGATGGTACGGATAAAAAGGTGTGATCCTGTGTAACACTGTATGAGGCAAATAAATGTGTGTCAGTGTATGGGTGTGTGTAGAGACCTTGCAATATGACGATTGCTGGCCAGGGCCAGCAAGCTGTAGAACATTTCATGGTCAGGCAGATGGGGAATGAAAATGACTTCTGTTAAATAATGACCCTGTATGAGTCCCTATCTCACATATAATCTCTCTCGAACATGCACACACGCACACACCGCCTCATGCTGCGAGTGCAAACCCACACAAACCATGGTTTCTGCAAATCTCCCAAAGTTAAAAATGTTAGATATTTGTAGGTAGAGCAAAGAAAGGATGAAGATTATGTCAAATATTATGTCAAAAAAAAAAGGTTTAATGTGTTTATTAATGTGAAGCCATTTATTTCACATAATAATAAATAATCAATAATTATGTTACATAACACTTGTTACAGGTCCCATTTAAATGTTTCATAAGAGATTAAATCACCAGGTAGGAGGATTTTTCAAATAATGTGACAAAAGAAAAAATGAAAACAAAAGAAGGCAAAAAACAATGAAAAAAAGTGACTCAACGACACTATCATTGAGTCATAGCCTGCAGCATGAATGCTTTCGTCAGACATAGAACCGTCAGAAATATTTTATACTTCAGGCTGTCAATAATAAGGATAATCAATTGAAATTATTTTAAAAAATAATAATAAAAGCTAGATACTGTATGTTCAACTGACTATTATTCTCTTTTGAGTTATTCCATTCTATTCTATTATTCCATTCCTATACTGTATCTGAATAAATTAGAATAACATTAAATTATGAACGTTTTTCTTTTACAATTTAGTTACAAAAGTGAACCTTACATATATTTTTAATTTTACATATAAATTCATTACCCTCAAAGTGAAATATTTCACGCCTATTTTCTTTCAGTTTTGTTGATTATGGCTTCTAAGCAACAGGGATGAGAGCAAGCCTTAAGAAAATAGTGAGGCTAGAGTCAGTGCATGAAGAGCCACCACTCACAAACGTCTTCAGGAAATGGGCTACAACTGTTGCATTCCTAGTATCAAGCCACTCCTGAACCAGAGACAGCATCATACTGTAAGTGAAAAAAAAAAGGACCTTTGAAAAAAAAAAAATTTACATTCCATTTGGAACTCAAGGTCCCAGAGTCTGAGTAAGAGTGGAGAGGCAGAGAATCCAAGTTGCTTGAAGTCCAGTGTGAAGTCTCCACAGTTGGTGATGATAAGGGGAGCCAGTGATATCTGCCGGTGTGTTGGTCCGTTATGCTTTATCAAGTGTAAAGTCAATGCACCCATCAGCTAGGAGGTTTTAGGTCACTTCAGGTTTCTGTCTACTGACAAGCTTTGTAGAGATTGTAGAGATTATTTCCTTTTCAAGCAGGATTTAGCATCTATGAAAAACTACTGGTTTGCTGACCATGATATTACTGACCGTGATGGATTGGTCAGCCTATCTAACCAAAACACCACAAATAAACTAAGGGGTATTTTCAAGAGGAAGATGAGAAACACCCGAGCCAACACTACAGATGAGCTGAAGGCTGCTATCAAAGCAACATGGTCTTCAGTAACACCAGTGACATCACGTAACTACTGATGCAGTAATTTGTGCTAAAGAAGCCCCAATCAAGTATTGAGTGCATCAATGATCATACAGTGAACATTCATTGTCCTTTATTGGACATTTCTGTACTGTAAATCCTTTTTCAATTGAGCTTAGGAAATATTCTAATATTTTGAGATACACGATTTCTAGCGATTTTTAATGAGCTGTAAGCAGTAATCATCAAAATAAAACATTAAAAAGACTTATGATACATAAATGTACTGTTGCAAACACACTGGCCAAATATCCAGCCTTTTGTGAATTTTAATGTTGATCTTCATTTTGAGACTCATTTTGAGACTCAATTATGAGATTTTTATGATTTTAATTATGAGAAGTCTTATTGAAGTAAAAAAAAATGCAATCTATAATTAATACATTTTTACAGTATTATGCAGATATGATGGCTTGGTGGCAGTGTGTAGCATTATGTTTTCAGGATCCTGGTCTCATTCCTTAGCTCAGGTTACTCTCTATGTAGAGTTTTATCTGTTCTTCCGGTATTTGCATTGGTTTTCTGGTTCTTTGGTTTCTGCCCACATCCCAAAAATGTGGTAGTGGGCGGTTTGATCATTTGCATATGAACGTGACCTCTTATGCAGTGGTTTCATGGCCAAAGTATATCCTTCTTGTGATAGATAGATAGATAGATAGATAGATAGATAGATAGATAGATAGATAGATAGATAGATAGATCTGTGTTAATCCTGAAGAAATTGTAGCAGTAACTCTAGCAGTAAACTGACCACGTTGCAAGAAATCTAAAGAAAATATATGTACAGAGAAAGGAAACTTAATTCTACACAAATCTATTAGTAAAATCTCAAATTGCACCAGTTTAAGTGTTGCCACCTCACAGCCCCATTTCTATCTGTGTGGCGTCCTGCATCTTCTCCCTGCATTTGTGTGGGTTTCCTCCCACTGTCAGAAAACACGTAGGTAGGCAGATTGGCTACGCTAATTCGCCCCTAGGTGTGAATGAATGTGTGAATGTGTGTGTTTGCATGGTAATGTTTTGTAATATCTCTCTCTCTGTCTCTGTCTCTGTCTCTCTCTCTTTTTGCCATTTGGCCTCTGTATACCATTGAATTTGAAATGAAACACACAAGATATGAGTGAAGACAAGAGTTTTAGCTTTAAATTAAGGGGTATGACAAAGGGGTGGCAGTCGCCTTTCAGCAATTATAGCAATTTTCATACACACACCACCATTTTGCTGGCTCATAAATAATGAAACAAACATAATTACAAACATAAGGATTAATACTTGGATGAAAATCCTCTGTAGTTAAGGACTGCCTGAAATCTGGAACCCATGGACATGACCAAATGTTGAGTTTCCTCCCTCGAGATTTGCCAGACTATTACATCAGCTGCCTTCAGCTGCTGATTGTTTGCGGGTTTTCCTGCCTTCAGTCATGTTTTTCGTAAATGAAACGCATGTTCTCCTGGGTTGCGATCATGTGACTGATTTGGCCAGTGAAAGGTTTCTTTGCCAACCATTTCTTTGCCTTGAGAAACTCTTGGGTGACTTTCACTGTATGTTTTTTGTCATTACGTCTGCGATATGAAGTTGCATCCTATCAGTTTTGCAGCATTTGGCTGAATCCGAGCAGAGAGTACAGCCCTACAGTATACGGCCTGGTTCCATTGACAGCTATACATACTTATGCCACAACACTGCCTATTCCATACCATGTTTGACAGATGATGTGGTTTGCTTTGAATCTTAAGTTGTTCCTTTCTGTCTCTATGCTTTTCTCATCCCATCATTCTGGTACAAGTACATTTTGGTTTCATCATTCCAAAGAATCTGGCAAAGTTTTCTGGCAAAATCTAATCTGGTCTTTCTTGGCTTGTGTGTTACCAGTGGTTTGCACCTTGTTCTAGAGTGTCTGTCTTTACTTCATAAAGCTGTCTCTGGACTGTAGACTTTGCCAATCACACGCCTACCTCCTCAAGAGTGTTTTGATTTGGCTGGATGTTGTGAAAGAGTTCTGCTTCACCATGTACAGTGTCATCATCCACTTTAGTTTAGTCTTCTGTGGTCTTCCAGGCCTTTTGCTTGCCAGTTAATTCATTTTTTTTTTTTTTAAAGAATGTTCTACAGTATACTGGGTTATTGCCCACTCACAATGTTTTTTGCTATGTCACTGATGAGTTTATTTATTAATTTATTTATTTATGTATTTTTTCCATCCTAATGATGGCCACCTTCACTTGCATAGATACCGCTTTGGATTTCATGTTGAGAGTTTGAGTGAACAGCTATTGGATTAAAATGTAACACTCAGAACCACCTCCTGGCCTTATCTGCATGGTCATAGAGTAATGAGGGAACAGGTCACACGTGGCCATGCAACTGCTTGTCAGCCATTTGTTTCATTATTTATGAGCCCCCCCAAATGGTTGTGTGTGTCTCTACATGAAAGAAAAATGGCTGTAATTCCCAAATTCTTAATGCCACAATTTTGTCATATCCCTTGAATTAAAGCTGAATTTAATTTGAATTTGAATTACATTTGAATTTCATTTCAAATTCAATGTGGTGCAGAGGCCAAATGCCAAAAGACTTATCTTTGCTCTAAAAGTTATGGACCTGAAATCACCAGCCGGTTCATTAGGTACACCTGTTCAACTGCTCTTCAAGGCAAATATCAGTCATATTGATGCAAATCAGTGCATTGAGACATGTAGCCTTGGTCAAGACAAGGCCGTCTCAACCTTTTTGACTGCATCGATGAGACAATAGTTGTCATATTTATGAAGAAGAAATTTAATTATGTTAAGATATATAAAGCCACGGCCTCCGAGTGGCGCAGTGGTTAAAGCGCTCGCCCTATCATCCGGAGATCGCCAGTTCGAATCCCGGGTGGTGCTGTAACCTCACGCAGCCGGAGGTCTAGAGAGAGCTGATTGGCCGAGCTCTCTCAGAGGGGAGGGATGAGAGGTACTTAGTGCTCCCACATTAATCACGGCTCTACAGCCAGTCAGGGGCGTCTGTGAGCTCGCGCAACAGAGGGAGCGGATAGCGCTGTCCTCCACCGTTGTCCCCCAACGGTGCGCGAGCGAGCAGTTCGAAAAGATGCGGTCGGCTGGCGTCACGTGGTTCGGAGGAAACACGTGATAGTCTTCGGCCCTCCCGGCTGAGTGGTAGTAGTAGCCTTAATGTGGGAGCCCCCTAGTGACGGGGAGGAATTGGACACGACTAAATTAGGGAGAAAATCGGGGAAAAATCCAAAAAAAAAAAAAAAAAAAGATATATAAAGCCTAGTAAAACCAAAATTCACCCTTAAACACTGTACAAAACATAAAAAATCAATATTAACTTAGGATCAATGCAAGCCCCGAGTATTCTGGACAGAAGGTGGTCAAGTTTCAAACAAATGGCAATACAATTAGCCACCAAATATGACACCTTTAATGCAGCAACATTGACCGAAGTTGCAGAATTTATTGCTTGACTTTGTCTTGTTCAGATCTACTCCACTTAAAATAATCCACTGACTCTCTTTCAGAATAGGCAGTTTAGTCCGCAAGTGCCAATGTAACTTTGAAGGCTTCATAGCCTCATTCACTATCATCTCTCCACACACTACACACTTAAAGGATTTGACAATTAGATTCTCCAGAAGAGATGGAAGCATATTTTATGTAGTAGTTATTATAATTTTAGTTGAATTTTGGTTGAATCCTCTTTTTAGTCTCTCCATTATATTTACTGCCCATGGGTCTTTTTTTCAACAGTCCCGTTGAAAAAAAAATGGTTAATGTTATTAACCATTTTAATGTTGTTTGTTTTTTGCTTTTTATCTGCTGAAAATGACCCCAGAGCTTGCACACACACACACACACACACACACACCTTTAACGCAATGGTGTTGACACAAGTTAAATGTTTTGATTGCATATATAATTTCTAAACTTTTAATATAATGAAATTTGATTATTGTACTTAATATACATTTCCGTCTTATATATAATTTCCAGAAAAATAAATAACTCAAAACAATGCACTGTAAATAATACATTTATCTATATTTTTGCAACCGATTTTGCCGTGCCCATCGCATGGTAACAGTTTGTCGCTCGGGGATTGGGAAGTCAAGAGGATATGCTGAAGTTTAAAGTTTAAAACGAGCGTCAGAATGGGGAAGAAAGATGATTTAAGTGACTTTAAACGTGCCATGGTTGTTGGTCCCAGACAGGCTGGTTAGGGTTAGGGTTAGGGTTAGATATTTCTCAAACTGCTGACCTACTGTGATTTTCGCACACAATCAATTCTTGGGTTTATAGAGAATGGGGTGGGGGAAAGGGTGAGAAAATGCAGTGAGCAGCAGTTCTCTAGGTGAAAATGCCTTGTTGATACCAGAGGTCAGAGGAGAATGCCCAGACTGGTTTGAGCTGATAGAAAGGCAACAACTGAAATAACATCTCGTTACAACAGAGATGTGCCATAGAGTAAATGCACAACATGTCACACCTTGGAGCAGATGGACTACAGCAGCCGAAGACCACAATGGGTGCTACTCCTGCTAAGAACAGGAAACTGAAGCTACAATTCACACCAAAATTGGACAATAGATGATATAGGAAAACAGAAAAGTATTACCCGAGTCTGATGAGTGTGGATTTCTGCTGTGACATTCAGATGGAAGGGTCAGCATTTGGTGTAAACAACATGAAAGCACAGATCCTCCTTGCCTTACGTATATCAACGATCCAGACTGCTGTTGGTGGGAAAATGATGTCGGGATTTTTTTTTCTCTGCTCTCTTTGGGCCTCTTAGTCCTACTTAAACATTGTTTAAATTCCACAGCCTTGTTGCTGTCCATCCCTTTATGACCACAGGATAATGCACCATGTCACAAAGCCAAAATCATCTCAGACTGGATTCTTGAGCTTGACAATGAGTTCGCTGTACTCGGGTGGCCTCCACATGACTGGATCTCAATCCAATAGAGCGCCTTTGGGATGTGGTGAAACTGGAGATTCATATCGTTGGTGTGCAGCTGATAAATCTTGCTACCAACACTGCTTGATGCTTTCATGTCAGTGTGGACCAAAATCTCTAAGGAATGTTTCTAGCACCTTGTTGAATCTATGCCATGAACAATTAGGGCAGATCTGAAGGCGAAGTGAGAGAGCAAGAAAGAAGGAGAGAATAGAGTAGATACCTATCTTTGATTATACAACATGCAGAGCACTGATCATTAGAGTCATATAGTTATACACTAACACTTGTCTGTCCAAACCAATTACCTCACTCAACCACTAAATAAATCAGTTCTGGTTGCCTAGATACTGTACTGCTCTCCTTCGACAACCCACAAACCAAGAGCAGAGTTGTGAGCTTGTGCTGAAACAAAGCTCAAGCCTATATCCTCATAGAGTTTGCAGATTCACACACACACACACACACACACACACACACACACACACACACACACACACACACACACACACACACACACACACACACACACACACAAGCAGGAAATGAGGCTTATCAAGAATCATCATCCTGCCACTTATTAAGGGTAGCCACTACATCATTACAGGTCTCAGAACAGAAATTTCTCAGGAACTAGTTTGTATTCGATAACATGAATCAAATGATGAGTGATAAATGCACTTGTGCTCACAGTCTGGGTGCAATTGCAACATCTATTCGACTTAATCGCCTTACCGCCATGTGCTCGATCGTGAATGGGTTGCACATATGTTATTTTCATTGTAGTTAATATGTAATTGCCTT
This sequence comes from Clarias fuscus, assembly GCA_030347435.1. Taxonomy (NCBI): domain Eukaryota; kingdom Metazoa; phylum Chordata; class Actinopteri; order Siluriformes; family Clariidae; genus Clarias; species Clarias fuscus. The sequence continues at coordinate 11,930,008 of CM059213.1, read as the reverse complement.
TTTTCAGCAAATGAGAGAGGCAGTATGGCTCTGACTGAGGAATCTGTGTGTGTGAGTATGAGTGTGCAGCATTTGAATCTTGCTTCATCCTTTTTTCATGGGCTTCAGCTTTAATCTGCAATCAGTCCCTGCAGCAATAACTGATCTTTTTTTTTTTTTTTCACTTCCTGCATCTGATAACTATTGAAAAATCTCTGGCATTTTCATGGAGCATACAGTGCGGTGCATGCCTACACACTCTACCTCAAGTTTGCACGACCCCAGCATGCCAACAGACCTTATTTATCTGGCTTTTAGTGGATGGATTTCTTTCAGACATTTATATTTACACTCATGAATGCGTCATTAAATAATCCTGAGAATTCTTTAGATTAGACTCAGCAAATGTTTTTAGCCGCATTTCATTAAAAAAAATAAAAAAATAAATACAAATCTATGAATGTTTCTAGGATCAGGGATTTGTTTATTGCCTACATTTAATGCCTTATTACCCCTTTTTTAAAGAACAGGCTGTAAATTACACTGTTTCACTCTGTAAGTGTGGACACTCGATTCCACTGACAACATGATTGCACATCTCTACCATAATGGCACTTTGGCATTTGGAGCAAGAGCAATGAAAGGAAAATGGAAGGATGAAAAAAATATGAAATGGGTTTCGACTTTTCTTGTTTTCCGCTGTTCTTTTTGCATTATAAAGGATTAGATTTATGATGTGCTTTGTTGTATTTACCTGAACATGAGCTGTCTATTATTTATTGCACCAAACATTAATATTAGGCAGCTAGAATGTACGCATATACATTATTCTACTCTAAGGCAGAAAGATGCTGCTGAGCTATATATTAATTTTTATGTTAACATTTTAACCCCTATAGAAGGCTAAAAGGGTGAATAATTTGGGATGATGTTCCCAAGCAGTAAAAAGTGTCAAGATACAGTAGTATGCATCAAATGTTTTTTGCACAACTGCGAAGAACTGAACAGATATAGTGAAATGAGATATATATATATATATATATATAATTTTTTTTTTCTGTAGCTCAAAGCATTATAATGTTTATGGCGCTTATGTTATTTCTTGTCCAGTAGCACATTTTTTCTGGTAAACATTTACTGAATTCAATAAAGCGATCCTTGAGAAAGTATATTAACTTTTATGGGTGCTTCAATTTATCTCTCACTCATATATGAATGTGTGTGTGTGTGTGTGTGTTTGTGTTTGTGTGTGTGCAGGTTCACCAGTATTACAGTTTCCTGCCTGAAGATAAGGTCCCCTACGTGAACAGCATCGGCGAGAAGCATCGCATTAAACAGCTCCTACACCAGCTTCCCCCTCATGACAACGAGGTCAGTGCTGATGCATTTGCGTTACATTCCAGGAATCTGCTTTTCAACCAACTATTATCAAAGAGATGAGAGATGGCAAAATACATTTCAGCATGATTGTAATGGCTTTCTAGCACATATGTTTAGGTCAGGTTTGGTTGAACATTTGGCTGAAGGCAGGCTCAGTGGTATGGCACTGTGCGAATCGATTCGGAATTCCCTAATGCCTCAAAGCACTTGAGAAACCAACATATTTATATTAGGATTCGATAGTGTATAGAACAATGCATAAGTCTATTTTGAAACACTTTCCGTATATACTTATATAGAAAATCCCTTAAGGATTTGGGGTACTCTTTGTGTAGTAGAGTTACAAGGAGTGTGAGTTTGCCTATTTGCAGTTTTAAATTGAATGGGGGGTTAAAGGAGGTTCTGTAAAGTGTGCTAACATGTTACACGGTCTCTAAGGAAATAAGCACTGGTGTTGTTTGTCAAAAATGGAAAGGTTTATATGTTGACAACATCATGATGAAAGGTTTTTGATAATACAAATGACGATGATGATAAAGTTGATAATAATAAGGTGTTGATGGCTGCCTTCAGGTGCGATATTGTAACTCTCTGGATGAAGAAGAGAAGAGAGAGCTGATGATCTTTAGCAACCAGAGAAAGAGAGACAACCTGGGCCGAGGCACCGTCCGCCCTCTCCCCCTCACCATAACTGGAGCTGTTTGTGAACAAGTACGACAGTACAGTGGATCAGAAATTCTTTTTTCCATTTCCCCTTGGCTTAAACCTTATCCAAATAATCCTAATAATGCCCCGAAATAGATAACTGAAATGCATTTTTTGTATTTGTTGTATACCGTGTTGTATTTTTTCATATCTTTTAGTGTGGAGGCCAAATAAATGGAGGTGATATTGCTGTATTTGCCACACGAGTGGGTCATGGATTATGCTGGCATCCTCACTGCTTTGTGTGCTGCATGTGTGCCGAGTTGCTGGTGGATTTAATTTACTTCCATCAGGATGGAAAGATCTATTGTGGCCGCCACCATGCTGAGCGACTCAAACCACGCTGTTCAGCTTGTGATGAGGTCAGTGCGACAACTTCACCTTGTGATGAAATAAGTCGTCCCTGTTTGGGCCCTAATCCCTTCAACTGATCCTAAGCTTAAACCTTACACTTGATATTCTACCGCCTTGACCACAGTTAATCCCAAAATCCTAACCCAAATCATAAACATTTTTTTTGCACCATGAGACCCTACATCATTCCATATCCTCTAACCAGAAACCACTGTTCCCCCCAAAAAGACTTTAGGCCATCAGCATTAACCCTAAGAATGTCAGACTCATCTAAATACAAAAACTTTTGTTAAACATCCATCCATCCATCCATCCATGATACTGCTTATTCTCTGTAGGGCTGCAGAAGGAATGGAGCCTACCCAAGGGAAATTAGGGCACAAGGCAGGGTACACTCAGAACAGGGTGCCACGCACTCTGAGCAAATTGGAAAGCACATCAGTCTTGTTTGCATGTCTTCGGGCAATAAGAGGAAACTGGCACAGAGCAGAGCTAAGATTCAACCCCCAAACCGTGGAGGGGCAAGGCAATGGTGCTAGCCACTAAGTCCTTGTACCACCTAAGTAACAACAATAATATAAATCACATCACTGTCCTGTTTGGTAGTGAAGTTGACCAGGGGGTAAAAGCTTTGGATTTACAGAATTTCTTTTACAGAAAAAAAAAAAAAAAATCAAATATACATGTTTTGTGTTAACGTACTGTAATAGTGCACTATTCTTCTATGCATTTTACTTTTCATCTAACATTTATTAACTACTTCAACAGTTTATCCATAGCTTTTAGTTCCCCTCCCCCTTTTGTTCTTCCATTCTTTTTGAGAACAGCATGTATGCCCATCAGTGTGGCTTGCATACCAATAAACCCACTATATTGGTATGAACAGGGTGCCGTTTCAGTATTAACCCATTTGTGATTATAAGCCAGTGTGCACACTCTACATTTGGTATGTAAATCCTAAAAACTATATCTGACTCTATCTCATCTTCTAAATGACAAGTTCATCTGTTAACTTTAGGTCTTTACAGATGCCCAACTAATTTGTTAGGCAAAGTGGTTGTCACCTTTTAAACTAATTTGTTTTAAACTAGCTTGTTGTTCTTGAATGTTAACGATATTTACTACAGACATCTCATTCTCTTTTCTAACGTTTTTTCTTACCCTATCTGTAGATTATTTTTGCAGATGAGTGCACAGAGGCAGAAGGAAGGCACTGGCACATGAGGCATTTCTGCTGTTATGAATGCGAAGCTCCACTAGGAGGCCAACGCTACATCATGCGTGAGGGACGGCCTCACTGCTGCAACTGTTTTGAGTCACTCTATGCTGAGTACTGTGATGCGTGTGGAAAACATATAGGTAATAGAGTAATCTCTTTTTGATCTAACCGTTTTTTTCAACTGGGCAAATCATTATCCCTTTTCGGTAATAGAACTGTACTGTATAGGGGAAACTACAGTACATCCTAATTACAAACACTTGTACTTGTACACTTGTACTGTATGTTACATTATGTAGATATAATTAAATGTCTATGTAGCCTTAAAAAATAGGAAAAGTTAAATATTCAAGAGTTGGATAGCAAGTTAGAAGCTTGGTTGCGTTTATTATGTTTCTTTGTACAGTCTCTTTATCTTTTGATTGCTTTGTTTGGCTAACAATTTCTGATGTTTTGCTCATCGCTGAACATTAGATTGTTTAAAAAGATTACGTTCAACCACCACCTTCTGCAGCTCATGACCATGACATTATCAAAAGTCGAATTTTTATAAAAGAGTTGGCATAAAGAATAACCAGGAAATCAGAAAAGGCATTTTTTAATTAGACGAAACAGCAACATTGAAACAAGAAACAATTAAAAGGAATTATTTTCATATTTTTAAACAAATCAATACATGTGATCCTGGGTAAAAAACGAAAATTAAGCCAGAACTTACATAGGTGTTATTTTGTGTTTTCAGGAATTGGAGCAAGTACCTTTATTTCCCTTTCAGCATGCTCTTTTAATATACTCATCTTTACACATAAAAAGCACACATATTATACTGTAAGTTTTTGAAAAAAAAAATCATATTTTTCTGTCCACTTAGGCATAGACCAAGGACAAATGGCATATGAGGGTCAACACTGGCATGCCACTGAAGAATGTTTCTGTTGTGCTCGCTGCCGTCAGTCTCTGCTGGGCCGTCCCTTTCTGCCAAAGCAAGGGCTCATCTACTGCTCTCGAATCTGCAGCCAGGGAGATGAACCTGATCTGTCAGACTCCTCTGATTCTGCTTTTCAGAGTGCTCGTTCACGCCAGTCACGCCGCAGTGCACGAATTGGCAAGCAGGGAGCAAAGAACAACAAGGCAGAAAACAGCAGACAGCCATCATCTGGCTCAGCATCTGCAACAGGTGAACGGCTTTCAGTAGATGCAGACTCCCTGGGCGTGCAAATGGATCTGTTGAGCGTGTCCAGCCCGGCTCCTAGTCGTACTCCAAACCGCACACCAACAAGGACCCCAAGTAGGACCCCAAGTCGTTCACCAAGTTTGAACCGCAAGCAGTCTGTCTGGATGAGCAGGGATGAACCATATTCATATGAGACCAATCAAAGAGATCCTTCCCCTTCCCCAAACCCCCATCAGCTACGGAGCCAATGTAGCATCCGGAGCCCATATCCTCCCTCTCCTAGCCAACCACCCAAAGTGGTGAGCCCTCCAGATTCCTGGCACAAAGAGCAAGCAGGGAGTAATCCCAAGAAGCCTCCTGTCATGGCAGCCCTGAGAGGCCACTCTTTTAATGAAAATTGGATGCACCATGGGCAGGAAGCAGAGTTCCATCCACCCAAACTGAAGACACAGATGAGTTTCAATGAGGTATCTAGTCATGGTGCTGGATTCTTAGACAAGCGCAGTGTCAGTGTGCAAGGCTTCCCCAGGGACATGAGGCCTCCACTTTTAAGGAGTAGACACCACATTGCACCAAGCTTTGGTGAATTGACACCTCTTGAGCAAACACCACGAGGGTCTGCAGACTCACTTGCCCTTTCTTACGCTACAGGTAAACCCACTTTACCTAGTAAAATACATTTCAGTTTTGTTCACCCTATTCATGCTATTATGGACTGGTCATTTTAAGGTGTCTTTGAAGATTAATGAGATATCATTTTGATCCCATTTAGGAAACTCTTTGGATGGGACTACAAGGCGCCAGGAGCACCTTTCCCGCTTCTCAATGCCTGACTTAAGCAAGGACTCTGGTGTGAATGTGTCTGAGAAAAGTGCAATGGGTACCCTGAACTCATCCATGCAGTTCCGCAGCACTGAATCCCTGACATCAGTCCCTAAACCTCTTGCTGATCTGGGAATGCCAGTCAGACTGAGGTACCCACCACAACTCTACTGGAACTCTTCTAGAGGCCTCAGCTTTGATGAGCCAGCCAAAGGTCGCATGGGTCTTGCAGGGAGCATGAGTAATGTGCATTCAATGACACCACGACCACGGCGAGCTAACACACAAGACTCTCCACGACAGCAACGGCCAAGGCAACAGCCTCATCGCAAAAGTCACAAGCGACACAAAGGCCACCATCGATCCCGTCGCTCACGGTCCGATAATGCCCTTCATCTGGCTGCTGAAAGCCAGGGTTACCCAAGTGACCCTGTTCAGAGATTCCATGACGACTTTCAGCGGTTGCCTTCAAGGATGTCACGCGATCCTTTTGGGGGAAATTATGCATGTAGGCAGCAGTTTTTCAGGCCTTGCCCTCGAACCACATCTGATCTAACCTTGCAGGACCCTGGAGGTCCAAGACTAGGCCAGTACTTGGGGAGGTACGGAGAGCTGGCAGAAGGTGATGATCACTTTTGCTCCACCTGCTCTTCTTCATCAGAGGGATCTGATGATGAAGGCTACTTTATGGGAGAACCGATTCCCCGACCAGTGCAAGTGCGTTATCTTGACAACGAAGATTTGAGGCAACGTTATAGTCCCACTATGATGGGTGGTCACTCCCAGCTCCACACACGTAGGCGCAGAAAGAGTAAGAATTGCATCATATCATAAGGGAGAGTTTGTGCCTGTGTGGGTGTGGTGTGTGTGTCTCTTTGTGTCTAGATTGTTATATTATCAAAGCATGATCAAATCATTAACGAGAAAAACTTGTCCTCTGGATCTTATCTCCGCTGTTTACTGTGACAGAAGATGGCACAAAGAAATGCATCATCTCATAACACAGGTTGTGTGTCTGTCAGTCAGTATGTCTGAGTATGTAACTTTATTCAAATAAATTACTTAATAGATTGTAATCTTACTTAAGCATGATCAAATCATAACCAACAAAACCTGATCATGTTTTCTGGACATTATATTCTCTGTTTACTGTGACACAAGATGACTTCATGTGTGAACAATTTGAATATTACATTAAACACGGTATATTCAAGAACACTTAAGTTCACTTGTAGAAACGTGCAATAAGGACGTGCTATGTACCGGTGGTTTGATAAAAAAATGTAAAAAAAAAAAGACGTAAGGCTCAGAGTGCACTGAAAGAACTGTTTTGAGTCAAGAATTGGTATTGGTGGGCTCCCATGATAACTGGCTTTCATTACAATTGTATTCTAATCTTGTTTATTCAGAAATGTCTTAAACTTGTGTTACTGTATATGTAAGGAGTGAAAGATTGCTAGCTCAGTCATGTGGCTTGATCTGTCAATACTGAATAATATAAAGTCTGATAACAAAGACTGAGGGGACTTGGTTTTAAGTGCAAATCTTATCTGCCCCAGCTTCAAGGTAAAATTTCTCTCTTTCTTTTTTTCGCTCTTTCAATCTATCTCTCTATATTTTATTGTCTATTTGAGAGCCAGTTAATCTGGACCCATATACTAGTTATTGTTTCCATTGTTCTAATTGCTTGCACCCTGTTCTATCAACTACATATTAAAATAACTTACCTTTGCTTTTAAGAATAGCAATGTTTGGTATAGTCCTGTTTTAAATGCAATATACTTTTTTCCCCCAAAGTCCACATTTTAATAATGTTATCTTTAAACTACATGTATGTACAGTGATTTTCAAAAGTAATATAAGTCATGGCTGTAGTATTGTAAATGTTATGTAAATATAGTCTTAAATATTTCTATATTTTGTATCCTCAGAAGCATTATTTGTATCATATTGTAGAGCGTTAACTGCATGTATCCCCAGTTCATGTCTTGTATCTGAATTAAATAATATTTCAATTATCAATAAACTAGGGTTTTTATTTCTTTTCATATGCATGGCCAGATTTTAAGCTTGAATGTAGCTTTATGGACGTTTCCTTACCAGACTGATTTAGATGCTTTGACGGATTGAAACAGATGTGACAGGACCTTATACGGTATACAGTAAGTGCTGTGTAAATGGACTAGAGTAATGTACAGGACATTAACATGCAAACATAACATACAGTAGTGTCCAAAAGTCTTGCACATGCAAATAAAGGCTGTAACGCAAAGATGCCTTAAAAATAATACAAATAAATGAAGAAAGAAAGCAAGCAAGCCCAGTAAACAGTAATCAATGAAACAAAGTCGGTATTTGGCGTGGCAATTCTTTGAGGACCTTTAAGTCTCAGGTCCAATTTGTGCAGTTTAATAAGTTATTTGAGGACTTTTACTATTGCACCTTTTTCTTTTTTGTATGCAAATCCTATATATATATATATATATATATATATATATATATATATATATATATATATATATATATATAATGTGCTGCTCTCTTTTCTGGCCCACAAATATTTTTTGTTAACGTTTAATTTTTGCGAATGAAATACGGATGTTTGAAAATCAGAAATGCTTTTTGTTCTGAAAAAAAAAAGAAGAAATCTATAAGAAAGTTTGTACTAAAAAACACATGGTGATGCAAAAAGACTTTTGCACAGTACTAGTATATAATAGCACTAGTATATGATAGTATAAGTTACTAACCCTGCACAGTTAAAATCTAAAATCGGCCTGTTCAGCAGGTGTGCATCATTTTTGTATAACCGCACTCAAACAGCAAGACTTGGGCAGTGAGGTGGAGTGATCTCCTCCTCCATAGCAAAGGAGTGGCACAAAAATCCAAGACGGCACACAAGAGCAGAGTGACGGCCACCGCTCAGCCAGCAAGGGGAGTGATGCCAGCCTCAGAACCCAACGTCCACCACAATGCCAGAGAGAGGAGTAAGGTCATAAGTGGAGCCGGGTTAGGAGGCAGAGTGATATCCGAGGCAGAGCATTTGATCACGATTTTTGTTAGAGAACATGGAGGAGGATGCAAGTGTACAGTAGATGAGTTATTGTACAACCAAAATAAATAAAAAAAAACCTGTGAAAAGAAGAACCGTAAGCTGAGCTGTGGATAGAAGAGAAACCAACAGAGTCTATAAGAGAGCACACACAAAACAACAAAAAATTAACTACATGGTGAGACACTGAATAACAGCAGCTTAAATAATGGTGTTAACAAGCGATAATAAGACACAGGTGAAAGTCATTAGTGAAGCATGTCACATGCTCGTGCTTTGGGTAGTGTGTCCACTGGTGCTCACACCATGGTGTCTCCAATAATCACATCACCTTTCATGTGTTATTCTTAACAGTAAAATAACATACTGCAACAGTATATCATGATGCCCAGAAATATACTTCAGTTTTGTCCATTATTATGACTTAAGTCACTGTACATATTAATACATCATGCATATATTACTTTTTACATATACTAATATTTTTTATTTATATAAATTTTATTTATATTTTAATTAAAAAAAATTTTACTTGTTAAAAAACTTTTTATTTTTTTATTTTTTTTATTTTACAACAAATAAGCTGTGCACCTCTAATACCCACTGGACCTTTTCATACATTATTATAAGTTGTGTTTCTTACTAAGATTTTGGATCTTGTGCATGACAATCTTGATGTTGAGCAGAAATAATTTACAGTATACTGTATATTTATAAATCACACAGGGAAAGTTCTACTGTATATTAAGGAAATATACAGTTAATGAATTACAATACAATAACTTGAGAATCATTTACCTACATGTAATATCAATTCATTTAACAATCTAATAATGATAAAAATAAATAAATAAATAAATAAATAAACATGCAGCAAATGTTAGCAGGTGTTTGATGGCATGTGTGACGTAAACACCCCAGTTCCAACTAAATTATTTAAATGGAAATTTGGACTAATTTGACAGCGTGACCCTCGAGATCATTTTTAATTATATAGTTTTTCACAGAAGGCTTCACAATCTAAAAATTAGAAAGAAACGTTGAGTGAGTTCTGACAAAGCCAAGACATTCAGACAAATATTTATTTGTAAATCAAATGACTTGTGGAAATATAACAGTAACCGTAACGTTGCATGACAATGTCATTTGATCGCAATTAGGTTGCGGTGCCGTCCACTACAAACGCAAAATCAGGAAATTGATGCCTATGAAATTTTGAGAGACTTTGCTAAAATGATGCTGTAGTAATGTGGAAAGAATGATCCCAAGACAATGATGCAAATGAAACCTCAAAACAACAGAATATTAATATTTCAACAGTTTGACAGCAGAACACAATAAGCGCCATTTCTGGACTAAATTTTTTATTTCGGGCAAATAAAGTTGTCTATCATTATACTGCTATATGACGTATATGACTTATTTTAGAAGTTTTAAACTTCTAAGTTTTAAGCAAAGAACAACACATAGCCACCTGATTTTCAAAAGATATGCATCGCGCAATGTCTGCGACACATTAATTGAAACAGGACATTGTGTGATTGGGATGTTGGTAAAACAAAAGTGTGTGGGATACTGTAGTGTAAGTAATGTGGTGAAATGGAGATATAATCTTACAAAATGTAAAATATGCACAAGCGATTTGTGTACAAGAGACCTGAGATGTACTGTATGTGCTTTTTTAAATGTATTTTTGTTTTGCGTATAAAGTTTCTTATAATGCATCTATTATGCTAAATCTGTGTGAGGTGGAGTTAAAGCCTTTTGGAAAACCACACAAAATTCACACTTATATATAAAAAAACAATTGTGAAAAAAAAAAACATGCATGAGGTAGTTTCTATCGGTGTGCCATACTAAAAAAAACTTTTTTTTCTCAAAACTGCAAAAATCGAGTCCTTTCATTTTGCTGCCAAACTGTTCATTTCATGCTGCTTAACCGCTCTTCACGCAACATTTGATCATATATACAGTACAGTACATCTGTGGTCCCTTAAGTTTGTTACAGAGTTCAGAATCCCAATCAAAAATGGGATGAATATACAGTATAACAGCTTGTATCTGTGTGTGCACGTATATCTAATTTCCCTTGTATACAGTACAAAACACTCGTTGTAGATTGTTGTAGTGTTGTTTCTCTGTTGAATTTATTGAAAATTGTTAGCGTGGAGTGCATTGTGGCTTCCAAATTGAATTGTTTGGTAAATTGCAGTTGTCTAATCGTTTTTGATTTGAAAGAGAGACTGAGGTTTGAATATTAGGCAGAAAAAAATAGATTATAAGATATTTAAAAAAATCATAAAATAAATGCTATTAATAAATGTAGTTTTGAAGTCGGGTTGGAGAGGATTATTCAACATTATCCCTGTGTCGTGTAAGCAACATTGGTGCAACATCATTTCATCAAAATAATGTAATAATCAAACTAACTTAAATAATCACTTAATGTCAACCATGGCACGGCATCCAAAATTAACATTTCAAGAATGTTTTGATTAATTTACTATAGGTTAATTGCATTCATATTTGAAACATTTTTTCATTCATGATAAAATCCAAGTGGTCAAACAAAAAGCAAAACAACTTCATTATCCACATAAAAGCTTTTTAATATTTATTTAGACAGAACTGAAAACATTGATTTTCAATGTTCACAATGGTTCACTAAAAGTGTAGCAACCTCATGTATTTTTTTCCAGTAAACTTCTGTTTCCTGTTTTGCACACATTTCAAGTATATAATCCATGATATATATGTATGAAATTTGAAAGTTTGCAATAAATCTAAATTAAATAGATGAAGATAATTAACAGCAAATAAGAATGGTCAGGTGACCAAAGTCCACTGTATATCCTGGTGTAAAAAGAAGATCCTTTCCTATTGGATAGACCAACGGGGAGACAGCAAAACACACAGAGTATTTACTATAGGTTACACACATCTCATAATGAGCCCTAAAACATCTACTTTTCACAACAAGACTTGTTTTTAACAAGAACTTCATACCGCTGAGGATCAAAGCAAATAATTAGAAAGTAATTACAGCTTTGGGAGCTATCAACTATTTTCACTACAACAGAAAATAAAAATATATCCCCAGTATATTCAGTTCTGTACAAAACCTCTTTAATAGATATTTTTAATTCTTCAAGAAAAACTAAGGAATATAATTTACAAAAGCACATACAGTACAGCTGCCTTTAAGCCTAAGATTTATGGATGATCTTTTTAATTGACCATAATTGCCTGAGGATATAAAACCAACTGAAATGGTCCTGAATAGTTTAATAAAATCTTAGAAACTGATTAGCGAGGTATTTACCAACAACCTCACAAAGCGTATTATGATATTTAATGAAAATCTATGAATATATTGTTAAAACCTGTAAACCAAGACAAATCAGCACATCTTAGCTTATTCTGAGTTGTTTTGCAAGCAGACCTTTAATACAGATTTTTTTTTTTTTTTTTTTTTTAATACCACATTTAGCACCCACGATCCTTACACAACCACATGTGTGGTTACAGATTTTTCTTCCTTCATGTAGCTGTGGCTGAAGAATGCCCTATTCCAATGGCACTGCTTTACAAAGTCCTTCACTCCAAAGACGCATTTCCAGCGTGAACTTATATTCTGGATGTAGTTGATCATTTTCCCTATATGGATACTGCGTAAAAACGTTTTAAAGCGGACAAGTATAGCAAAATTTACAGCAGGAGTTTCACAACCCTCAGTGTGCGTCGTTGTGTCACTGTGTCAGTGATTTTGGGACTGCGAGGGTGTGCCAAGCTCTCTCGAGTCATACTCTTGGATGAACTGCTCCATGGCTTCTACACAGCGCAGGCCGATCTCACGCAGGTTCTCCCTCAGCGAAGACTGTATGGGCCTCTCCAGGGACGGATCTTTCGCCACAAGCATTTTTACCACCACACCAAATGTGTCGCAGTCCTGTCGATACACCTGCAGCAAACATACAGTACACACACATCAAAACTTTAGTGTTATAGGGTTTCATCTAGGTAATAAGCAGGTTAAGGTTAAAGTGGCATCAAAAGGTTAACATTCAAGCTTGCAAAAAAAAAAAAAAAGGTACTATAGATTATATTATACCATAACACTGTTGAATTATATAATATAATCAGAACAAATCATTTTTCTATAACATCATGGCTGTTACAATAGATCCAGCTATTACATAAATGACAGGTTTAGATATTAATATGCTCTTTTTAATATCATTATTTCTATAGCACCCGTTAATTTACAGGGACTTGTATAACTGACACTCCATATAATCTTAGGCTAATAGTAAATTGGTAATGAACATGTGTTAGAGAGGAACAATATATAATCAGTGATATGAATGTTTTCATAAGTAGGCCTTTTTTTAACATTCAGAAAGAGTCTTCTAGGTCGGCGCTTTGTAACTGGCAGAAGGTTTTCACCAAGGGAAAGTCATCAAGACCAAAGAGTTTAAGCTTTCTGATTTCTTGCTATCATGACAAGCTGCATTTTTTTTTTCTTATCAACTTCACAAGAGAGGAAAAAAAGAGACGTTGGTAAAGGAACATCTTATTCCACTATGGTAAAAAAAAAAAAATATATATATATATATATATATATATATATATAGCATGTAATTCACCAGAATATTAATAATTGTAATATAAAGTCTGTTCCATAAATATTTGGACACAACTATATATTTATTTATTTTGTACCACAACAATGCATTTGCAGTAAAGCCATGAAGACATGATTGAATGATTGAAGTGTATGACTGAAGTGTAGCCTTTCTGCTTTAATTTAAACTTAATTAAAATTGAAACAAAAAAATATGTTACAAAATCCCTCTATTTTCACAAGCTAACTAAATATACGGAATTTTAAACCTTGAAAGCAAATCCCGGCAGCTGCCTGAAGTCTGGAACTGATGGACATCACCGAATGCTGAGTTTTCTCCCTTGAGCTACATCGTAAGGTCTTTACTGCAGTTGTCTCCAGTTTCTGCTTACTTTGTCTTTAGTAAGTAAAAAGCAGCTTAATTTACTTAAGGTCAGGTGACTGGCTCTGCCATTTAATACGATTTCCTTGCCTTGCCTTGCCTTAAAAAGCTCTTGGGTTGTTTTTGTGCTGTGTTTGGGTCATTCTCCATCTGTGCTGTTTTTGCAGAATTTGAATAAATTTGTGCAGAAAGTAGAACTCACTGCACTGCATAATTCATCATGCTACTTCTATCAGGAGTCACATCACCAAATGAACACCAGTTTCCCAGTTCCTAGCCATACGTGCTTATGCCATATGTTTCCATCGTGTTTGGATTGCTTTTGAACATGAGCCCGTCCTTTCCCTGTTCTTTTCTTTTCTTTTCAGTTCCAAGTTAACTTGATATCAGCTGTCCAAAGTATATAATTCTAGAACAATGTAGACCTTTTAAGTATGTTTTACCAAAGTCGAATCTGGTATTTGTGTTTTTGGGTTTTACACGTGGTTTGGATCTTGAGGTTACACGTCTGTACTTACATCCATGAAGCCATCTTTGATTGTAGACGTTGACATTAACACCTACTGTACCTCCGCCAGTGGTTTTAGTTAGTTTTTTGACATGGCTAGATGTTGTGAAGGTGTTCATCTGTGATCATCCATTTTAGATGTCTTCCATATTCCTCCAAAAAATCCTTTTGATGTTGCTGCTCACCAGTGAATTCCTTCTTTTGAAGAATGTACCAAACTTTTAATTTGGTCATTGCTAAAGTTTCTGCTTTCTCTCTCTCTCTCTCTCTCTCTCTCTCTGTCTTTAATAGATCCCTCACTTGCATCAACACCTCTCTGGACTGCATAGAGAGAATGCCTGTGAACATCCACCAAATGCAAACACTTGAAAAATAAACACCAGACCTAACAGCTGATATGAATTATTTCATGGAAACAAGGAAACAGGCCGCAACTGGCCATGGATCTGTTTATCAGATCAGTTATTTGTCCAAATGCCTTTGAGCCTTTGAGGCAAAACTACAAAGATTGTGTCACTGTAAGAATACTTATGGACCTGAGTGTAAATTGAACAGCATATTTCAGGCCATTCAGTTCTAGCAATGTATCAAAATTGTATCAGACGATGTCACACCATGACAACATGGATTATTTACCTTTAAAAAAAGCAAGGCTACACACGTGGGCAAAATTGTTGGTACCCTTCGGTGAATGAAAGAAAAACTCATAATGGTCACAGAAATAACTTTAATCTGACAAAAGTAATAATAAATAAAAATTCTATGAATGTTAACTAATGAAAGTCAGACATTGCTTTTCAACCATGCTTCAACGGAATTATTTAAAAAAATAAACTCATGGAACAGGCCTGGACAAAAATGATGGTACCCCTAGAAAATACTGAAAATAATGTGACCAAAGGGACATGTTAATTCAAGGTGTGTCCACTAATTAGCATCACAGGTGTCTACAATCTTGTAATCAGTCAGTGGGCCTATATATAGGGCTCCAGGTAGTCACTGTGTTGTTTGGTGACATGGTATGTACCACACTCAACATGGACCAGAGGAAGCGAAGGAAAGAGTTGTCTCAGGAGATTCGAAAGAAAATTATAGACAAGCATGTTAAAGGTAAAGGCTATAAGACCATTTCCAAGCAGCTAGATGTTCCTGTGACTACAGTTGCACATATTATTCAGAAATTTAACATCCACGGGACTGTAGTCAACATCCCTGGACGTGGCCGCAGGAGGAAAATTGATGACAAATCAAAGAGACGGATAATCCAAATGGTAACAAAAGAGCCCAGAAAGACTTCTAAAGAGATCCAAGGTGAACTTCATGCTCAAGGAACATCAGTGTCAGATCGCACTATATGTTGTTGTTTGAGCCAAAGTGGACTACATGGGAGACGACCAAGGAGGACACCATTGTTGAAAACAAATCATAAAAAAGGCAGACTGGAATATGCCAAACTATATGTTGACAAGTCACAAAGCTTCTGGGAGAATGTCCTATGGACAGATGAGACAAAAATGGAACTTTTGCCAAGGCATATCAGCTCTATGTTCACAGACGGAAAAATGAAGCATATCAAGAAAAGAACACTGTCCCTACTGTGAAACATGGAGGAGGCTCTGTTATGTTCTGGGGCTGCTTTGCTGCATCTGGCACAGGGTGTCTTGAATCTGTGCAGGGTACAATGAAATCTCAAGACTATCAAGGGATTCTAGAGAGAAATGTGCTGGCCAGTGTCAGAAAGCTGGGTCTCAGTCGCAGGTCATGGGTCTTGCAACAGGACAATGACCCAAAACACACAGCTAAAACCACCCAAGAATGGCTAAGAGGAAAACATTGGACTATTCTAAAGTGGCCTTCTATGAGCCCTGACCTCAATCCTATTGAGCATCTTTGGAAGGAGCTGAAACATGCTGTCTGGAAAAGGCACCCTTCAAACCGGAAACAATTGGAGCAGCTTGCTCATGAGGAGTGGGCCAAAATACCTGCAGAGAGGTGCAGAAGTCTCACTGACCGTTACAGGAATCGTTTGATTGCAGTGATTGCCTCAAAAGGTTGTGCAACAAACTATTAAGTTACGGGTACCATCATTTTTGTCCAGGCCTGTTCCATGAGTTCATTTTTTTTAATAATTCCGTTGAAGCATGGTTGAAAAGCAATGTCTGACTTTCATTAGTTAACATTCATAGAATTCTTATTTATTATTACTTTTGTCAGATTAAAGTTATTTCTGTGACCATTGTGAGTTTTTCTTTCATTGACTGAAGGGTACCAACAATTTTGTCCACGTGTATAGCTACGTGTTACTAAAAAGTGACCAATTTAGTGAAATGAAAGTGCGACTAACAGTGATTAGACACTAATAGAAATTATAACTCTGTATGATCAGGTACAACCTGTCATTATTAGCATAAAAAAAATCTGAAGTAGTTTCGAAACAATATATTTGATCTTAAAAGTGTATTTCGATTATGTCTTTAAGTGGTGGTAATATATGAGGGGCGTTCAAGTCAAACCGAGACTTTAGATTGCGCCAAATAACAGAATATGTCGATGAGAGTAAAACTCCCTTTATTTCTATACATGTAATCCCTTGCTTCTCTAATGCACTTATCCCAGTGTTCCACTAGTATACTCCTTTAATGGTCCAGACATGTGGAAATGGCTTGGGGCGAAGTCAGGACTGTACAGGGGATGTTCCTGTAGCATACAAGTGGTGTTGCTGAATTGTGTGTCCAGTTCTCACCGACAGATGAGTCTCTTTCACAAGTTGGTGACAAGATATCAAGCAACAGACATTCCACTCGCTGGATGTTCACAGGAACAACTGCAGTGGGCTCCGAGCCACCTCCGCTGGGATCGTCATTCACACATGTCCGACCGTCTTTAAAACGTTTCCTCCATTCAAATGTTTTACTGCACGCATGAGTCTCATCACCGTATTGTGCTTGAAGTCTTTTGTAAATCCTGATCAGGTTTATGCTTCATTCATGAGAAATTTCACAAGTCCCAGTTTGACTTGAACGCCCCTCGTACATTAATATACCGTACATGTTTTCCAGTGGGAATATGGTCATCACTCTTTGTAATTACTCCACAGTTTTCCAGGTTCTTTTCAGGCAAAACATCTGTTCTGAACATTTTTCTTTTCTGTAATCTCTAAGCAGGCGAGCTAAAGATAGCTCTGATGAGGCGATTACACACACACACACACACACACACACACACACACACACACACACACACACACACACACACATAATTTCTCTTTGTGGAATTATGAGTGAAGAACTTTGGGAATCATTGCTCTTGAGATGAAGACAGAAAGAGAAGCACAGTGTCCAGTCATAGAGGGTTGCGCACACTCATTCACACGCAGTTACACACATTCACACACACACACAGTCAAACACAGCCACGCAAAATTACTAATTCACAAGAATTACTGAGTGACCTTTCATACAATTTCACACAACTGATTGCCAAAAGACACTCTCTTGCCCTATCCCATGCTATATCTAAAATATTTTCGACGTCACACTTGTACAGTCACATTACTCATTTTATTAGATGTAGAACAACTGCTTGAGGAAGGACTCGGTTTTCCTGGCCTAGCTTCCACAAGGTGTTGAAAACACTCTGGTCCATGTTGACCTCTTATGCACCTTCACTCATTCAGTCATTGACTCTTTCGATTTGTCCTGTACTACAGTATATATGGGGTCACGGGGAGGGGGGCTGAAGCTCCTATCCCAGGAGACAAGACGTGGTACACCCTGGACACTCACACACTAGGGGTAATTTGGGAACGCCAATTAGAACACCCAGAGGAATCCCATCAAGCACAGGGAGAACTTCACACACACAGACCAGATGCGGGAACCGAACCTGGACCCTGGAGGCGCAAAGGGCGATGGTGCTAAACACTATGCCACCATGCCACCCACAATATTCCATCATAATCCCAAATTTACTTTATCTGGCGACTGGAGAAGGCAGCGAAGTGCACTGAACTCATGTCATTTTCATGGAACTACTCTTTGGGCCATAGCACATTATGGTGCTGAAAATATTCAAGTTGCTGACAGCAAATTCATCTGCATGTTGCTGTGTCTTTTTCCCCCGCAGTCTTTAACAGTCCAGTCCACTGTGGCCTCAGATTCCTGTTTCCGCTAACAGAATTGGAACCTGTAATATGATATTCTACTCTTGTAACCCGAACACCTCAAGCTTCGACATGCTGTGCATTCTGAGTTGCTTTTCTGCTTAGCATGCTTGTAAAGAGTAGCTATTAGAGTTACTGATGGCATGTTGACAATTCTAATACAACCAGAAGTTTATGAAATACTCAGAGGCTACACCCATGTCATAGTGAAAGATCACGTGTTCCTGATATGCAATGTAAACATGAACTGAAGCTCTTCCTGCAGTTGCATGTTTATTGCATGAAAAAGCAGACGAACAAATAAATGGCCTAAATGTTCCTAATAAAATGGCCAGTGAGTGTGTATTGATACACACTGTACGTGGAGCAAAGGCGGTGACTTTTCTGAATGCAAAAAATATGACATTCTATTTTTATATGTTTCCTGGTGTGACGTTCGTAATAATCAGTGTTATGTAAAAGCATTACACGGCAAGTTACATAAAATAGCACAGGATGGTGCAATCTGCACTCAGTGTAGATCTTTGATTGTAGTGTGTGTGTGTGTGTGTGTGTGTGTGTGTGTTTGTGTGTGTCTTCGTCAACAGCAGGTGGCTACCAGATCACCTTAGCACCTCAGCCTGACCTGTGCTATGTAGTAAGATCAGACTGTGCACGTGTGTGTGTGTGTGTGTGTGTGTGTGCGTGCGTGTGGGTCTGTGAGAGAGAGAGAGTTTTTTTTATATCCTGGTCAGGACCAAATGTCTAAGCAAGGAAAGGTAGGTATGATCATTTAACCTTGCGGGCTGGTCCTGATAATGAAACTTTGCTTTTTTAATATAGAAAAACGCTGAATCTTTTATAAATAGATAAATAAAATGTTGCGGTTTGGTTACAAAATGATAAGGGTAGGGTTAGATTCAGCTCTAGGCATAGCTGAGTTAATGATAACATCAGTGGAAGGACCTCAGACGAGTAATAGGGCAACCACATATACGTGTGTGTGTGTGTGTGTGTGTGTGTGTGTGTGATGGGGGGGGGGGGGGTAGGTGGGCTGGTGGGTGGTTGGATGGGTGAGTGTGTTTATGCGAAACGGCTGCATCTACCTGCTACGACACCAATTCAAAACAGCACCTACTGTCGGCCTTGCGGTAACCATAGAGATTGGAAGACAGAGGGAAAAAGAGAGGCTGTGTGTGTGTGCGTGTGTGTGTGTGTGTAGTGTAATTTTCATTCTGCTGTCTGAGTCATAGCCCCCGTGTGCTCTGCTTGCTGTTCACCAGAGCAACATAAAAATAAATAAATAAATAAAAAAGTCTTGGTGCAGGATTGACTAGCAGGAGTGAAATGCTCTCAGTCATCAAGGCAGTTCTTTGCCTGCTACTGGTAATAAAATGGATTTTTTTAAAAAGAAAAGAAAAAGATTTGATGTACATTTGTACAATAAAGCTGTTTCGCCTTCACAGGCCCTGTTTTTATCTGCCTCAATCTGGTACTAACACGCACACTTTACCTCCTCTATCTCCTCTCTCTTCCTTTGGATGGCTCGACTTCTGGCAGCTGCACGAGTTACAGAGGACAGAGACTCCCTGCCACTACTGCTCTGATCTTCCTGCTTGACCTGAGGGAGGAAAAGGAAAAAGATGGCACAAATTAGCCAAAATGTGGGCATTCATTTAAGATCTTTGAGTACAAAAAAAATTGAGACCATAACTAAGTCAATTTTGCATGTTATGTTCTGTGAGCCTTTTGCCATCTGTACCCAAGATAAAACCGATTCTCTCTGCGTGTCCTCTCCAGGGCTCTGGATGATAGTGGAATCGAAAAGATGACTTCGTTCTTTTAAAAGCCCATGTCTGGAGAGACGCTTGCAGTAACTGGCGAAGGCTCGCTTGAAACAATGAAACAAAAGCCGTCTGAGAGTGCTTCTGTACAACCGCTGTGACCTCAAGAGCACCCTGAAATCAGCGGAGGCCTGTGATTGGGCAGCGATTACTTCTTCATTATGGCACGGTGCTGCAGTGTTGATATTAGATTGGAATTACGATAATGTAATAACATTCAGAGAAACGCGGTGCTCGACTTGACATTTAGTTCCTGCTCGTTTGGGGCAGCACAGCGTTGAATAGCTGAGACGGTTTTATTTTAGGGTGAGCGGCATAATGAAACGAATTCAGCTTTTTTTTTTCAGAAATAAATAAATGAATGTAATGAAAGTACAGTTTCTGTGCATATAGAAATTTGCACTGTCCAACAATAATGATTGTATTTTATTCCTTTTCTACAATGCAAATTTCCATATGCAGAGGACTGACCCCTCAGGCGTCGGGAAAAGATGATGCCATTGTTAGCATGAACAAATTTAGAATATGTGGTCTCGACAGGTGTAAACTTGATCTCCAACATATGCAAACAATGTTGAATTGCGATTTCATAAGAAAACATATTTTTAATGATGCATACTTTATTAAAGTGGCATTGTTGGTTCAATAGTGCGCGTCTCGATCAGTCATGTGTAAGGCCCGGGAACACGTCCTTAGATATACAGGAAGTGGCAGTTCTCTGGGCAGCCTCGTTGATGCCAGAGGTCAGAGGAGAACGGCCAGACTGGTTTGAGCTGATACAAAGGCGACAGCAACTCATATAACATCTCTACAACAGTGGTATGCCGTAGACGTAAGAGCATCTCTGAACATGAAGCAAATAAGCTACAGCAAGAATTTGCCCTAAACAACATGAAAGCATGTGTCCATCCTGCATTGGATCAACAGTGGTGGTGTAAGGGTGTGGGGGATATTTTCTTGGCACACTATGGGCCCTTTAGTATCACTTGAATTAATTGTTTAAAAGAGTATTGTTGCTGACCATGTCCATTCTATGACCACAGTGTAACACTCCATGTCACAAAGCTAAAAGCATCTCAAACTGGTTTTGTAAACATCACAATGACCTGATTGTACTCGTATGGCCTCCAGATCTCATTCCAATAGAGCACCTTCGGGATGTGGTGGAACGAGAGATTCATATCATGGACTCGCAGCCGCGAAATCTGCAGAGTGATACTGTCATGTGAATATATGGGCCAAAATCTCAGGGCCTTGTGGAAGAATTATTTAAGGCAGTTCTAAAGGCAAAACTGGGAACAACCCAGTACTAGCAAGGTGTACCTAATGAAGTAGCCTGTGAGTGTGCGTATATGAACCATATGGAATAGGAGGACTATTACTGTATATCATTTACATTATGTATAACCATTGCACAACCAATGGACATTGCTTTCAGTTTCAGGCAGCTGCATGTACAGTACGTAGTTAATTTTCCCACACAAAACACTTTGTAACTGCTTTGTCCAGTCTGAAGCTCATTAAGGTGACGCTGATCTCTGAAACCAGTGCCTCCCAGTGTCATACAATTAGTAGAGACTGAACATCTCGCCTTAGGGTTGTTCAAATGACAATTAAAAAAACAACAACAACAACAACAACAAAACAAACACATTTTTGTGGTCACTTACTGTAAATGATAGCGCAGGTCTCTCTGAAGCCACTGAAGATGACCGTGAGCGTTCTGCGAAAAAAAGGACAATTGGAAAAGAAAGTGAAGCATATTTGACATTCCTACATCAGTATTTATTTCATTTAAGTTTTGTAGCATTTTGCAGATATGAAAGCACACTTATTCAGAGCAACTTACTCATGTGCTTTGTCGAAAGAAAAAAAAAGGGAAAAAAAAAGAAAGAACATTAGGTCTACGAATGTCACCAAGCTGGATTGCTGATCGAGAAGCGTTAGTAGAGAAGGAAAAATACACAAAGCAAAAAAAGGGACTTTTGAAATAAATTAGAGCTCATTTTAGTGCATGACGTAAAAGGAGCTCTTTAGTCTTTGTGTAAAGACAACCAGTTTGGAGGAGCCTGGGGAAGTTCTTTCTATTGCCAAACTCTTTCTTGTTGCATCTTTGGCCTCAGTTCAAATAGGTGTCCTAAATTTACTCTGTATTATGCACTCTTTCATTTGATCAGGGCCTCAATTAAAATGATGAGAAAGGAATAACTGAGGCTCCTTTAAGAGGATCTGCAGGGTACGATTTGGAGAATTTGCCTTGCAACATTTGAATTTGGGCTGCTTGATATATACTGGCTCTTTGCCTAGATGCTTAAATTCTCTCTCTCTCTCTCTCTCTCTCTTGCTTTTTTTCTTTCGCTCTCACCCTCTCACACACAAAAACACCTTCATTTCTCTCCCACTCACTTACAAAAAACATTTGAGCTCATCCTCTCTCTCTCTCTCTCTCACTGTCACTCTTTAACACACACACACACACACACACACACACACACACACACACACACATATACTGTATATTTAAAAATAGCACAAAGACAATGACTCACGCTCATCTCAGCATATCTCACAGGCACAATGAGCAAACAAGTGAAAGAAAGAGGCACCTATATGAAAGGTTCCGGTCTACTCAGTCTGTGCCATTTTCACAGATACGCAAACAGCTCTCTGATACACGTTCCGGGCTGTGAAAACAGCTCTATAGGCGGATACATAATGCGTTTCCGTACAGTTTCGAATTGATCACGAGGCAACATTCAATCATGTGCAAAAATATATATTTATTGATGTGTCATGCTCAGCCAAAAGACTGCAGGGCAGTAAGATTATTCTCGGGATACATTTTTTCGCTGAAGAGCTGTTCACCAGTTCAACAATTCATTGAGCTGTTTACCTCTCCAGTGATGCAGCTGTGGTTGATGAGTGCATAATGATGATGAGAAAAACAGCTAGGAAGAAGCAGGTGGTTGCTCTGGGTAGTAATAATGTGCTAACACTACCACCTAGTGTGTATGATGAGTTGCAAGGCAATTTTACATTAAGCATTTACAGTATATCTTTATGGTAGCAATTTTTTTTAAAATCCTGTCCAGCACCACTAATTATATTGTGTTGAAAGGCAATTTCATAAAAAAAGGTCAACCTTACCAAAGGGGAACAGAGGGGAATGTATAATCCATTGGGTTCCATCTGGTCCATACTGATCCACTACAAATATCGTACTTGCTTACTGTATATTGACTAAACTTTCCTTGTAAACAGGAATGTCCAATTCAGAGCTTGAAAAAGCACAAAAATTATTTTTTTTAAAAAGAACGAAAGAGGAAAGAGGAAAAAAGTTTTTTTCGTAATTACAATTATTAATACTAATAAGCGTCACATCCGTAAAGCTGACAAAATGCTGTATATTTTTATTATGTCAATGATGACATGGTTTTTTTTTGTTAAGAATTTGTTGATTTTTTGTTGAGGAGATTACATTAAAAGTTACAAACTGCAAATGATTTTATTGATACTAGACTTGTCCACTCTCTGAGATTTTTGTTTACCAACATGTGTCCAAATGTCACATCTGTAATGTTGAAATCACCCTTAACAGTACAGTATACAGTATATCTGATCGGTTCTGTTAAAGCGTGCACATTTCCAGACTAGGATGTGTTGATCAATGATGGAAAATATACAGTATATACTTTTTTTTATCCACCAGTCATAACTTGCCTGTGTATATTATTTAAATTGTTAGCATAAGACCACGCTTAACATGCCTAGGCGTGATAAATCACTCTTTTTTTCAATTCGGCACTCTGTGAGCATTTCTAGCTTACTGTACAAACTCACACACATAACATAACATAATCACAGGAAAGGATTATATAGTAGTTGATAACCACATAGACTCACCTATCATTTTCTTAGGAACACCTGCACCCTTGTATTCATGCAATTATCTAATCAGTCAATCATACACCAATGCAATCTATAAGATTACGCAGGTCAGGAACGTAACATTCAAACTCATCATTTAAGCTTGAAGAGTCATACAGTGGACCGCCTACAACAGAGGACGACCGCATTAGACGCTAGTCCTATGAGCCAAGAAACATAAGCTCACCAAAACTGCACAGATTGAACAAAGCATCACCTGATTCATGTCATTTGACCTCTCGCATCAAGAAAGCATGCTTGGCTGATTGGTCAGCTGGTGAGCAGGCATACCTGGTGTGCTAAATGCTTTTTTGTCCTGTACTGGGGAGGACATGCTCTTCTCCAACCTCTTTTCCAAATGCTGACTTGATGAATGTGCATTTTTGTGTCTCAGCACCAAGTTCGGGCTCCGAGATCTAGACGGAATCCGAAGATTGGAGCCTCTCTGAAACCGATGGAGCCTCAAGCTAAAACCAGGCCGCCTGGAAAAGTAGTCTTCTCTTGGCCGGTAATAGAAGCTGCAGTAAGAGAGAAGACATATTCGTATGAAAAGCTGCATTACTAAATAATTAGCTGGAGATGAAGAACACAGTTCACCCTGTCATCCACTGCACAACATCTCAACAGCTAAAATTCTTTTTTTTAGGACTAGAATGATTAAAAATGAACTTATTTATATATATATATATATATATATCAATCACCATGTCACACTTTTATTTCCCATCTCATATTTAATAATAAATAATACATGTATTACAAATATTTGTGTTCTGACATGAAAGGAAAAGAAAAAAAAACATCTGGTGAATTTCACCGTCAAGACGACGGTTTTTTTTCTGCTGCAAAACGTATTTAAACAAAAAATTATAAGGAAAGAAAAAGATTATAGGTTGGAGGGATTCTAGTGCAAACTTTGTGTAGACGGACCCTGTGTATTACTATTATGTGATTTCTGCTTCACGTTAATGTTGAACCAATAGAATGTCCAGAAAGAAGTATGAATCAGTAATTTAAATTAATTTAAAACACACACACACACACACATATACAGTATATAGTATATATGCTGCTAATATCATGACTCCAGTATCATAACGTTCTCTCTAGCATGAAAATGATTTAACATAAACCTCATTACTGGGGGATGTGCTGTTGTAATAATAATAAGAATTATTATTAGTATTATTCTGCTAGTCATTTATTTTCCAGAATGAACACACCATATACATAGCACTGGCCGATCAACATCTATGTCATATTTAAACGCTTACAAAAATAATTATTAGAACAGACACAAAGCCTAAGTAGGGCAGGAGAAGCCCTGATTTACCAGTGTATAAACATTCTGAACCATTATTTTTAGGGCATCATAATGTTCATATTGTGATTAATGTCCAATAACATTAGCAAAGAATAATGACAATAGCTATCTCCATCCATTTTTTACTTGGGCTTTGTCCCATTTATCCTAGGGGTCACCAGATGGAATCATTTAATCCAGATGTTTTACACCAGATGCCCTCCCTATCACAACCCTCGCATTTTCTAACCGGGCTTGGGACTGGCACTGCATGCTGAGGTTTGGGAAGTATGGGTAACATAGGGTTAAGGATTGTGCCTAAGGATCCAAGAATAGCAGTGGCAGGGCTCAAACCCCCTCTTGCGGTCAGTAAGTGTAATACATGTTTGTATGGCTACAAAGAGAAATGCACTGTATGTTTTCATATTTTTTGATGTTGTTAAATGATTTGCAGATAAAATTTTAAGGCACACTGTCTTGTCCAGGAACAGCTTATGATTGTAAAAAGGGAACTACAGTATCTTGCCTTTCAGGTCTTTATATAAAGAGCTTAAAAGATCTATAAATTATTATAATCTTGCATTCTCATAGGATCAAAATGTCTACTTGTACTGTTTTTATTGCTATTTAATAGTTATTTCTTGAGCTCAAACCATTGCTTAATAAGAAAAAAAACAACAACAGAAACCTAAAGACTAATACGTCTTTTCTTTTCTTTGGTGTTTGGCTACTGTTTAAAAATCGACCCTGAGTTTCAGTTATGTTCATTTTAAAGAAAATTTTTAAGTTTAGGCCTTATTGACCTGTACATGCAAATTCCTGAGTTTTGCTCCCTTCGAAGGTCTGAGCTCTACCTAAAACAAACTAATAGAAACGTCATGACTTCCTGTGCTCCAGCCTTATTTGCCTTTATCCAAAACAATGTACATGTGCTGGATGTATATAGTTGAGCAGTTGGGGTTCTACGGCAAACTCTTGGAAACTTTTGGCCCATCTGCTGTTTATAATATGAAAAAGAAATAAGAAGAATGAGGACAGAATATTCCCCCATCTCACCCCTTACTCACGCCCCCTTGCATTTCATGTCCCACAAGTTTTTCTTTGTATGTAGACTTCCTCAATTCTCCAGCAGCGACACACAGACCAGAACCATAAATGCTGACAACATACTGTACAGCTCAACATGGCGGATTATTACTGTGAACCCTACAAACAAGTATAAGTACATGAGCAGAAACATATAGAAAAGGTAATTTTACTCAAACCCATTTACATCTCTGTCTTTTATTTGTTTTTACTGGTTTTACTTTTTGCCTAGAATGCAAATAGACTGGCTGGTTTTTAAAAGCGATCTTTTACACCTATTTTGTGACTGGTACGTGATTCCAAGTCATGAGTACTTAAAGACGGGTATCAAGAAAAAAAAAAAAAAACAAGGTTTGTGATCAAACAGATATAACTAGAGATATAAATAATTCCAGTTTCTGCTGAAAGTTTCACAAGAGATCCTGCGATTACTAATTTAGCTGTCTTGTCCGTTGTCAAAAGCAGGGAGACATGAAACTCCTCTGCATTGATGTCATAACCGGCTGAGTAACATGCTTCTTAATTTAATTGTGAACTACGAACCTTGCAACTTATTTATAGGATCTTATTCTAAGAAGCTCGCTGTATTTGGCTTATACTACGCTAACCTACATCCGGTACTAAAATGCAGAAATCATCAGAGCTTACTGAGACAAAATGTGTGTGTGGTTGGGAGGTTTGGACATTACCTACTTTATATGTTACATGCACTTTATGTTGTCCTTATGTACAGTTCTTAGATAGTCTAATTAATTTATGGTGATAATAGAAATATTTTAGTTAGTCAGCGAATTCTCCAGCACCTTGAACCTGGAGGAATTTTGTTACGTTTCACTGAGTCCCGAACTGTATATGGTTGAAGTGACCATAAAAGCCTACTTGGCATGACTGGACTTGATTTTGGACTTGACACATTTAACGGAGCTCTGAGACCAGTGTTAACTTGGTAAAGAAAAAAATCACCATAAAATAAAAAAGCATTTATTATTAAAAATATGTTTGTGGAAATCTGTGTATGACTTACCGAGCACACTGATATCTCCCTCGAAAAAATGGACGATTGAATCTTGTGGGACTTTTTCTCACTCTCTTAATGGATCTTTTCTTATCCTAAAAAAAAAAAAAAATGCACACTGTTATAGGAGGATTCCACCAACTGCAAAAAGAATAGGACGTACTCAGGTGTGTAAACTATGTGAAGTAATATACAGTAACTGGGTCATAGTATATCGTAGTTCGATAAAGCATGGATGAGTAAAGATTATAGCATGATGGAGCATTCTCTTACTGGAAACTCATCAACAGCATGTTGGTGCAATACATTATCATACCAAACTTGTTTTTTTTTTTTTTCAATAACACCATTGTGTTTTCTTCCCTTTATATCTCAGCAATAAAGCAATGATTCTATATTTTTATTAATTTGTAATGCAGTTCTTATTATCAATTACATTATAACATCTTTTCTCTCTCTCTCTCTCTCTCTCTCTCTCTCTCTCTCTCTTTAAATTACTAAGACAGAAAATTCAGCTTGTTATGTTCCAAAAACTGTAGTCTTCTGTCCTAAAGACTTATCTGGGACAGAAAACCAACAGTTACAGCTTTACCTGTGACTGATTTTAAAAAAAAAGGGGGGGAGAAACTGGAGACTCCAGCCAAAATACTCCAAAGAAAAATCTACAATTACACTTTTTTTGTAAAATGTGTGTCATATACCTTCTATGTAAGTTATTACTACAGAAATACTATTCAAAAACAATAATGTATCTAACTTAAGTAATTTTTTTAGATAACCACTATCTCCATCTCTTATTTTCTTATTTTCTTGAAATAAAAATAAAAAAACTCTTGAAAAGAATTGGCTCTTCAATAGAAAAGAAAGAAACATTTACTCTAAATATTTAGCACTTCTTTAGTTTGAATTGTCCACATTAAGACTTAACAAATACGTTTGAGTGGTTAATAATCATGTTTATCCAACAACAGCAGGGCTCGTAACAAAAGACATTGTTTCTGAATCACTGAGTCAGAGACAATGTTTGAGCCAACTACATCATTCAGGAAATCAAGTGGTTCTTCTTTATACTTCTTTGCAGTTAATTCTGAACTTCCTTAATAATATAAGGAACTATATTAAAAGATACATAGCCATGTACATTATCTTTAATAAAGAGGTCTGTGCACATGCGTTTTGCTAAGCCACCCATGTACATTTGGTAGTCAATAATAGCTTCTCTTTTTAATCAATTTTAGCAACCACAAATGACTCAAACCACAAGTATTTTAAGTGCTGGTGGCAGAGCTTCATACTGTAATCACTTTCTGTCCTCCGTCGTCAGTTTGACGCAGTGACATGACATCATACTGTATGTAAACAGCCTATTGGAATATACTGTACACACACCATAGAAAGGTGATTATGGCCCTTCATGACCTGGTGGCAAGAAAATCCAGAAGAAATGCGTCCCATTGTGCAACTTGTTAGGAACCTCCACTAGAGGTCACTGTTTCTGTCTGTCTGTAGTTTTTGTTGGTCGACTCAGTTTCCCAGAAGACACCTCAGTCAGGTGATGAGTGCTCACCTGAACAGAATGCTCGACCCAACAAGGGCATAGCAGAGGATCCCCAAAGCTCCTTTCCAGAGCCTCACGGGGAGGCCCCAACCTTCGCTGTCCAGAGCCTCACAGGGAGGCCCCAACCTTCGCTGTCCAGAGCCTCACGGGGAGGCCCCAACCTCCGCTGTCCAGAGCCTCACGGGGAGGCCCCAACCTCCGCTGTCCAGAGCCTCACGGGGAGGCCCCAACCTCCGCTGTCCAGAGCCTCACGGGGAGGCCCCAACCTCCGTTGTTCAGAGCCTCATGGGGAGGCCCCAACCTCCGCTGTCCAGAGCCTCACGGGGAGGCCCCAACCTCCGCTGTCCAGAGCCTCACGGGGAGGCCCCAACCTCCGCTGTCCAGAGCCTCACGGGGAGGCCCCAACCTCCGTTGTTCAGAGCCTCATGGGGAGGCCCCAACCTCCGCTGTCCAGAGCCTAACGGGGAGGCCCCAACCTCCGCTGTCCAGAGCCTCACGGGGAGCGTTTTAAAGGGGGGGGGGGGGGGGTACTGTTAGAAACCTCCACTAGAGGTCACTGTTTCTGTCTGTCTGTAGTTTTTGTTGGTCGACTCAGTTTCCCAGAAGGCACCTCAGTCAGGTGATGAGTGCTCACCTGAACTGAGGTGGCTCATTAAAGTTTCTATAAATAGCAGTTTGTTCTGGGAAACTGGGTCGAGCATTGTTTGTTTGTATATACCGTCATGTGGGCATTCCTTTTGTTTGGTTTTTGTTTCTTTGA
Source organism: Clarias fuscus (assembly GCA_030347435.1). Taxonomy (NCBI): domain Eukaryota; kingdom Metazoa; phylum Chordata; class Actinopteri; order Siluriformes; family Clariidae; genus Clarias; species Clarias fuscus. The sequence continues at coordinate 11,900,175 of CM059213.1, read as the reverse complement.
GTTTTCTATTTTAGTTATATTGTTTAACCTGTGTTCAAGAGGGCTCTAGTTTAGTTTTCTTTATACTCCTTGTGTTACTGGATTCATGGAGCTGTCCTAGTTTAGGCTGTGTCTCCTCCTGTGTAAGTACTGTTCTGTGTGTTGGTCTTCTTGTCTAGCTCTTTGTTTGTTGCTTACCTTACCTTGTTTGTAGCCGCATGAGGTCTTAGCCGCTAGCAGGGTTAGCCGCTAGTAGGCCTTAACTGCTAGTAGGGTTAGCCCCTAGTAGGGTTAGCCTCCAGTAGGCTAGCCTCTAGTGGGATTGACAGATAGTGGTTTTGGTCACTAGTAGGTTAGCCGCTAGTTTGGTATAGCCTCATGTGTTCAGTTCCCCCCTATTAGTTCAGTACTATCCCGGTTAGTCACTAACTCCATTAGCTACTAACCCTGGTTAGGTCAGCATCCAGTGTCCCCATATTCCATGTAGCTACTAACCTCACTAACCCATCTGGTCTCCAGTCCTGTCTAGCCCTGTCTCTCCAGTCCTGTCTAGCCCTGTCTCTCCTGTCTAGCCCTGTCTCGTCTCTAGTTTCCCTATGTGTCCTTAGTTAGCTCCAGCTCCATGTTTCCTTCTGTCAGTTCCCTGTGTCAGCTCTGTTCCTGTGTCAGCTCTTGGTTCCCTGTGTTCAGATCCTTTCCTGTGTTTGCCCTGAGCCCTAATTATAGTTTGAGTTTGTGGTTTTGGTTTCAATGTTTTTGTGTTCAAATAAAGACTCTTTCTGTTGAACCCCTCTTCCTGCTCTAATACATGCCCACGGCATAGTTCATACTAGAAATTTATTGCAACAAAACTACTAAATGTTGTAGATTTAATAACAAAAAACTAAACAAAACAGTCATTTACAGCATAGCATACTGCGTATGGTTGTGTGTGTGATTAATAAAAATTTGAATGTATGATTTCAAGAAAAGATATCAGACTACAATAAAATAATATGTAAAGCTAAACATAACATTATTCAATACCTTGATGTTTATCATAAATGACACCTGTTTCTGAGAGGAAACACAGTTAACTCTGCCTTGCCACAGTCCCGGAAGAAAAAGGGGTAGGCACCTGTTAAGAGTTTCATATTTGCCGCAGTGCAAATGAACTAAATTAATAAATAAATAACGTGAGGAAATGTCAAACAGATTAACAGAGCAAAAGGATTGTTTGTGCTCATTTCATATGTAGATTAAGACATTAAAAAAGTGTAGTGATGACTGACTTTTGCTCTCATTTTGTAAGTTTAAGCCCAATTTTGGTATAGCCTCAGGCTGAATGTACCACTAATGCTTGATACTTTCACTGACAAAATGTAACTAATCAGCTGCAGTTAAGTCAGCCGCTCTTCCTGAAACCGGGTTTCTCTAGCTGTGCATCAATTTTAGCGTGTAATAGTCCTGAAAGTACCTCAAGCTTTAATACAGTCAAAGCAATTTCACTCTTACAAAGTGATAATTTGAAATAAATAAGCAACAAAACAACAAACTTACATATATTTAGAGTATCTATGAGTTTTGCTATTTACACTTTCATATTTAAAACATTGGCAAAATCAGCATGTTTAAAGCGATGCAATAAAGCATTAGGGAAAATAAAAAGCTTTTTTTTTTTATTGGGCTTCGTCGTTTTTCTCCTAGGGGTTGTCACATCAGATCATTTGATCCACAAGATCTGACACAGGTTTTATTTCGATGCACTTCCTGTCGCAACCTTACCATGATCTTACCAGACTTACCAGGACCAGCACTGTATGGAGTGCCTGGATTGTATGAGGCATAGGGTTAAGGGTCTTGCCCAAGGGACCCATCAGTGGTCTCTTAGTGGTGACAGGGCTCAAACCCCAGAAAATAAGAGTAATAATAATAATAATAATAATAATGGTTGGTTCTTGTCACACAGAGACAGTCAGAGATGAATTGAACTGAATTGAATTGAACCAGCAAGCTAATTTGATTCATTATAAAAGGGTCATTTTAAACGGGTAGACAATCAAACCCACTTATTTCTGTTCAGAGTGATGCACTCTATGTCCCCAGTGAAGATGTATTCATTCTAATATACAATTTTTAAAATAATAGCTCTTTAAAGATGTTGAATCGGGGCAATATAATTGTTCCAGGAGGCACAATTTAATCTATTATAAAACTCGCTTCAAATTGAAAAGCAATCAAATCCACTTGCTTCATTACACAGTGATCTCCGCAGTGAGGCTGGTACAGTGGACACTATGCATGATGAGTACATCGCTTCACATGCTTCTCTTCTTACCCTGGCAAACCCAACATTCAAGAATTGAGTAAATGTAGTCTCATTATCCATTAGACTACATGATCTTTTCTATTGCTCCACAGACATTTATTCTGGTTACTATTCACTCACTAACGAGTGGCTTTCTTGTGACCATACACCTGTTTATTTACAATCCTTTGACTTCTTATCATGTGTGTGTGTGTGTGTGTGTGTGTGTGTGTGTGTGTGTGTGTGTGTGTGTGTAATAATGCTCTTGCTTTCACTATTAAACATAGTTGTGATTACTACAGGCAATTTTTTACTAAGCAATTTCACCAGGCATTTACTGTAAGTCATCTCCATTTATGACCACTTCACCACATAGGTTTCACAATTTTAATGGTTAAATACTATCCTTCCAGGATTTAATAACATCCAATAATTTCAAAGCACCTTAATTGCTTTCTTTGCTTGATGCAGGACAATAATTTGACCCTTTTGAAATAGCAGCTTTTTACCCACTTAGTGTATAATATAATTCCTATTGCTATGAACGCATATAAGCGGGGTTGGCATTATCCGAGATTCGAAACCACCAATTTACAAAAGTATTAAAAAGTGCCTTTTGGCTCAATTATATTGACAGACCCAGTGATTTGAATTACAATTACTTAAATTAACTTTTTTAAATCCATTTTACTTAAATTACACAGTAAAATTGATTCATTTTTATAATGAGTACAGAGGAGATTACTATGAATTTTTGTAAGTGGGTTTAGTCATTTCTCAGTTTGAAAAATATCTGTTTTATAATGCATCAACATAGGCTACTGGTTAAAATATATTGACAAATCCGCTAATTTTGAAAAGCAATTACTTTAAATCTGTATGCTAAAATGGATTTGTCTTTATTGTGGACATGAAGTGGGTCACTGTGAACTGATGTAAAAGGATTCGATTGTGTACCAATTTGAAATGTCTATTTCATATCAAATTAGTCTAGTAATTAGTCAGGTATGTTGTCAGATTCAGTGACTTTGAAGAACAATTCTATTTTAGCAGGGTAGGTCACTGTGGATTGATATGACTGGTTAACATTAAACTTTCACATTAATTTGACACATTTAGGTTGTATAGTCATAAATCCATTATTATTATCACATATTAAATCCATGATTGTGTGCTTGTTTTTTTATTCTTATTTAAAATGCACATTTTGTATGTAAGTTATTGATCTGTCAATGTACTGACTCCACTAGACCTCTGAAGGTGTGCTGTGGTATCTGGCACCAAACTGTCAGGAGCAAATCCTTTAAGTCCTGTACTGTAAGTTGGAAGACGGTGCCTCCATGGATCGGACTTGTTTTTCCTGCGCAGCCCACAACATCTCAAATCAAAGGACATCTGGAGAATTTGTAGGCCAAGTCAAGACCTCAAGTTTGTTGTTGTGTTCCTCAAACTCTTCTTGAACCATTTTTGCAGTATGTCCGGGAGCATGAATCTGTTGAAAGAAGCCACTGGCAAGTTTCCATGAAGGGGTGTATTTGGTCAGCAACATACTTTAGATTGGAGGTACGTTCCAAATCCACATAAATGGCAGGACAAATGCTTTCCCACCAAAAATTGTCTAAAGCATTACACTGCTTATGCCAGCTTTCCACAGCATATCCTGGTAAGCAAAACACACACAAACACACACACAAACACAAACCCAGCCATCCACATAATGTAAAAGAAAATGTGATTCATCAGACCAAGCCACATTCTTCCCCTGCTCCGTGATCCAGTTCCAATGGTGTCCATTGTAGGCGTTTTTTTTTTTTTTTTTTTTTTTGCAGTGAACATGGGTCAGCATTGAACATGGGAGCACATTGAATTATCTGCGGTGGCGTATCCTCTACGCAACAAACCACAATGCACTGTGTGTTCTGACACCTTTCTACTGGAACCAGCATGAACATTTTCAGCAGCTTTAGCTCTTCTATTGGAACGGACTACACAGACCATGCATCAATAATTCTTCCATCCACCCATCCATTTAGAAAACTCTGTAAGGACCGTGAAACCATTTTTAAACCATAGTTTGCCTAATCTGCATGTCTTTGGACTGTGGGAGGAAACCCACCAAGCATGAGGAGAACATGCAAACTCCATGCACACAGACTCCAAGGTGGGAATTGAACCCCAGACCCAGGAGGTGCGAGGCGACGGTGCTAGCCACACAAGTTCAACCATGAGGGTTAACCAGTGTCCCTTCCTTGGACCACGTTTTGTAGGTCCTGACCCGAAACATCCCACCAGAGCTGCAGTTTTGGAGTTGCTCCAAAATGTCACAATTCGGTCATTGTCAAAGTCGCTCACATGATTACCCTTGCCCTTTTTTTTTTCTTTTTTTTTTTCCCTGCCTCCAACACATCAACTTCAGGGACAAAATGTTCACTTGCTGCCTAATAGAGCTCACTTACTGTAACGAAATGTGACCTGATGTTGTAATGTGATTGCTGGTCGTTGGAGGTGCTTCGGGTGTGTATGAGGCTTATTACTTTCCGCTTTCTACAAGCCGCGCCCCTCACATTCACGTGCGGCTAATGACCGTGCTCTCAGGAAGAGCGGCTGCTTCACCGCAGCTTAGAAAAGCTGCAGCAGCACAATATTAAAATACATCCTACTTCCAGCGCAGGCATTACCTCAGTCTTCAAATATTTATAGCTTTTTTGTGTGTGTGTGTGTGTGTGTGTGTGCTCGAGTCATTAGAGCATACTTTCACTTTCACTTTAAATAGTCAATAGTGTACATTGAAATGTTCAGTTTATTTATATTTAGCGAGGCAGGACTATCAATACCGCTTCTAAAGCTTCTTTTAAAAACAGCGAGTTTTTTTTTTTTTGTGGTTGTTGTTTTTATATTCAGCTTCCGCTTGGAGACTTTCGTACGGTTTTATGAGCCCCAGTCAGTAGACACTACTGCTTATAGACCTCACAGTGTCTTCAAGAGGGCTGCCTTATGGAAAATAAATAAATAAATACTACTTTAAGTTTACAATGAAAACAAACAAAAAAACATAACATAATAACTCATCCTTCTTAGTTGCATTAATTAAAATACTTAAATAAAGTGTACAACTTTATAAAAAAATAAAAAATAAATAAAAGCATAGAATGGATCTAAAGCCACGTACCGTTTTGTGAACAGATGAGGACCTGGCTGTGTCCATACCGTCTGCTCTGTCTGCTTGTGTCAAACGCCGTCACTCACAAGCCGTGCACTTTTTTCGACACGATCAGGAAGTGTGAAGAAACCCTTCTGAGCTGCTTATAAATTTAAAAGGTGGACTGTTGCACCATTCATGACTGACCCCTTTCTACTTTCTCTTTCGGTTTTTATTTTTTGTTTTTCCCCCCACACACACACACACTCACACACACACACACATATGCACACGCACCGGCCCAGACCGCATTCCTTGATGCCGTGTCCTGAAGTTCGGCGCTTTTTGCAGATCTTCGAATGCGGAAGATTTCTGTGGGTGCGCGTGTGCGTGCGCGCACGTGCGGATGTGTGTGTGCGCGCGCGCGAGCGCAGAGTAGCTAGCTTAAGCATTCGGTTAGACCCTGTGTCAGTCGTGGAAAAATAAACAACGGCATGGTAAAGATCCACGTTAAAGTGACCCAAACAATAAGTAAAGTATTCTTTATGCAAGCCTTCGCACACACACACACACGTAGAGACATATCATGTCTTTAGAATCTCACTTTTTAATGGAAAAACAAGGCTTCTTACAATTATATGTACAATAATAATTTCTTACTCACTCATCATCTATACCGCTTTATCCTATATACAGGGTCGTGTGGGGCCTGGAGCCTATCCTAGGAGAATCCTAGGAGAAATACATGGAAGGGTTGCCAATCCAGCTCAGGGCACAAACAGTCACATGCACATTCACACACTATGGACAATTTGGGAACAGCAATTAGCCTAATGTGCAGGTCTTTGGACTGTATGAGGAAACCAGAATACCCAGAGGAAACCCACCAAGCACGGGGAGAACATGCAAACTCCATGCACACAGACCCGGAATTTCCTGAACCCGACCCTGGAGATGCAAAAAAAGTAAACAAGTAGGTTACACATTCATCGCTCAGAAAATGTAAATACAGTATGTAAATATATGTTTATGTTTTATATTTACCACTGGGTGGCAATATTGCTTCCCTTTGATTAGGATGAAGTGGTAAAGTTGATTTGAAAGCTTTTCAAGTAGACTCAGACATGACCTTTACTTTAGGCTCGAAACTTATTTTATTACTTAAGCATTTTAGTTAATACCTTTTCTCTTCGGTAGAAGAGAAGTTGCAGGGGTTTGCTGTCCTATAGTGGCCTCATGTCTGTGTTACTTCCTGTTTATTTATGCTGTCTGAAACTAGACTTGTCAGAGCTGCAGCTTGCGCTCTCTCTCAATGTTTTTTTTTTTTTTTTTGGTTAAGATAATAACCAGTACTTCATAATCTCTTCTCTCTCTCTGATAAGTTGAACCTGTTGGTCTACTCCTACTCCCGTTTTGGCTTTTGATGGAAGGTGATGCAAAATAGTACACAACACCTGTTCCAGTTCCTGACACACTTTAACTGCTGTGGCTCTTCTTGCCCTCCAGACCATGGTTCACCATGATGAAACTTTCTGCAATTGTGACTCACACACATTAATGGCCTTAAGATTTCCACATAAAAATAAAAATTAAAAAAAAACAGTTCATGCCCAAGATTTTTTTTTCTCACCTAGATGCACCTAGATACAATAAGACTGTGATGGTGACCCCAAACATCATTTTGTACTGTGGAGTAATCAAAACAAGACACTTTTTGAACAAAGGAAGTCTATTAAAATAATCATAAACATTCTTAATACTATTTACACACCAACACTGAAACCTGAGACCCAGTGATTGAGAACTGAAAGCCAAATAGCTCATCCTATACCAATTTTGCACAAATTATACTGTATATATAAATATACTGTATCTTCATTGATTATCCTGGATTTAGTTTGGTCAAAAGACATGACAAAAGTCCCTGACAGTTCCACATATGTTGAGTATTTGTTGGCTTCTTTTTTTTCACTCTGCCATCCAACTCATCCCAGACCATCTCATTTGGGTTTAGGTCACGTGATTATGGAGTCACCACTCCTTCACTCTCCTTTTAGGTTAACTAGTCCTTACATAGCCTGGAGGTGTGTTTGAGGTCATTGTACTGTTGAAAAACAAATCATGATCCCACTAAGGGCAAAACAGATGGGATTGCATGTTGCTTCAGAATACTTTGGTAGCCATGCTGGTTAAGTGTGCCTTACATTTAGAATAAATCAAGAACACTGTCACCAGCAATGCACCCCCATCCACTATCACATCTTCCCCACCATTATTCATGGTAGGAAGTACAAACAGAGATACAATCTGTTCCCCTTCTGCATTTCACAAAGTTTGGAAACAAAAATTCAAAATCTGGACACATCCGAACATAGTACAGATTTGGTCTTTCCGTTCAGATTTCTGGTTCAGATTTCCACTCGGCCTATTCCTTATGTTTCTTGGTCTGGGCAAAGTGGTAGCTTTTCTCAAAAGAGGTAATATACTGTATCTGAGAGATATATCTGCTGATTGAGATACTTGTAATGCATTCAGATGTAAACTCTAATCTGAGGTCCTGTTAATTGGCATTTGCTGAGGTTATTAACACTGAAGAACGTATCTTCTAGAGCAGAAGTAACTCTTGGTCTTCTATTCTTAGGATAGTGCTCATGAGAGCCAGTTTCATGACACTGTAGCATTTCATGGTTTTTCCAACTACACTTAAATATACTGTATGTTAAAAGTTCTTGTGATTTATATTACCAGGGCCGTTCAAGTGAAACCAGGTCTATAGAATGTGTAATAACAGAACACAATTATGAGAATAAAAACTCCCTTTATTTCTCTATATAATCCCATTCTACCCTAATGCAACTATCCCAGCATTTCACTAGTGACATCAAGTTAGAATGTTTTCTCAGTATATCAGACCAATGATTAAACTGTCTGCTTCACATCTGAAACGTTGACCTCCCAGAAACGTCTTTAATAGTCCAAACATGTGGAAATGGCTTGCGGAGTCTAGAGGAGATCTGCATGGAGGAATGGGCCAAAATACCAGCAACAGTGTGTGAAAACCTTGTGAAGACTTACAGAAAACGTTCGCCCTCTGTCATTGCCAACAAAGGGTATATAACAAAGTATTGAGATGAAATTTTGTTATTGACCAAACACTTATTTTCCACCATGATCTGCGAATAAATCCTACAATGTGATTTTCTGGTTTTCTTTTTCCCTTATTTTGTCTATCATAGTTGAGGTATACCCATGATGAAAATTACAGGCCTCTCTTATCCGTTTAAGTGGGAGAACTTGCACAATTGGTGGCTGACTAAATACTTATTTGCCCCACTGTATAACAGTGATACTAATAGTAACATATAATAAGTGATGTTTATAGAACATAACTTACAGATTTTGGGCTACTGGTTGCAAGTCCAAGACAAATCTCTATCTCAGACTCTTTACCTTAGTGTCTACTTCAAGTCAAGTCTCCATCCCAGTACGTAGGTGCAAGGCCACAGTGCTAACCACTATACCACTGTGTGCCAAGTTTAAACTATATTTAAAAAACATTTTTTTAACTTGTACATTTACAAATTTACGTGTCTTTTTATAGATAAAAATATGGCTGAAAATATTTTTAAATGCCCATGCCTTGAGGCAATAAAAAGCATTATTTTTATTTGGTATGACTCATACATATACATAATACTACATATTCATGACAGTCCTTTATTTGTTAAAAAAAAAGAACAACAATGAACCAATTTGTCATGTTTTGGGGTGCGAGGCATAAATGCAGAGGTCCAGGTGTTAAAGGAAACAATGTATTTATTTTAAAGAAAACAGGGAAATCAAACAAACAGAATACTTGAAGTGAAAACGAAACTAAAACACGTATAAAGACTACCGGAAACGCGAAACTAAACACACTGACATGAACTAGGTGAAAATCAACAGATGCAAGACAACTCAAAAGAACTAAAACACGCTATTTATAAAGAAACTAATGAGCAACTCGGTTCAGGTGAGCGCCCACGTCACCTGACCGAGGTGCATAAGGGGAACTGAAGTTAAACACAAAAGGAACTACAAACACAAATCACTGGGCGCTAGGCGCCCTCTAGGGGTTACCCGTGACACAATTATACTAATTACACCATGAATGTGCTATTGGAAATGTTAATATTTGCTGATGTGATCAGAGGGCGGTCTCATTAAGAACAGTAATATCACTAAACAAGCCTGTCTGGCTGTGTTTTTACGCATCTTATGAAGTTGAACCTACACTACCTCTCAAAAGTTGGGGATCACTTTCTAACTCCATGGTCTTTCCTGATTTTTATTACTTTCTATATTGTAAAGCAACGCTGAAGGCGTAAAAAATATGCAATAATCTGATTTGAACAGTTAATGTTGAGATGCATCTGCTACTCATGATCTGCAAAGACTTCATAACAGCTTTAATCTACTGTAAGATGCTGTTAATTCATAATGGTTGAGGCTGGTAACTGGTCTTGTCTTACAAATGCACTTGACAATACTGTTCTTGCAAGAACTATTCCAGCAAAGCTGACCTCCATGTCTTAAAATAACATATGTTGTTGTTACATAATTACCTAATTCCATATGTCTTATTTCATAGTTTTGAAATCCCCAGTATTGTACAATGTACAAAATAAATCAAAAACAAAGAGATTTGAAAGTGATCCCAAACTTTTGAGCAGTACTGGACTTTCTTGAACTTCCCACCACATTGCAATTGTTTTGTTACAATGCAATGATTTTGAGATCTCTGTAGCCAAAGGCTATGCTGTGCAGTTCTCCTACCTAAGCCGTCATAGTTATTGTCGCACTAACAGGTGCACGTTACAGTTACTGGAGTTTATGTGTTGATGTGGGAGCTGAAGCACAAAATAAATAAAGGAACTAAAGCATATACTACGCATGCACATATAAACATTAATCCTTCACAAGTTATTTTTAATGAGTCAAAGCAACAATTATGAAAAACGAGTTGCAAGTCAAGTCTGAGTTCTATTTTTTTAACTGTGACTCAGACTTGAATAAGCATTTCTGAATTTCCAGGCATAAGAATGTAATGTTAGGATGACTGTCTAAAAAAAAGAAGGATACTTTCTCAAACAACAAAGCATTTCCCTTGTTTTAAACCATTTTAAATATTCAAATGATCTTCTGAGTCTGAGCTACAGAGAGAAATTTGTGCGTGTGCGTGCGTGCGTGTGTGTGTGAATGAGTGAGAGAGGGGGAGAGAGAGAGAGATTGTCAAACAGGATAAACCGGTATGTTGAACTCTTTCTCAGTTGTACTCCGACTTGTTACCGACAGACATTCCACATGCAAACACAAAATCTAAAAGAAATCCAACTGTTCATCAAGAACGTTTTCACCGAGAACATTTCCACGAGACAGGTAAAGAGATGGTTTTATTCAATATCAAAATGTTGAATTAACTCCGAGAGTTATACTGTACGTTCTTAGATCAATTTCTTGTTGATGTTGTTGCAATGTCTACAGTATGCACAGTATAGGCACTCAGTGTATTATGTGGACCAGAAATTAAAAATGGAATGGAATGGAGTCTGTTTTTACATGTTTACAGATTTACATTTGTGTAAAATAAATAAATAAATAAATAAATAATTTTTAAAAAAGACCAAACAATTTCCTTTTACTACTGAGGGTAGGGCTAGGACTTAGGTGTTGTAGGTGTTGCATTGTTTTAATTAGTTACTGTAGCTTTTATGCTAATGCAAGTTCCTCACATTGATAAAAAATGTGCATGTGTGTTTTTAGACATATATGTAGATGGCTACTGTTTGTCAGAAATATTGTTTTAGCCGATTCAGTACATGTATGTAATCATCTCATGTCACATAACATGGTGAAATTTCTTTCTAGCGATCCTAATTGTCCAAACACTGCTTTAGAGCCTCTGTCTGTTCAGCTCTGGGTTTGGATTGCATTCTACCTCAATTCTTACCAAGATCCAAAAAATGCGTTTATGAATACTGATCGATGACAAATTAAAGCAGAGCAAAAAAAATGATAACTGAATGATAACTAAATATTCACGGTAGCATAGTGGTGCGCACACTAGGGTCTAATCTCCTGGCCTCACACCTGCATATCTTTGAACAGAGGAAACCCACCAATCAAAGGGTTTAAGCATGGAGTTTGCATCTTCTCCCTGTGATTGGTGGGTTTCATCTGGATGCTCCAGTTTCCTCCCACAGTCCAAAGACATGCAAGGTAGTTTAAGTGGCGTTATCCGTAGTGTGTAGGTAGGAGTGTGAGTGTGTGCTTGTGTGCCCTATGATTCAGTGTACCCTGCCTCATGCCCTAAGTACCCTGGGACAGGCTCCAGGCCTCCCTTGACCCTGTGCAGATAAGCGGCATAGAAAATGAGTGAGTGAGTGAGTGAGTGAGTGAAGTATGGTGTTTGCAGGAATGCAAAAAAAAAAAAAAAAATTCAGCCCAACTACAATTTAAAAAATGTACAAAATGAAAAAACCTGAAACTAGAGCACAAATTTCGCCATTAAATGTCAGATTAACAATGTGGACACCTGACCAGAACTCCAACTGACCAAGATTGATTTTAGATCATCTTGCTTAATATTGACTCCCTACATTGCTGTTATAATAACCTCCACACTTCTATGAGGGCTTTCTAGTAGATCTTTTATCCATTCAGCCACAGCATCAGTAGAAAGCTCAGGCAGTGATGTTGGGTTAGAAGTTTTGGTACGCAGTCAGCGGTGCAATTAATCGCAAGGTTGTTCAGTGGAGTTGAGGTCGGGGCTGTGTGCCTGACACATGACACATGAACTTGTCAAAGTTTTCAAAACTGAACTTAAAAAACTTTTATTTGTCACATACACAACCATACACAGTATTATATGCAGTGAAATGCGTATATGACTGTCCATGACCTCAAATGGAAAGATTTTACCTAAATAAAAAAAAATGCATTAGAGAATATACTTAATGTCCTGTCCTAGATTGGCACTCCGTCCATGTCTTGTGCATGAAGTCTCCTGGGATAGGCTCCAGGCCTCTTGCGACCCTGTATACAGGATAAAGTGGTATATATGATGAGTGCATACAATTCTAAACTATAGAATTTCCAATAAAAAATTGTGTTGCAATATACAAATTTACAAAAGATACATACTGTATATTAAAATATATAAATTGCTCAGGATTTACAAAATGTGCAAAGTGTAGCTGCAAACTGAGAGGTATAAAATATAAAAGTATAGAAGAGTACAAATATGGTGTGTGGGTATGACAGCAGCAGGATGATTGAAACATGAAGAATGAAATGAAATTATGTCTGTGCCTGCACCATTGTTATTGTCCATGTTCCATAGTACAAGTTAGCTTTCATTATACTGTATGTGAATGAATAGTGTGCAAAAGTGCAACGTAGCAGGTAATGTGCCACATCATGACTCTGATGTGTTAGCAGGAATGTAGGGTGGGTGTATATGTGTGTGTGTTTGTGTGGGTGTGTGTGGGTGTGAACGAAACTAAATCAAATCTGATAAGTTTAGTTCTTTATGGTGTTCTGGTTGACGGCCCGAATAGCCTGCGGGAAGAAGGTCCTCCTCCGTCTCTCTATATTGGCTTTCATGGAGCAGAAACGCTCTCCTCACCGCAGTGGAGAGCACAGTGGATTGCAGGGGTGGCTGAGTTCTTTCACTATCTTCCTGGCCTTGGACCAGCATCGCTTTCTGTAGATTTAGTGCGTGTCAAGGAGTTCAGTGCAGATGATGCGCACAGCTGATCGGACACCCTCTGCAGAGCTCCTCTGTCCTGCATGGTGCGATGCTGTTCCCAAACCAGGTTGTGTTGATTTCCATCAGGATGCTCTCTATGGTGCCGGAGTAAACCTTCCTTAGCACCTTAGAAGGTAGTCTAAAGGCCTTCAGGCATCTAAGTTGGTAAAGACGATGCTGGACGTTCTTCACCATGGTGTTGATGTGACAGGACCATGAAAGGTGCTGCGTGATGTGAACCCCGAGGTAGCAGAAGCTGTCCACTATTTCCACTGGGGTCTTGTTGATGGTGATTCATCTCCTGCTCTGTGCTGAAGTTCAGTACGAGGTTGTTCCTCTGACACCATGTCTTTGTGATACCCTAGTAAAGGCTACAATGTACAGAGACATCATACATAATTATGACATTTGTCATATTTTGTATTTATAGAAATTCATCAAGACTTTTTTCAATTAGACATACATTTATACAGATGCAATACTCAGTACTGTAACATATCAGAATTTTCTGGTATAAGTGAAAAGACCAAACAAGAAAAAAAAAACATAAATAATCCTGTGAATTATGTGCTATAATAGTTTCTTCAAGAATGATGAGTATTCATAATATACATTCATATACATTCTGAACACTTTGTTAAGGATACCTGTACACTTACCCGTTGATGCAATTATCTGATCAAGCAATCATGTGGAAACAGTTCAGTGCATAAAATCATGCAGGTACATGCCAGCAGTTTTGGGTAATGTTCACATCAGCCATCAAAATGCAGAGAAAAATTAGAAAAATCTCAGTCATTGTAGTATGATTGTTGATGCCGGATGGGCTGAATTTAAATATTTTAATTTAAACTACTGATCTCCTTTGATTTTATGCACTAGGGTCTCTAGAAATGTATTACTAAATTTATGCAGCGAGCAGAAGTTGCTGTAGACAGAAACAAAGAATGCAATACACATTGAACCTTGAGGTGGATGGGCTACAACAGCAGAATTAGGTTCAGCCGAGAACAGAAATCTGAGGCTGCAGTGGACACAGGCTCTTCAAAACTGGAGAGTCGAAGAATGGTTAGGTGGATTTCAATTTCTGCTGAGCTACAGGGTAGTGTCAGAGTTTGGCAACAAACAGCATGAGTCTGTTGAACCAACCTGCCTTAGACCAACAGTCCAGGCTAATAGAGGTGGTGTAGCAGTGTGGGGAATGTTTTCTCTGTCAATCATACCAGTCAGTCATCCCATGAAGGACACAGCCTGTTTGAGTATTGCTGCATATCCCTTCATGGCTACAATTTACCCATATTCTAATGCCTACAGTAGTTCCAGCATGATCATGCACCATGTCACAAAGCAAAGGCTGTCTCAAACTGATTTCCCGAACACCAATGAGATCAATGTTCTTCATCGGACTTCCCAATAACTGGATTAGTATCCTATAGAACAGCATTGGGATGTGGTAGAACGGGAGATTCACAACGTGAAAGTGCATCTGAAAAATCCACAGGAATAACATGATGCAATCATGTCAACATGTACAGTACCAGAATCTCAACGAAATGTGGAAATCATGCTATTAAATGGTCTGTTTTTAGACCATAGGAAAGTCTTACCCAGTATTAGTATAGTATTTATAATAAAGTGCTCAGTGAATATATTTAGCTGTGGTACTTATGTGGTAAAATGAATTACATAATACAACCTGTAAAACAGCCAGCCATTCCATCAACAAGTAATAATAAAAAAAAATCCAATGTAATTGTAATACTGTATATGTAATAAATAAACTTACTTTCCACTTTATTGGGAACACCTGTACCTGTACATCTGCACATTCAGGTAGTTCGCTAATTAGCCAATCATGTGGTAGCAGCACAATGCAAAAATCATGTAGATACAGATTAAAGGTCCACGTAAGGTTCATGTGATCTCTGTGACTTTGATCTCTGTGACATGGTTGTTGGTACCAGATGGATTTGCGTTTTTCAGAAACGTTTACACAGAATGGTATTGAGTGTGAGACAGTTCTGTGGGTGACCTTATTGACGAGAGAGGTCAGACGAAAATTGGTTCAAACTGACATAAAAGCTACAGTAACCAGATAACCACAGTCCAAGTATGGTGACCAGAAAATAATTACTATTTACAAACAAGGTGAGCAGAAAATCATCTCAGCAAAGCACAAAACATTAACCTTGAGACAGCTGGTCTACAACAGCAGAAGCCCACATTGGGTTCCACTCCTAGCAGCCAAGAACAGGAATGTAGGCTCTCGTTGGCACAGGCTCACCCAAACTCGACAGTTGAACTCAGGAATCTTCAGCTGTACAGTTTTGGTTGGACTGTGTCCAAGGGAGCCTCACATTCCTGTTCCAGCATCTCCACCAATTTTCTGGCACTGACAGCCACTCCATGGTTAAAGTTACAGAGATCACATTTCTCCCTATTCTGATGTTTGAGGTGAACATTAAGCTCCTCACCCGCATGATTATACACACTATGCTGCTGCCACATGATTGAGTGAATCACAAGTGTACAGTATATACACCACCACATAGGCATACTGCATTTGTGCAAATGAGGATTAAATAGGCAGATAAAGATGAATTCCTTGGTTCAGCTGCAAAAGCAAGGTTCTATGAATGAAACTATTTTAAAAGGATCTCAAGTTACATTAAAAGTGTTTACATATGAAAATCCTGAATCAGTTCATGATTTTAACACCCTGCATCTGACCTGCAGTGACAGGGGCCTCATGACTTCAGCGGGCGATTGGCCTTGGAACCAAGACCATAAGGCCACATTGCTGCATTTTGGATTCATCCTCAGCTCTTCCAAGCTGTGACACTTTTACCACTTTGCGCGCAAACTGGTTGGACTCAAGTCAAAGCTACAGTAGTCAAAAATGAGGTAAGGCGGTGTGAGCAGTTCTGTCCATTATAAATGAAGTTCCTAGCCAATGTTTACCAATGAGATATCCTTAATTCTACTAATTTCACTACATATTTTTCTCTTTACCTTCCTTTTTTTATGTTTTGATGTCCACAATGGGCCTTTAAGAAATCTGTTTCCTAACTATTATATCTGACTTTACCTACAATAGTACAAACTGGTGCTTCAAATGGAACTGACAGTATTGACAGACAGTATGTAGATAATGTCTAGTTGGACGGACTCTTAGATGTTTTATACTTGTACAAATTTTGCAGGATAAGAACATATCCAAGAGCACACATTCTACAGACATTCCATAGGCATTGTGAGACTCTTGCAGCCAATGGCAATGCCGGATATCAAGAGGAATTTGAGGTGAATGTCAACTTACCAGTAAATGACTTATCTTATCTGCCAATCACAGCACAGATACAGTTCGAGATCTTTAGTCACTGTTAAATCAAACATGTGAATAGAGAAAACGTCATCTATGTTACTTTAAAATGTGATCTCTGTGTCTGGTTGTCGGTGCCAGATGATTGGTGGCAAAAATATATGTCCTCTGTCCTAGGATAGGGCTTTTGTTTTAAATCAGTACTTAGTGTAACGTTTCTTCCTTTGACATAATTCTATGTGTTCTTAGGAGCTGAGTGACGTTGCAAAGGAATTCTCATGCAGGGCTGGAGAGCTTGATGCCAATAAAAATAAAAACAGATATCCTTTCATTTTACCCTGTGAGTACTTACAAATCATACTCAACACCTTTAATCAGCCACATAGATGAATCCTCATATACGTTTTTCCATCCATCCATCCATCCATCCATCCATCCATCCAGAAACCTCTGTAGTCCAACTAGGGACCATGACTGTGGTAGAACTGGTCAACATTCACACACTCATTTACACACTAAGGGCAATTTGGGAACACTGTGGGAGAAAACTAGAGCACCTGGAGGAAACACCCCAAGCATGGGGAGAACATGCACACGCCCTGCACACAGACCCTGTAAACGTCCTAACACATTGACTTTTTGTCTTTCAGATGACCACTGCAGAGTTAAGCTGTCTCTGTTAGAGTCACAGCCACACTCAGACTACATCAATGCCAGTTACGTGCCTGTAAGTAAAGCAATGGGGTTCCGTTAAATTTCATGTATGGTATTCTCTAAAACAACAAAAAAAATTATATTAATCATATTATCCACAGTCGTAAGGACATGAAGGAATAAAAGATGCAACTTATTAACTAGTCTTCCTACTATAATTTTACACAGACCAGTCATAAAACTAACAACACACCCAGGCGAATTGAACAACCTTTATGATCTTTTATATACCAGTAAACTGGTGACAAGATTATGAGGACCCATGGTTCACCTATGTCCACTTGGACCAAAAGCTAGCCCATCAAGCCTGATCTCACAGATAAGCCAATGCAATACAAATCGCTTTAAAAAGTTGATTCTGGCCATGATAGAAAAACAACAGAACACCCAGTGTACTACAGTCCATCATGCATGGGGCCCAAGGCTGCTGACCCGGCCTCCACACTGCCCAGATCTCAATCCAATCAAACACCCTTGGGATGGCCAGTTAAAAAAGTTTGATCCATAGAGGCCCACCCCATCCAAAGGATCCACTGCCACTGTCCTGGTGCCAGACAACACAGCACACCCTCAGTGCTTTTGACCGCAGATGCCAGAGCTGTCTTTGGGACACAAAGTAAACCCAAAACCTATGTGGTTTTAATGTTAATGGTGTTAATCTTTTATGAAATAGTAATAGAATAATGGTAACAAATTCTGAAGTAAGGAATAAGGAAAGAAACTAACACTTCAATTTGGACTAGAGCTATACTACCCCGCGGGTTTAAATCCAAACCAAATGTTCCTGTAGCTTTTGAGTGGCCGGATCAGTCTATGCTACTATATGGTTAACTAAAAACATCAAAGATCTTTAGAAGTACAGTTGCACACTATGACAGTAAAGGCAAAAGTATATTTTGCATAATCCTTATACACTGTCCCTCCACTTAGATAGATGAATCTCCTTAATCCTGGGGCAGCAGCACAGGTCAGAAACTTTGGTTAAGGTTCACATCAAACATAAAAATGGGGTGAAATATTTGACCTCTACCATGGCCTAGCTGGAATATTTCAGAACGTGCTGTCAGGTAAATTTGAGAAACATCATTTGCAAGAATGGTATTATAAACAAACAAAAAAGCGAAGAAAGTGGCAGCTGAAACAACTTGACAGGAAAGCTACTGCAAAATTAAATACAGCCGTGGTAAGCAAGAGCAGAAATAACATTTCAAAAGGCAAAACCTGGCTGTCAAACCCTGATGAGGACGGTACAACAGCAGAAAACCACCTCTGACAGCCCACAACAGCACCAGAGCCGGCAATTAAACATTGAAAATCAATGTGTGGTCTTTGAATATCAGTGCCTGGTCTTAGTATTCACTGTATTTTTGTTTTGATTTTCAAACCATTTTATGTACACTAAAGGTGCTGCTGTGAGTAAAATTTCAAAAGATAGGCAATTGCTAAAGCGCTTAAAGGAGTTTTTTTTTTTTTTTTTTACTTATAGTCATGCCAGGGTCAAAGTCACTGAACCTCTTAACTCGCGTCTGCATGATTTCATGCATTGCACTGATTCCGCTTGATTGGCTGACTGGACAGTTGCATTAGAGAAGCAGAAGTATTAAAGTATTAAGCAGAAGTAATGCTGTTCCTGTTAAAGTGGTGTGAACATATTTAGATTTTGTATATTTTGTATATACTATATGAATTTGAGAACATACATGTATAACCAGAGCACTAAAACAAATGGTGGTTATCCTAGTATTAGTAATTTAATCATATTCATTCAGCATGTAGTCAGTAATTTCAAGAAAGGAATCTCTATTTGACATTTTATTCAGAATTTCTTCAAATCACTTTATATAACTGTACAATTATGTGTTCCTACAGGGCGGCTGTACAGAACATGACTTCATCTGTACCCAGGCTCCTTTGCCGTCAACTATGGCTGATTTCTGGCGGATGGTCTGGGAGCAAAATGTGCAGGTTATCGTCATGGTGACATCACTAAAAGAGTATGGAAAGGTGTGAAAACAAACCTGACAGTATAGGAATTGAGTTTGTAAACTGGTTTAAGGTGTCTCAAGAGTACTAATGACTTGAATGAACACAAACAAACAAACAAAAGGCTTGCTTAAACAAATAGGTATTCCACCTTTAGGGATAAGAGTGTGTCTGAGTCCTGTATTCTACTGTTTGGCTTTGTGAGAAAATGCTATATCCCCTGATGCAGCCTTTGCTATATTAGGTACCAAAAAAGAGCCTGACCATTCTTTGATGTGGCGGATCATAAAAGACCAAAAGTTTGCTCAGGTACTGAGGTGCAAGACCTTTCAATACGTTTTAGAAGATTAGTGGTTTTTCATCAGCAGCGCTCAATTTTACTGGAAGCCAGTTCAGTGTTAATAAGAATGGAATGATGTGATCTTCTCATTCTAGTAAGGACCCCAGCTGCTGTATTATAGACTACGACAATAAGGCATTACAATAATCTAATGTAGAGGTTCCTAGAGCACAAACCCACTTTCTTTTTTTTTTTGCCATTGAGTTATTACGCATTTGCCATGTTGTGAGGGCTCTAATGCTGGAAACTCTTATATACTTATCACAAATAACATTATAATATAGACAGACATTTTCTGAAGACTATAGTCGGACCTCTACATTTTGAAACAAAGACATGTTTTTTTAGCATTTGGCCTCTACGCTGAATTTTCAAGACTTTCAGCTTTAAGTACGTAATTAACCATTCAGGAACTACAACCATTTTACACACACAAATTTAGGAGTCATAAATATTGGAACGAACACACGGATTGCCTTTAATACTTTGCAGTGAGTTGATGCCTGAAGTCTGGAACCTATCGACATGACCAAATGCTGAGTTTCCTCCCTCAAGACGATTTGCCAGGATTTTACCGCAGCTACCTTCAGTTGCTGCTTATTTTTGGGTCTTTCATCAACCAGCACGCTCTGTTGGGGTAAGAGGAGATGACTGACATTGCCAATGAAGAATATCTCAATTAATTTCCTTGAGAAATACTTGGGGAGTTTTTCTCTGTACGTTTTCGGTCAGTACCCATCTGCAATATTAAGCAGCATCAGTTTTGCCAAATTTTACAAGAGAGAATAGTCTTATACACTTCAGAATTGATTCTGACACTTTTATCAGCAGTCAGGTCATCAATAAACACCAGTGAGGTACAGTGGAACCTTGGATTATGAGCATAATTTGTTCTGGAAGCGGGCTCGTATTCCAAAATCACTCGTAAACCAAATAGACTTTTCCCATAAGAAATAATGAAAACTCAAATTATTCATTCTACAGCCCAAAACAATAAATACATAAAAATAATTAATAGAACATATAAAGTAAAAATAAAAGAAATTAAACTGCACTTAACATAAAAAAAAGTAAAAATAAATCCAGACCGTTAAGTGTTTCCATTTGTGCGCGCAGACGCCGTGTATTTGCATGTGTGTGTGTGTGTGTGTGTGTGTGGAATTACCCCCTCGCTTCATTTTAAACAGTAAAACTCCTTCTCCCTCCCACACCTCACTTTTTAAGTTTCAGAACTAACATACACAATACAAACACTTTTTTAATGGGAAAAAAATAAATCTCTCTAATGATACTCGCGTGCGCATACTAACAGAATCACTGCTGTAAAGTAAAAAAGTAAAAATTAAAAATGAACCAGCACCTTACCCCGCAGCGCAAGAGAGAAAAATCATTGGTTCAGTTGTGATCACTTGCCACTCGGTGTCAAAATAAGAGTCGTATGCGTGATACATGATACTCAGCGCTCGTAAACTAATACTTGCTCGGTTTCCGATTAAACATGTATTTAAAATCTTTGCTCGGTTTTGCGAAACACTCGTAAACCACGTTACTTGCAATCCGAGGTTCCACTGTATTTCCATTGGCAGCCATACACACTTATGCCATAACACTGTCTCCAACACATTGCCAGATGATGCGGTATGCTTTGTATCATGAGCTGTTCATTTCTTTAATTTTCTCTTGCCATCATTCTGGTACAAATTAATTTTGGTTTCATCATTCCAAATATTTTTTTCCCCAAAGGTTTTAGGCAAAATCTAATCTGCCCTTTCTTTATTGAGTGTTACTAGTGGTTTGCATCTTGTTGTGAAGTGTCTATATTTACTTCAAAAAGCCATCCCTTGGCTGTAGACTTTGAAAATGACACACCTATATCATCAAGAGTTTTTGCCATGGCTAGAGGTGACCAGGTTCTTCTTCACTATGACAGAATTCTGTGGTCCTGAATTGTAGTCATCTACGAGGTCATCAAGACCTTTTGCTGTTAAATTTCCAGTTAATTCCTTCTTTTTAAGAATGTTCCAAACTGTTGTACTGGCTACTATGACTGTTTCTGCTATCTCTCTGATGTTTTCTTTTTTTCAGCCTAATGGCCTCCTTCACTTGTTTAAACACCTCATGTTGAGAGTTTAAGTGAACAGCTGCCAACTGCAATTGTAATACTCAGAACCACTTCCAGGCCTTTTATCTGCTTGATTAGTCATGAAGTCATGAGGGAGTAATCCACACCTGGCCATGCAACTGTCTGTCAGCCATTCATTTCATTATTTATAAGCCTGACAAAATCACAGTGTGTATATGAAAATGGTTGTGATTCCTGAAAGGCTAATGACACACTTGTGTCAATCCCCCTTGTATTATAGACTTGACTTTGCTAACAGCTTGAGTGTTTTACTTTAAACTCAATTTGGTACAGAAGCCAAATCCCCCAAAATTGTTTCAAAATTCATCAGTCAACGTAGTAGCCGGGTGTTAGAAATGTGTTAGAATAAGCAAATGTGTAAGAATAAAGACTAGGGTTATGTGTCAAGACTTGAAAACTGCTGTTCACAAATCTGATAGAGCTTAAACATTTTTGCAAGAAACTTGAGCAAAAATGTCAGGAACTAAAAAAAAAAACAGTAAAAGGATTATTAATATAATAGAAACAGAAATTAATATAGGTGTAATTTAATTTTGGATGAAGATATATGTATTATATTTAATTTTGATTGTGTGCATGTCCATCCAGGTGCTATGTAATCAGTACTGGCCTCCCGAGAGAGGCACAGGCTGTTATGGGGCTCTACAAGTTACCACTGTTTCTCGTCATCGTGGTCCAGACTGCTACATCACCACCATCCATCTACGACAGGTGAGCCATATAAATGACAAAGACAATTAAGCAATGTCACCCTTAAGGTTGTGTTGTTGTGGTGAATAGCAGCACAGCTGTGATGCAGCCATGTATCACGTGTGATATTGCTTTTATACAACAGTTTCACAAACATAGTTTATTATCAACTACTTATCAATTGCGTGTTTATATTTTAATTACCAGTTATTTTGCTCCGCCAACACATATCCTTCCATGACTGCTGCTACTAACCAAAACGGGCAGATAATTGTCAATAATTGTCTAACCACAAGACAATTATTGACTGATAGTTAGTGTAACTAACAGAGGTGACAATAGTTTTAATTCTTGTGGGAACTATGTAGACAAAAGGCGAGAAGAATAAACCATGGAGGTGGTGGATAGTTCTACGAAACGTAAGAGATTCACTTTATATTTTCACTTTTTCATTCTGCTTTAGAATATCAGTTAACATCTGGATTTTGGAAAGCTACTGTGCTAGGGAGTACATTCCCTTGTTCCACAAACCAGGTAGTGTCCTTGATCAGAGGTTAGAGAGGGATTTCGGATTCAGCCTTTGTGTTAGATGCTAGTTAACTTTTTAGCTTACACACAGGCAGTTTAGAGGCAAGTGGTAATAACTTTAAAGATAAAGGAGATACGTTTAAGTGACATTATCAGCTGTGTTTTCTTCCTGAAAGTGCTTTTGTGTCTGGTTTTGAGCATGGGTTTTGGCAGGCAACTGCTCTCCCCTCATTACTAAAATGTATATACAAAACGTCTATATAACGCATTTTTATCTCCATTAATTATCGATGTGCTCGTGTGTGTGTTTCAGCATGACAGCCCTACAGATAGACGCATAACACATTACTACTACCCTGGCTGGCTGGATCAGGGTGTTCCGAAGCATCACACCTCTCTCGTCAAATTTACTGAGCATGTACGAAAGCAGCTGGATGACACTCCAAACTTAGGCCCCACAGTCGTCCACTGCAGGTCTAAAGATACAAAACACCCACACATATATACCTGCAACACACACACACACACACAATGTGTCATTTGAAATTTGACCTCAGTTCAGGTGGGTGTAAAGATGTTATAATCTGATAATTATTACTCTACTTTTTAGTTATAGAGTTAAGGTTGAGAGTTTGCTGGAACTGTTTTTAAAATGTTTGTTTTTGTATGTGTATGTGTGCATTTAGTGCAGGTATAGGTCGCTCTGGAACATTTGTAGCAATACTGTGGTTGATACAGCTCTGTGCAAGGGGGATTCTGCCTGATGTACGTCTCGCTGTCCGAGACTTGCGCAGACACAGAGTGTTGATGGTGCAAAATGTGGTGAGAGAGCTTACCCACAAACACATCTGACAGATTAACACACACATGCACACATTGTGAGTCAACCTTGCAGATGCTGTCAGAAAAAAACAAGTATCAAATGTTAGCACTTTCTATGCAAAAAAGTAATGTATAATGCATGTGTGTTATTTTTAGGAGCAATATATACTTGTGCATCAGTGTATTCTTCACTGGCTAGGTGGCAACATGGAGAGACCAAGGTAAGAAGCTCACGGGGTTCGTGTTGGAACTGCATTATATGCAGTTCAGGTGCCCTATCATGGACTATTGCAACACCTAGTTGGACTAACCAGGAATACTACAGTACTTTAAATGGCATCCTTTTGTCTACTTAAAGCCAATTTTATTAAGTGAACTTAAGTAAAATTCAAGTAGGTTTCCCCAGGATACTTTATGTAGTAGATATACTACAGAAAGTACTTACTGTACTATAGAAAGTACTTACTGTAACTAAATTGGCGCACTTTGTAGTTTATAAAAGTATATTTTAGGTGTAAGAGAAGTACAGTACATTTTGAGTATATACCTACTACACATTTAAGTTTCATCTTGTACTGCAACTGTACTGTGATTTATAAATAACATATACTTCTAGCCAGTGTTCATTTTCTAAAATGACACTTTGAAAATAGTACAGTACTCCAGTCTTATTAGCATGAACAAACACATATACCTTAATCTAAAAAGACACAGCTTACGCAGCCTTGTGTAGAAACGATTACTTATTGACACTTATTGACATTTTTCCACCAACAGAACCCAGAATGTTGTGTCTTTCAAGATAGAAAAGCCACAAACACACAGGCGATCAAAGAGGGATCCGAAGAACCGGAGGAGAAATTCTGACTATACAATTCAGCCGAAGGTCTCTCCCTCCTCTATTCAAGCTTCACACACTCCCCAGCCTCAGCACACAGCATGGCAATCCCTACGGGATTCTCTGCACGCTCTCAACCCTGGGAAACTCCTGCAGAGGTTGAGGCCACCATCTGCTCAAAACAACTCACAACATGAAACACAACTGTAAAGCAGATACACAGCCAGGAACTCACCAAGGGCTATTGTTAGTGTTATTGTTAGAGCAGTGTTTAATACCTAACTGAATTGTTGATTATGCATCAGAATATGTCAAAAAAAACTCTTTTTTTTTTAGCATTTTAAGTGCTGAGCAAAAAAGTTGAACAAACCGGCTGCTTGACTTGTTTCGCCTGAAGGCAGAAAGCAGGATGATCAGAAGAAATGTCTCTAAATAGCAGTTCTACATATGTAAATGTGTAGTTAGTCAAAATAATGGACAGGAAATATGCATAGTTTTCAGAATTTTTGCCTCGAATGTAAAACTGAGGCGAGGCAGCAACTGTTCTTCCTAACAGTCTGGTTAAAGTTTCACAATTATAAGATTTACAACTAACACATGTTGCCTTCACTTGTGGTAAAATAAATCTTATCAAGATTTTTAATACAGAGAAAAAAATTGGTATTTCTATATTTCTAAGAACATCAAGTGTAAATATGTTTGTGTTCTGTACAGCTGTTGGAATACTGTACATATACAGTGGAACATATGTGTGTGTGTGTGTGTGTGTGTGTGTGTGTGTGTGTGTGTGTGTGTGTGTGTGTGTGTGTGTGTGTGTCTTTGTTTATAGGCATAAAAAAAGTGTTTATTAAAAATGTTACATACAATGTTACACTCATTTTTCAAGTTGGACATGAACTATTTATTCATTAATCATTCATACTGTAGGAGCATGAGCACATTTGTGTCCCATGAGACCTTATGAGTTTGTGTAAATTTAATAGGTACACTCATCAAAAATGATAAATTGGATTGGGATTGTATAGCTTATACAGTATATTATATAAACTATAGTTTATGCAAAAAATATATAACTATACATATATTATATAGTTTACATATTACATACAAGTTTATATTTTTAACCCTGACAACATATTGGAAATTGGAAATTTAAATAGCAAAAATATGAATAATATAAGAAAAATCATAAAGAATCACATTGGGCACTGCATCAAAGTTTTTTTTTGTTTTGTTTTTGGCCAGACAGTCTCTGTAATATACTCAGAGAAAGAAACTTGCACATATTAATCACTCACTCATCATCTACACCGCTTAATCCTGTATTCAGGGTCACGGGGGCCTGGAGCCTATCCCAGGAGACTTGGGGCACATGGCAAGGTACACCCTGGACAGGGTGCCAATCCATCGCAGGGCACAGACACACCTATACACTCACTCATTCACACACTACGGGCAATTTGGAAACGCCAATTAGCCTAACCTACATGTCTTTGGACTGTGGGAGGAAACCGGAGTACCCGGAGGAAACCCACCAAGCACGGGGAGAACATGCAAACTCCATGCACACGGAGTCGGGAATCGAGCCTGGCCGGGGATCGAACCCGGACCCTGGCGGTGCAAGGCGACAGTGCTAACCACAACACCACTGTGCCGCCCACACATATTAATTTCTTACAAAATGTATTTCTGTCAAATAAATAAGAAAGATTGCTTTCATACAAACAAAAATCTGTGTCCATCAGCACCAGAAATTCTAATTTCAGAGAATGTTAAAAAGTACATGGATTCAACATCAGCCCACGATACGCCTCCTTGCACATCCAGCAAGTCCAGCTGCAACCAAACACCCTTCAATAGTCCAATGACTTTTAGGCTGTAACCATAAAATACCTGCATTTTCTGTACGATTCCTCAAATGATGAACTAGTCTGTATTGCCACTGTTCTTCTTCCAGACCCTGGGGCAATCAGCAGTGGAACCAGTTGCTCAGAGCCTGGAAATGGTATCTCTGACAAATCTAAACCGTCTGGCAAATTTTGTTTAGGTTGCACGAACTTGGATGAGAGAAAATGCACAATCAGAATATTTTTTCTGAGTTTTGATGCCAACATATGTCAGCTAGATATAATCGCATGGCAAATGTCATGCACATGTACAGCATCCCCTTAAGAAGACCTGAGCTACGTTGTCCACATAAAGCAATGCTCTACTGAGCAGGACAGTAATTTCCCCTTATCTGTATTCTCAATGTAACAAGGTTTAACTAATTTAAAGATTGAAATTGTACTCTTAGCTAAAACAATATCTCGTTTGAGATTTTTAGAGTACACTAAATCAAAACTGTAGAGCTTTATAATTTCCCTAATTTGTTGTTACATAGTGGATTCAGTCAAGGTTACTGAATATAGGACATGGGAAAAGGGCCACCAGAGTTTCAGACTCCCTGTCATGAAGATTATTTGTGTATACTATACAGAAGGGCATGAAAATGAAGCTTACATTTGAGCCTTTGGGAGCACAGTAAACAGTAAGAAGAGACAGAATAAGAAAATGATGACATGAGAATAAAAACAAGCACGGATAAAGAGGGGTGATAAAATCAGTCATGGCACCACTGCATCAAATAACAGTTTGACACATATTAAACACATTTAATGAAGGAAATGATGTGGTAATAGGCTGCAATTCACAGTCCTCACTTATTGTTCACTTAAATACTGAGGCAATTAGAATAGCAGCGGTGGTAGAAGTGCCTCGGTTATAAAACAAAATGACAGACAGCAAGACACGCAGTGTGTGTGTCTGTTCTTTCTCTTTGTTATTAATGCCTTTCTATCATAGCAACATTAACTTTTTACCAATTTGTGCTACATAAGCTTTTCTGTGGGATCGGAAGGGCCTTTGGGACCCAGAGGCATAAATGAACATTGCTTGCCCATGATCCTGTCCCAATGTTATTCAATTCACCTGGCAGTGGTATTAATGTTACAGCCAATCGGTGTGAGGACAACCCCTGGAGAAACTGGACCAGTTGTCTGTTTCGCTCACACTCTTCAGGCCCTGCTCCGCGGGGTGTCAAAAGTTAAGGATACTTCATCCATAATCTGCAGTTCTAACTCTGCAGTATAGCTCTGGCATGATGACAGTGAATTCATAAACTCTAACTGTAGCACAACTGAAACATATGTGAATTCACTGTCATTTGGAGGCTAGATTTGACTTTTTCAGTCATGCTGAAAAAGCACAGCCTAAGCAATATGTTTAATCGAATTTTATTTAGGTTTAACCAAGCATGACTGAGAAAAATGAAAAAGAAATCATTCCCATATTCCTGTAGCGGTCATATTAACGCATTTTAAAAGTAATAAATCTTGGGTTCTACCTGACATATCCAAAAACCCAATGCGCAGTTTGGTGTGTGAAGTCTCCCCCATCAACACACACTGGCAGGACTTAAGCAGCAGGGTTTATTTTTGGTCATCGACCACTGCTGTATTGCAGGCATACTGTAGGTCCATCCACTTGAGTTTTAAGAATTTAATGAATGAAATCACCATTTAAAAACTGCCATTTGTATTTACACTAGTTATCTTTGTGGAATATTAACACTTGTTTGATTATCTCAATCATTTCAGTATCACAAATATGCAAGAAATAAAAAAATTTTTTAATACAGTTTCACAGCACTGTATATGTAACTACTCGCACAAATGGTAGCATTGCAGCCCCAACAGGTGAGTATAAAATAAGATGTATAGCTGCAGAATAATTAGTTGTTTAGGCGTAGTAGGAAAAAAAAGCAAATCAATATTCTTATCCAAATAGTCTTTAGTTTTACACCCAACTATATTCAAAATGAATATTTATACCACATAAGAATGCAAATCTGGGATATTTTAGTATTAGACTACTTGATATGAAACAAATATCTTGCCAAATTTCTTGACATTTCACAAATTGCGTGTCTAAGGTAGAAACTGAAGTGTGTGTGTGTGTGTGCACATGCATTTTTATACAAAGCGCATGAGAAAGATTTAGTCATTGCAGATTCATTTCAACTCACTCATATGCAGTATTTAAAGAGAGCCTTTTATCACACATTATTTGAGTGACATTAAAATATATTAAACTTGAATGGTCTTGATTTTGAGCTTGTGGTTTAAAGCTTAAATTATGGGCAATATCTAATATTAAGCCAATGCACTAAACTAATAGTGCACTGGGTTATAATTTTAAATAAAAGAAACATACACACGTGGACAAAATTGTTGGTACAACTATTAAGTTAGGGGTACCATCATTTTTGTCCAGGCCTGTTCCATGAGTTCATTTTTTTAAATAATTCTGTTGAAGCATGGTTGAAAAGCAATGTCTGACTTTCATTGGTTAACATGCATAGATTTTTTAAAAATTATTACTTTTGTCAGATTAAAGTTATTTATGTGACCATTGTGAGTTTTTCTTTCATTGACTGAAGGGTACCAACAATTTTGTCCACGTGTGTATTTGATGAATACGATTTCGTGCCCTTTAATGTTTATGTCCTTTCTAAACTTTTTTGACTTCGAATCTTTCAATGATCAAAATTGTTATTCAGATGAAAATTGTCGAAAAAGCAAGACAGTAAGTATAATGCTGAACAATGGCCATTTTTGGAGCACATATAAAATCATCTCTCCAAAATGGCTGAAGTGAGCAACTTTTTACTTTTTTAACCTTTTGTATGCATAAGAAAATGTAATAGAGCATGCCAGCTTCTAAGGTTTCGCCCTGTAAGCCTTTAGCCTCCTGTGTCATCAGAGATAAGCCTAAACTCCGCTCTCCTACTGGGAGCAGTTTTCATCCAACAAGCACACATAATCCAAATTACTTCTGTTAAAAAATGTAAAAAAAAATTAATAAATAAATAAATAAATGTAACCTGTAAAAGATGTGTGTGCCGTGAAACGAATTGTTGTTACAGTACAGAGCAATCTTAAAAAAAAAAAAAACTTTCAGCAGATGTGTTCATCATCATGACATTTGACTGTGTAAAAAAAAAACATACTGCCAATAGGATCCAGTCTGTTTCATACACTTTCTCTGCCCAGAGTCTCCATATGTCTCTGCTGCTCTTGTTAGTCAAATGTTCAGCTAATCACAAGACTGCAACACAAAGATGAATACAAATCGACGTTCTCAATTAATCTGATTTCAAGAACATCATCATATGTGATTGATCGATTTATTCATTCATTCAAATCCTTTGATCACCTGGGCACCACTTGAACACACTTAGATGCCCCAGTTGACTGTGATTGGAATGTGCGTAGGGAAGATGGCGTTGGTCACAGTTTTCATCTCTTCCTCCTGTGCACTGGCTCTACCCCAAGCTGGGATAGAAACAAAAGACATGCCAGTTCGGGTTGATTCCCCATATTCTGAGCTTGCATTATCTTGTACCATCTTGTACTTGTCATAGACAGTATTGTGAACGAACACAGAGATGCTGTACTTGTCCTACTGGACAACCATATGGGTAAAATCATTCTGTTATGTGGAAGCTGTATACAAAAGGATGGTCCATGTCTCTGGTGAGCTGGTAATTGTTGACCAGCTGAGCATGGTCCACATTAACTCGATCAGGCATTAGAGACGAGTAACTCTGTTTCTGGCCTTGAGGAATTGTGCTGTCTAGGAGACAGCGACAGGCTCCTCCACTTAGATTTTCGTGGCCACTTGGAGGACACCTGTTTGAGTAATGTCACACCACATTGGGCACTGCCTTGCAGAAACTCAAAATCCCAGGAAGCCTACTCCTCAAAACTGCATTAAAATACAAGAAAGTCAGGTTTTTTTGGGACAAAATATAAAGATGGATCAATACTTTTGCACAGTATGCATACAAATTACCCACTGACATTTCTGATAATTATTTGGGAATTACTATTGCAGGATTGTTATAAAAAGTCACAGTAGCTCAGGATTAATGTCTTACACAAAATTTACCCAGGTTCATGCCATGTTTAAAAAAACAACAACAACAACACTCCAACTTACTCTAGCTTTAATATTCCAGAAACATTGTGGATATTCCCTTTGTCACTCAACATCAATGGACAAATTGCCTGAAGTGTTGCGTTTTCACAAAAGGCATCAGTTATTTATTCGTCCCATCTTTCACTCTATCTTACTGGACAGACCAGCTCCAGGAGCGAATCTTCCACTTTGGCACTATCCATGTATATGCAGTTTGTCTCTTGTTGAAATGTACTTCAGTTGTCGTCCTGTTGGCTGAACTCCTGCAATGCCTCAGGCCCTTTGCTAGCTACTGACTCCAGGAACTCTTTCACCAGCTCCTCAAATGATGTTGGAACCCTCCATGGTGTTATTAATCACTCCAACATCAAATGACTCAGTCCAGAAACACACAAAATTGTCTGTCTTGTTGTAGATCAGATCAAGAGTCAATTCAAGACTGTATGTATCGCAATGTTTTATACACTGCTCAAAAAAAAAAATGGAACACTTTGAAAACACAACAGAGCTCAATGGGAAAATATTAATGCTGAATATATATATATGACTGTGAACAAAAGGATGCCACATCATTCGATGGATATGAAAAGTAGCCAGCTACAGAGGGCTGAATTCAAAGACACCACAAAAATAATGCGGGAAGGTAGTCAATTTTGCTGAAATTTCATTGCAGAAACTCAAAATGGTACAATACACAGTAGTTTGTATGGTAGTGGTGGATCAGAGGGTTAAGGCACTGATTTACTGATCAGAAGGTCGGAGGTTCAAGCCCTAGCTCCACCAGTGTTGACCAAGACCCTTAATCCTGTCTGCTTCAGTGGTGCTGTATCATGGCTGAGCCTGTGCTCTGTCCGCAGTTATGCTGGGATATGCAAAGAAAGAATATCACTGTGCAATGATGTATATGTGACAAATAAAGGCTTAGCTTATCTCCTCCCAGATCTGGACCAGGGCATTACTGAGCTCCTGGACAGTCTCAGATGCAACCTGGTGGGACATTATGTTTTGGCCCAAAACATAATGTCCCAAAGGTGTTCTATTTGATTTAGGTCAGGCAAGCATGGGGCCAGGTCATGTCCATGTCCAAAAACAAACCAGTAACTGAGAATGTTCAATCCTTTTTATTAAGACACAGCTGATGTCTTAGAATAAATAAGTCTATTGTATTAGGCATTATAAACTTATACATTTTAAACAACAGATGATGGTCGACGAATTCCAAACTCTCTTGGCCATAAATGCAGGAGATATGATGAAAAATATATGTTTATTTATACTATAAACACACACTTACACTATATACAGTAAGAGTTAGGAGTCAAGTCACATTCAAACAGCGACTCCTTATGTGCATCATGTTATCCAGCTCTTTACTTCATTTATTATTATTATTGGCGCTTCATACGGACAGGTTTAGAAATTTTCCCACTAGCAATATTAGTGTTTGACCGAAAGAAAACGAACGAGAACTGTCAACAATACTCTCCTCTTTCTCTTGTTTCTTCATCCTGCTTCCTCTCCAAAAGCGCCATTTTACAAACCAAAATCTGGCAACCAATCAGCCATCGCTTAACCGGAGCGACAAGATATCGCGAGACGTTACTTTTAAACCCGCGAGATTTGCGTTTTCCCTCAGCTTTTGGATAAATAATGATACAATCGCTAAGAATGAAATGTTGGACTTACATACACAAATAAACAAAAATATACTATTTATTACTATACTTTTGTCTAAGGATGGAAGCGAAGCACATATGTTACAGTATTTATACTCATAAATGGGTCTTTTTTTAAGCGCTATAGAGGTTTTCAAACTGTACCGATAGGTGGTAGCAGTGAGACAGAAACGGTTGTGTGGAATCGGAGCTAATAAACACTCATGTATAAAATAATAGAATTCTCAAGAAGTCGCTATGTAACACTGTAAGCAACAGTGCACTATTAGCGCTGTCACCTTGCACCTTCAGGGCCTGGGTTTGGGTTTTGTGTGCATGGAGTTTGCATGTTCTCCCCGTGCTTGGTGGGTTTCCGCCGGGTACTCTGGTTTCCTCCAACAGTCCAAAGACATGCAGATTAGGCTAATTGACATTCCTAAATTGCCCGTAGTGTGTGTGTGTGTGTGTGTGTGTGTGTGTGTATCTGTGTGTGCCTTGCACCCCGTCCAGGGCATACGCTGCCTTGTGCCCTATGTCTCCTGGGATAGACTCCAGGCCACTCCGCAACCCTGTACACAGTTGAGACGATGAGTGAATAATTAAGTTTGTACTTCAGGTCATAACACATTTCAGTTACTGACAGACTTTTTAAAAAACCTGAGAAACATGAGCTTAATATATTATGTAGTAGATTTGATGCGGAAAGGTGTGTACGTGTGTATTAATGATGTAGGCCATGAGGTAATAGAGGGGGTGGGAAGATGTCATAAAAGTAGTCACAGCACAAATGCTTTTTGATCAGCTCTGCTGAGACTGGACTTTATGCTGCTGAGACCTGGAGAGAAGGTCTGTTTTAAGGTATCTATATAAATAAAATAAAGGTTTTATCTGTACATTGGTCAGAACGCGCTTTTTCAATATCTTTACATTTCATACACTGAAGGACCCGAAACCAGTCTCAGAATGTTTTTCTGTCTGTCTGTAAGCATCTCACAAAACTGGCCGGACAGAATTTAGTGAAACTTTGCCAATTCCTTGGTATTTGCCAGAAGTTAAACCTGCACCATGAATGAGATCAAAATGTTGAGTAGAAGTGAAGTTACGAGCAGTTTTGTGCCAAAATACAAACCGCAATTTTGGACTGAATACTGCACATGAGTCTGTATCTGTGGACGGCTTAAATCGACTGGCGGACAGCATTTATTGAAACTTTTGCAGTACTTACATATCTGCCTGACGTTTAACCTGTGCCATAAGTGAAATGGTGAGTAAAATGGTGAGTAAAAGTGGTGTTATGAACAGTTATGTGCCAGATTCAATAATCTACTTTGAAATGAGCTACTAGTAGCTACTTGCTTAATAAACAAACGCCAGCACCAATAGATGTTAATTATAAAAACTAAACTGAATATTTTACTGGAATTAGTTAATTTTTTCACCTCTAAAGTAACAGCGCTGAAATGGTATAAGTTAATTTTATTGAGAGTCATTTTAAGACAAAAACTGCCTTTTTTTTTAGATTTCTCATCTGTGATTAACTCTACGATTACCACACAGGGAGGGTATTTGGTTGATGACAAAAGAAATAGCACTTACAATACTCAACCTTACAAAATTAGATTTTTCTTTATATTAATAATACAGGCAGAGAGTTCTGCCCCTCGCGAGACCTGCATAGTTACAGTTCTGCCAGACAGAAAGACAGGCAGACATGTACGTGGGCTTCAACCTGAAAAAATTATATCATTGATTACATATAGGCTGATCAGCTTTAATGTAATCAACACTACATGTGTGTTGAGCCGATAGGAGATAAACAGATAATTTTCAGTATCTGGAAAATTAGCAGTCTGTATATATCTGTTTCCTAAAGTCAAAAACCATCAGAAAAATTACAAAAAGGTAATAATAATACATGAGCTCTGTATTGGCACAGTGCCATGAAAAGTGTTTTCCCCCTCCAGATTTACCCCTTTTTTCCATATTTGTCACACTTTTAGTCACATTTTTGTCACATGATTTAGATCATCAAACAAATTTGTGTATAACATTACACAAAGATAACCATTACAAAATGTCATTTTAATTGATGATCTTATTTATTAATGGAAAAAGTCTGTAAAAACCGACTTGTCCCTAAGTGAAAAAGTAATTGCCCCATTGCTAAATCGTGAATCAACTGTGATTGTTTTGGAAAGCTGAGTTAAATTTCACTTGTCACACCCAGGCCTGACTACTGCCAAGATATCTGGCCTGGCTGTGGCTAGTGAAATTTAACGTTAGAACTTTAGAAATTTAAAAGCAACATGATATAAAGAAATTCAAGGACAGATGAGAAACAAAATAACTCACATGCATCATTCTGGAAAGAGTTACAAAGTCATTTTAAGTCTTTGGGTCTCCAGCGAACCACGGTAAGAGACAGGATACACAGATAAAGAAAACTTGAATCAGTGGTCAACCTTCCCAGGAGTCGCCAGCCTACAACTCCTTGATGTGACAAAAGTTGAAGTTTTTGGAAGGTTGCATCTGATTACAACCAGTGTCAAATTAACACAGCATTTCATAAAAAGAACATCATATCAACAGTCAAACATGGTGTTGGTAGTCTGATGGTCTAAGACTGCTTTGCAGCTTCAGACCATGTCAAAATTGATGCAACCGACTTGCGACTTAATAGCGACATAATTGATGGAACCATGAATTCTGCACTCTACCAGAAAATCCTGAAAGAGAATGTCCAGCCATTAGTTTTTGACCTCAAGCTTAAGCGTACTTGAGTTATGCTGCAGGATAATCATTTGAAACTGAAAATAAAACAAAATTCAATAACTTGTACTTGGGCAAATACTTTTTAATTGTTTATATGAGTAAAATCCACAAAAAAAAAAAACATTCTGAAATTTGAAATTTGCCTAAAGAAGAACAAAATTATTTAAGCATAACTTTCACATCATTGACCTTATTTCTATTGTTTCATATTTTGTGGGAAAATAAAAAGAACAGTGGACAAGAACATGATAAACAACTTGCTGTTCACACCCCTGTCCCATCCTGAAGGAGAACCTTGTGCTCATCCTTGCAGTCCAGGTAGGACACACATGATTATTTTTAATGATTCAGGTCCATGCTCCGTACTGCCCTTACCAACTGAGGTTTCGACTCCAGAGGATGATGGCATCTTCCTCGGTGAAGACAACTGCCCGTCTTATAGCCAGGACAACACTTTTCCCGGCCCTCTGCTGAGGTAAGTCCCTCTCTCTCTTTTCTTTACAGCATACCCAAACTGAACATTAGAACCATTTTTGCTGCTGGTACCATTGAAACCGACGTTTGGCATTGGCACGAGTGATGAAAGGTTTGGCTATAGCAGCCCGGCCATGTACATTGACCCTGTGGAGCTCCCGACGAATAGTTTTGGTGGAAACAGAAGAGTTTCATTCTGTTCACATTTACACTGTAATTCTGCAGTGAGTTGGGCAGCAGTGGTTTTATGTTTTTTGGATGCAATCCGGGTTAGCACCTGGACATCCCTTTCAGATAGCTTCCTCTTGCGTCCACAGTTACTCCTGTTGGATGTGGTTCGTCCTTCTTGGTGGTATGCTGACATTACCCTGGATGACTTGCATTCTTGGTCACATATGCGCCAGCAAAACGCGTACCAACAATTGTCCTCTTTTGAACTCTGATATGTCACCCATAATGTTGTGTGCATTGCAATATTTTAAGCAAAACTGTGCTATTGCTCTGCTAATTAAACATTCGCACTCTGCTCTTACTGGTGGAATGTGCAATCAATGAAGATTGGCCACCAAGCCGGTCAAATTTAGTCATGAAACCTCCAACCCCAAATTGGCCAGTGTTTCAATTTCATTGTCCAACCCCTATATATATATATATATATATATATATATATATATATACATTCAATTTTCATTTTACATATTATATTATATTATATATATATTGTTTTTTTTGTTGTTTTTTTTTTTTACATATTTAACTTTTTTTTTCTCATTGACCTACAGTATGCTGTGTTGTTGGGATCTGTACCGCTTGTGTTTTAAAGGATTTAAACATGAGGAGAGAAACACTTTAAAACACTTCATCAGGTGGTCGTGGTATTATTGCGGGGTAATCCATATCTGTCTGTTGTAGCAATAAAATGCAGATAGAGGAACTGATCAGTTTTATCCAGATCAAAACCCAGGAGTGTCTACAGCATGCAGATAAACCTGACCAAAAGGAGACCTATTACTTCTGGAAGATTATGGAGCTACTCTGCTGTAAGAATGGAGTAAGTGACATTTTATCTGCAACAAAGCAACATCTGTTTAATTTGAATGAATACATATATAAATACATATTCTGTAAGTTGTATGAGTTAAAGCTGTTTCTTTTACAGAAGGTACTGCTGGCTGATGTTGGCACACTCCTCTTTAGAAACTACAGACTTCTAAGAAAGAAGGTCTCTGGATTTTTTTTACACGTCACATCATCACTATCCGTATTATATATTGTAAATGAATCATTTCTGCATTCTTATATTTGTACATCTTGTTATTTGTTTGCTGATTAATATGACAATGTCTGTTGCAGCTCAGGGCTATTAAGGCCCAGGATAGCTGGTGTCTTTTGCTGGCTCGACTTTTATGCTCTGCTCTCCCGGTAGACAAGCTCTTAAAGGCTGTAGTTGAAATGGGAGAAATGCTCGGTATGTATCAGTAACAGAAATAATATCTTCACATATTGTAATTATATGATGAACACTGGACTCTTACATACATGTTTGGTCTTTTACATGCAGACTGTGAAGGACTGACATATTCAGCCCATGTCTGTTACGTGGTGGCAATGAGGAAGCTGGAATCATGTCAAGGATTCAGCTTTCTTTTGATCGGCTGTAGCAGGTATTTGTGTCTGTGTGTTTCTATTATCTTTCTTAACTTGCCGCTAAGACATCTTTCTCCATGTACCAGATCTCCAGTCAACCACCCAGCCTTGAGGGAAGCTATTGAGCGAACTGAGATGTACGAATATATATACTGTAAGATCTTTGGGTTTGCCCAGCCAAACTTTCAGGTTTGCTTTTCTATCTTTTTGTTTTTAATACTGATCTATCAAACTGAAGCATTGAACATCGTGCTAAGAACCAATGACACCACCGTTTAGATCTACAAGTACTATCACGCTAGCAAGTTAGCTGAGTTCGGCTTTCGCAATCAAGCCTTTGAGTACTGCAAGACCATCGCCAGAGCAATCACCACGTTCCCTCGAGAAATCACAAAAAGCACGTTGGAAATGACCATCGAGGTAAATACAACCATAAAATTGTTTTAAGTTTTTAAATAAAGTGTTGTCACTCACTCATTCACCGTTGATACCGCTTCATCCTGTATACAGGGTCACGGGGGGCCTGGAGCCTATCCCAGTACACTTAGTGCATAAGGCGGGGTACACCCTGGACAGTGTGCCAATCTATCACAGGACACACATACGTACACATACTACAGGCAATTTGGAAATGCCAGTTAGCCTAATCTGCATGTCTTTGGACTGTGGGAGGAAACCGGAGTACCCGGAGGATGCAAGGGGAGAACATGCAAACTGCATGCATAACGAGGCGGGAATCGAACCTGGCCGGGAATCAATTGATTCCCGGCCAGGGAGGTGCAAGGCGACGGTGCTAACCACTAAGCCACCGTGCCGCCTCACAAAGTGTTGTCTCAATCAGAAATTTACTTCAGCTGTCTGTCTTGTAGCTGTGTGAGAGATTACACCAAGGAAAGGGAAAAGAGCCCGAGTGGCTCGCAGATCTTCGTCGGCTGCACAAAGAAAACATGTTCAAGCCGAAGGATGTAGAATATGGTCTTGCTCACCATCCTCCCCATCTGGAAAGGCACATTACATCATGGGGTACGTTAAAATTGACCATTTAAACAGAGAGCTTTATTGAACATTTACTCCCACAGGAGGAAATACATTATGTTTTTGTTCAGAGACAAAAATCTGAGCTTAGGGAGCTGCGAAGAGGATTTCTGATTCATTTTTAACAATTATCGAAACATTAAATATGTCGGTGTAAATGCAAGAAAAAGTGAATACTGTAAAAGAGGTCAAATTTAGCTTCACTGGATGCTTTAACACTTTGTTCAACAGCCTTTGAGTCACTCTACACTATGGGAGAGCTGCTAGGAGAAGGAGGATTTGGGAGCATCTGTGCAGGGGTTCGTAAAGCAGACGGAAAACAGGTCAAAGGAATACACATGTTCAGTTATTTACACTGATCAACATGATTCATTACACCGTCCTTTAATGTTTTACAGTAAGAATGTAATTACGCTTTGTATATGTGAACAGGTTGCCATTAAATATGTGGTCAAGGGTGAGCATGACATCTTCATCACCATGGTAACTAAACATAACTCACTTCCGAGATACTGCAAAAAATCTGTGCTTAACACAGTTCAGATGTATTCATTCCAAATATACAGTATGCTAATCCTGCATGTTCTTATTTCAGCCTGGGGAGACACAACTTCTCCCTATGGAAGTTGCACTGATGGAAATGGTCTCCAAGTCATTTCACTGTGACAACGTGCTGGAACTGATCGAATGGTTTGAAATGCCCGATTGCTTCATTTTGATCTTGGAGCGACCCAGCCCCTGTGTGGACCTCCGGGAATTTGTGCACAGTCACAAAGGACGACTGTCGGAACCCGTTGCCCAGAACATCATGCGCCAGGTGGTTCAGGCTGCTCGCCATTGCTGTGAATGTGGCGTCCTTCACCGTGACATCAAAGCAGAGAATCTTCTAGTCAACACTGACACTCTGCAAGTCAAGCTCATTGATTTTGGCTGTGGCGATTTGCTGAAGGACACCCCCTACACCGTTTATGCAGGTGAGTGCATAATCGGTATGGGAGAGCCTTTTTAAAAAACCCAGTGATGATTCAGGCGTCGCTGATAGTGCTCTTCCTCTCTCTTTTAATTCAGGAACTAGAGTTTTCTGCCCACCTGAGTGGTTATGTGAGGGGGAATACCATGGTCTTCCTGCTACAATCTGGGGCCTGGGTATTCTGCTCTTCGACTTGGTGTGTGGAGACGTGCCGTTTCATCGTGAGGAGGACATTGTTAATAGGAAAATTAACTTCGCTCCTGGCGTGTCTGGAGGTGAGGTCATACAAATGCATCACATTTAAACATCCTGCATTACTGTATGATGTAAACATTCACTCTCATCACTACACACAGATTGCATCAATCTGATATTATGGTGTCTGGCAAGATACCCTCACGCACGCCCAACGTTTGACGAAATCCTCAGCCATGCGTGGTTTATGGAACCTCAGAACCCCCAGAATGTCAAGGTAAGACAGATTGATGATTATGAGCTGAAACATGATATTAGAGTCTTGGTCACATGGAATGTACAGGATATGTATTGAGCTCTGTAACAAAGATGGCTGTGCATGTCTAATTACTGTACAGTACATCAGCGTATACAAACATAATCACATAGAGACTGAATATACTGTAAAACAAAGAATATTTTCTTATCCTTTATCTAGGATATATATATATATTAGGATTAAATAGTTGTTAAGACTTATGTGTTGAGACAATCCTTTTGTAAAAATGAAATCCCATCAACAAGGACTGTGACTAACAATAAGATAAAAAATAAGGCATATGTATAGATAGCATGTTTATGTAATACTTGTAGAACTTATCTGCAGAATTAAATCAAACCTGATTATATTTAAACTTAGAAATCAAGTGCATTTATTACATAACATGCAATAAAATATTTTAAGGCTATCCACTATGGTATTAAATCATAATTTATAACACACAAATTCTAAAAGTACTATTTTTTTGCATACAGAACCCAGTTAATAGTGAGATGCCTGCTCTCCTGTGTCATCCTGAGGACAGCCACATTACCCCATGGGGTATGTGTGTTAGAATGCACCATTTGCTCTAAAAACCAGGAATGTAGGAATCAGAAATGTACAGTAATGTGTCATGACAAAAAGTTGTACTTATTTCAGGTGAACTCACATGAAGGATTGTCTGTTTGTTTAACAGAGGTGTTCGAGTCACTGTACACTCCAGTAAAGCTGCTGGGAGAAAGAGGCTTTGCGGCTGTCTGTGAAGGAGTGCGGAATGCGGACGGCAGAAAGGCAATATGACTGCAAATCAACACTTAACTAACACTGATCAATAACATGCATGAATTGTAAAGCATTCAAAATTTCTAAATGATGTTTTTCTATATTTTCACAGGTTGTAATTAAATATGTGGGAAAGAGTCCGAAGGACAAGTTCATCATTATTGTAAGTAAATTACTTCTAAGATCCTATAGAGAAGACAAGATAAGGTGTCCATTTATTCATTATTGCTTAAATGAACAAAAACAGTTTACTTTTGGATCATGTTTCAACTAAATTCCCTAAAAACCATGATAGATATCAGAGTCAGTACCAATCCAAGCCTTTGTATTGTAACATCTCTGTTCATGTCCACTGCTAATCCTGTATGTTCTTATTTCAGCCTGGAGAGACAAAGCGCCTTCCTCTGGAGGTTGCACTGATGGTTATGGTCTCCAAGCCGTTCCACTGTGACAATGTGCTGGAACTCATAGAATGGTTCGAGATGTCAGACTGCATCATCTTGATCCTAGAGCGACCCAGCCCTTGCACAGACCTCAGCCAATTCCTAGAAGGTCACAAAGGGCGACTGTCAGAAGCGCTGGCCCAGCATATCATGCGCCAGGTGGTCCAGGCTGCTCGCCATTGCTATGACTGTAGTGTCCTTCACCGTGACATTAGGGCAGAGAATCTTCTCATCACCACTGACACACAGAAAGTCAAGCTCATTAACTTCAGCTGTGGTGATTTGCTGAAGAACACCCCTTACACAGAATATGAAGGTAAGCGCGTAGAAGGTATGTGACATAGTTAAAAAGAAGGTGGTGGTTTTTTCTGCAGTTCTGATGGTGCTCCTTTTTTCTTTTTTTACTCAGACACTTGGGCTTTCTCCCCACCTGAGTGGGTACATGAGGGGGAGTATCATGGTGCTCCTGCGACCATCTGGAGCCTGGGTGTTCTCCTCTTTCACTTAGTCTGTGGAGAGCTGCCATTTCATAACAAGGATAACAACGTGTATAATAAGAGGGACTTCGATCCTGACCTGTCTGAAGGTAAGAAAAGTCGAAGACCTGTTCATATTGTAAAACCTGCATTACAACACGTATTGATTTATGTATAATATATTTTTTTAAATTCTATCTAAATGTCAAATTTAACATTTCTTATCACTGTACACACAGATTGCCACAATCTGATAATGTGGTGTCTGGAGAAGGACCCTGATGCTCGACCAACCTTTGAGGAAGTCCTCAGCCATCCATGGTTTAAATGTCTTCAGAACTAAATCCAGGTTAGACAGCAAGAAGACAATAGTGTTAATTTAAAAACCGCTATTAATAGGTTAGCTGACGCCTTGTTTAGCAGTGACTTTTTAAGCACTTTTACTATACTTTGCACCTCCAGGGTCCAGGTTCGATTCCCAGCCTCGGGGTCTACGTGCATGAAAATGTTTGTATTTTCTCCCTGTGCTTGGTGGGTTTGCTCCGTGTACTCCAGTTTCCAGTCCAAAGACATGCAGATTAGGCTTATCCCCAAAGTGTGTGACTGTTGTCGTAAAATGATAATAATCACCACTGGCCTCCACGATCCTTAGTTGAACTTCACAGGTTTGTAGATGGATGGAACTGTACTTGATCAGCAGTTCTACAACAAAGTGTGCTGCAGTTTTGTCACTATATTTTGTACACTTAATTACATGAAGGCAGAGTAGAAAAAAGCTATGTATCTTCGATCCTATTCTATTTTAAAAGAATCTGATTTTGTGTTGTTGTTTTTGTTCCATTCTGAAGATCCCTCATGTGACCAAGGATCTGGTAAACCGTGGTAAATGTCTTTTAAATCCTCACTTTAAAAACAATCAAGGTCTAAACTGCTTGTGTAAAGTCACAAAAACAAAAAATCACAACAGCTTTCAATAGTAGTCACTTTTTTCCCCAAAAAGTAAACCACCATTCAAGAAACAAGATGGGAAGACCCTTCAAAAATTGCTGCAGTTCATTGATGTTTAAGGGCATTTTTATGCAAAAATCTCTTAAGATTCCATCGCACCATCTCAGTGGGCTTAAAGTCTTGACCTGGATGGTGACCAAACATCTCCACATTGGTCTCATCAGTCCAAATGATATTGTTCAAGAACTTTTGTGGTTTGTTCAGATGCAATTTGTCTTGCTCTGTGTTCTTTTTGGAGAGAAAGGCTTGCTTTTAGTGGTATCCATCAGTAGTGGATGAATCACTGCCCCCCTCCACTGGGCTTCCAGCAATGTTCGTCCATTATATGCTGGAACCAACAGGAGAGTCTTTCTTTCACCTATACCAGGCTCCGGACTGCTAGTTTCCCTGTCACAGCCTTTCACTTCTTCTCTTGCTATCAGAATCCATACTGATTATGTAGGGAATCCCACTCAGGACTATAAGCCCAAACTTCTTTCACTTATTCTCTATGCCGCTTATCCTATATCAGTTCACAGGAGGCCTGGAGCCTATGCAAGGGGACTAGGCATACACCATGGACAGGGTTTCCAATCCACTGCATGGCACACAAGCAGACACATACACTGTGAGCGATTTGGCCTAATATGCATGTCTTTAGACTGGGAGAACACCAGAGTACCAGGAGGAGACCTACCAAGCACAGGGAGAACATGAAAACTCCACAACCACGACTACTACACCACCGTGCTGTCCGCTCATGTGCATCTATTTAAAATATTTGTTATTTTAATGTTTTAATTGAAGGCAATAGTGTTGAAGCCCTCGCTGTAAAAAACATAATAATAATAAGGCGCCTCAAGCTTTTTTAAGTTTACTCAAGAAGTTTACTCAAGAAGTTTACTCAAGAAGTTTACAAAGAAATTTGTTGGCCAAACAGACTATTTTACATTGCTGTTTATTTGACACAACGTGTACCCAGTTCGAAATCCTAAGCTGACTCATCTTGTAATTCAAATATTTGAGTCAACTCAAGCAGTATTTGTTGTGGGCTCAATTAATTATATTTATCTAGGGTTGACGTAGCCGAATTTTTCTTCGACTCAAAACAGTACGTTGTCCCCCATTGTAG
This sequence comes from Clarias fuscus, assembly GCA_030347435.1. Lineage (NCBI taxonomy): Eukaryota > Metazoa > Chordata > Actinopteri > Siluriformes > Clariidae > Clarias > Clarias fuscus. The sequence goes on along the minus strand of CM059213.1, from coordinate 11,856,710 downwards.
CCCATTGATGTAGTTGGTTCAAGTGATTGTTTTTCCTATAAAAAAGAAGATGGCCTAACCATACCCCAACAATTAAAACACACAAACATTACTTTAAAAAACTTTATTTTTCTGCAAGTAGTGAAAATAGTGATCTATCAAAACAGGAGAATACAGGTTCTACTTTGCTTAAAGGTCAATAAAATTCCTGGATAACACCAGATGCTTATCAGTCTCTTACTGACTCTTTTATATTATGATTTCCTAACCATCTTATTCAAAACTGGCAAAGATTTTACTTTTGAAGACTTTTTCCCAAGGTGTCAAACACAAAAAAAGTGTGTTTCTCAAGATATGAATCTGCACAGAGCGTGTCTCTCCAAGTCCAATCATAATCGTGTGGATGGCTTCAAAGGTGTACGTTAAATTCAAATTGAAATTCAATGTTCAGAGCACAGACCTGACCAAACATCACTCTTAAAACTGTTGCATAGTCACCCAGGCCCTCAAGGACCACAGTCCCCTCCAACACCACAGCATCTTCCTGTTCATGCTCCTCCTGTAGCTCCAAAAAGCAAAGACAGTAGAGCTCTGGGTAAAGAAAACAAGAGAAGTCTTGTAAAGACAAATAAGGCTACAGTGTGTACCACCAGAGTGTGTAAAATACTGGAATTCTAATGATGGGATAAAGCTGTGTATTGTTTCATATTAAAAAAAGGGTTTGATATTTTCAAGGGTATAACTTTGTCATTCTCAGGAGTGACTAGATGTTTGGAGTGATTTTTTTATTTAACACTGGGTATTCGCTCACTCCCTCACTCCTTCTGTACAGTGCGGTAACAAAAAGCCTAACGTTAGCTAAGCTCATCTCAGTAATGTTTGTATAATGATAAGCAGAAACACACCAGCCTCACATATATAACACTAACTGTCTACAATACCTGTAATTAAACTGAAATATGTTTTATTAAAATATATATACTTACCCAGAACAACAACCCAGAACACAAAACGGCCATTTTTACCACTTTAGTTCAGTTTGATAGCGTCAGTCCAGCGGGGGGAGGGGTAGAAGTTTTATAAAATGATGTGACCTCAGGCAAGGTAAATTGTTGGCGCAACTTAATTTTTTTAGTTTATTCAGTTTATTCAGTCTGTGTCTCCAAAGTACACAATGTTATATGTTGTCTCAACACATACCACTGTAATACAGTGTACCAGATGCTTACTGATTATTTTATATTACAATATCATAAACATTTTAAAAACAAAGATGAACAGTTTTTGTCTTTTTTTCCAATGTGTCAGATACAAAAAAAAAGAGTCTATGGCAACAAGAGTTTGGTTCTCAACATGTGAATCTGAGAGGAGCAAATCGTTGGGATGACTTTGCCCTTCCAGTCCTTTTGGAGTTCAATGTTCAAAGCACAGACCTGACCAAACATCACTCCTAAAGCTGCTCTATAGTCACCAAGAACCTTTAGGATTACAGCACCCTCCAATACCCCAGCAACCTTACCAGCTTTCACACACCTCCAGTAGCTTCAAAAGGCCACCCGTCATCCCTTTGACCCAATCTTTCCAATCTTTCACAGCAGAGTTGTTTAAAAAAACAAGAGAAGTCTTGTAAAGACAAAGATTTCGCACAATACCTAGTTTTGATGAAAAATATAAGATAAGACTATATACAGTACCACCAGAGCGTGGAAAAAACTATTTCTGGAATTTTAATGATGGGTTAAAGCTATATATTGTTTCATATTCTATCAAATATCTTCATAGATTTGTAATAATAGCGTTAGTCACTGTCTGTCCGTATTAATATCTGCATTAGATTAACTGGGGATTTTAGTAACCGATATAACATTCGTAGATGAATATTAATAACTCTGAAGCCAAACTGACATGGCAATTTGTATATCCCTTAATTTACCAAGTACTGAAGTGCCACTTCTGTACTTGTTCTTATGTGTTTTTTCTCTAGCTAAGTGTTTGCGCAGCTGTGTGTGCTGGGGTGGACCAGGACACTGTTGCTGGCCAAAAGTCATGGCTAGATAGATACGGTTATGAACGTTTAGCTAATTCATGTAAAACTGGCCCCAGCTTGTCATGCGATACTAAAGTTGTGGGCATGAAAAGCGTATCTTGAGCATGCCAGATTATGTTGTGAAATTTAACACATGTCCTTTGGTTAATTCTTTCACTGTAGAAGAAAAGTAACAAAATCTATTTGGTTTTAAATATATTGGGTATGTATCAAAATCTTTTAAATTAGCAGTTATTAAACACCTAATTAAGCAACCTGAACTCATCGATCACTCAAGTTTGTTGATGGTGGAGTGACTGGTTGCTTTACTTTCCAGGGAGCCCTCATGAATGTGTTTCCTTCTGGCTCTTCTGGCTTAGTTATGCTGTCATACTTAGTCCTGCTAGGGTTCCTGCTCGCATTCTGCACAAAATATACATTCACCTTATACATTATGTGACTGTGTCACTTCCCTAATTGTTTTTATTCTGTAAAACTGCTATAATAACCATTGTTAAAAGCACTATATAAATACAACTGTGAAATGAATATTGAGCTAATAGTATATACGTTGCAATGCCGGTGCTTCGAATATGTCTTTATGCATCATGTCAAGATTGAAGTAAATTGTAACATTCAGTCATCAAGATCATTAATTTTCTGTGACCGCAGTTGTCTAATTCTATTCATTTCTATGTGTCTCACTTATTGATAAATAATTGCCAAGAAGTACTGTCGGACTACATATCTCAAGAAATATTAATTGTGCTTCAAAATATTAATTTGTGTCCAAACCTTATTAAAATTTACCACATGAGTCTAGATTTTTTTAAACAATCTTGCCATTTCCATTAAAGAAAGAAACTGAAAGTAAATGCAATAGTAGTTAATTTAACAATATTAGATAATCCATTTTATATATATATATATATATATATATAAAAGAAAATGTACATTTATTTTAACAGAGCCATGGGAAGTGGATTTACAGTGTTTTATAAAATCATACAAACTTATTCCCACCGATATGATATCACCCAAACATGATATGTTATTCACACTGATATCACCCAAACATGATATGTTGACAATATTTTTTGGCTGTTGTATTTTTATGACCTTTGTGATATAAAGAATCTATGTACACAATCTTTCCTATTAGTCTGCAATAGCTCTTGCTTCTTTTAAAATTGAGTTCTCATTTTGCTGTCAAACTTCTCATTTTTAGTACGAAAATACCATGCACCGCTAAAAAAACTGTAGTAGTAGCTGTAAAGTCTTGACTTAAATTAATTTAATGATGAATTTTTTATAGCAAGGGAAATCCCTATGAATCTTTACACCATATTTCTATGAGTCTCACTCATTTAAAATGCATTACAGTGTCCTACACCCTGCCGTCCCGCCCAAGAGCACTTAAATGTTTGGTGAAATCAAATCACCAAAAAACACAACAGCACAACAACTCACAGCTATGATTAATAGTGAATGAAAGAACCACAAAAAACAAGGTCATCTGGCTACCTGAATGTACTTTTGATGTTTTTTTCATGAATGGACTTTTTTCTTTCCTTATGGAACAGGAATATTCCAGATAGTGGGGTAAACTACTACATGCATTGTAGGAAGATACTGAAGTGTTAGAATGACTTTGTGACTCCTGAGTTAGAGTGTAAGATGCTATCAGAGATAAAGTTTCTGTGTTTCAATGTTATCTAGAACAATTGTACATCTTTACAAAGTTATATAGCACAAGGCTTCTAAACCTTATTTTATATCACTAACCCACACCCACCGAATAAACATGCAAGAGTATTTTGCTTGATTAAATTATTTTTCAGGAGAGTAATGAATGAGTGGCAGAAAAAGGGAATCCTGTCACAGGATAAACTGTATAGTTGATGAATGAAGGAATTAATTAATTTTCACTTACTCGCTGTGTGTGTGTGCCCTGTGATGGACTTGCCCCCTGTCCGGCATGTAGCCCACCTTATGGCCTAAGTCTCTTGGGATAGGATAAACTGTATAGTCGATAAATGAATGAATGAATTTTCATTTACTCATTTGGGGAGGGGGTGGGGGTCCTTCCAGGAGACGGCACAAGGCAGCGTACAGCTTAGATGGAGTGCAAATCCATCACAGGGCAATTAATTTTTATAAAGTAAGTCAAACAAAAACTATCCCAGGAGACTTAGGGCATGAGGTGGGGTACACCCCGGACAGGGTGCCAGTCACACACACACACTATGGACAATTTGGAAATGCCAATTAACCCAATCTGCATGTTTTTGGACTGTGGAAGGAAACTAGATTTCCCGGAGGATCCCAGCCAAGCACAGGGAGAACATGCAAACTCCATGCACACAGAGCCTAGACCGGAATCGAACCTTTACCATGGAGGTGCGAGGGCACAGTGCTAACCACTATTGATGGTGTGGCAGGAGGAGCGACTTTCTTTGCTGCCACAAGCTCTTTTAGTGTGTTCACCACATTTGTGCAGAACAAACAGAGGTGCCATTGTGACGAGGTCATAGCCGGAGTGTCGTGCTGACATTTTCCCATTTCAATAAAATAGCTGTTTCAGGCGTTTGAGTAAACTGGCTTGGTAACAATTCTGAACTAAGTACTGCTAGTCGTGGTGGCGTCTTGTTTTGAATGAAAACCACCGTCAGCGCACAGCACCAGGAGAAGGAGGAGCTTAGAGAACCTGCTCATCCACGGCTTGACCAATCATAGTAGAAACAGGAAAGACCCCACCACCCCCACCTCACCTGTACGACCAATCAGCGCGGGCGGTGACGGTGACGTAATACAGGCATAGCAGTCGTACTGGCTAGTTAAGAAGCCTTCAGGAACAGCCGGTGACAGCTCGGAAGCTCCCGTTAAACTGGCGCGCGTTGTGTCGGGATAGAAACGCAAACCGACGAAATGTCTTCGTGAGAGGATAACTCCGCGTATGGGGAACGACAGCTGATTATTTATTCATGGCGGTGTAGTGAGCTGCACAGCGCAGCGGCCAGCGAGTTCCTTCAACACCCGCTTCCACTAGCCGGCAGCTAGGATCAGCCTGTACCCGCGCAGAATCAGGACAATGTAAGTAGCCTGTTAGCTAACACATAACCCAGCTGGCGCAGAAGAGCTACTTAGCTAACACATGCTAACTGGCCTGCTGACATGTCGTCACTACATTCAAAAGTGTTTCTAGATTTTATGAACATGTACAGAAAAGTACTGTAATTTGTGTAACTAGTGTAACTAGCAGTCGCACACAGTTAGTGTAGTCAGTTCGCCCACCGCCGTGTTTTTGTGAGATGGGAGGAAACCCACGTGCACAGGTAGATAAGATGAACACAGTCAGGAAGCCTTGGACCCTGGAGTCGATGTGGAAGCGTGATGGCACTGGTCTGGGACTAGATCTAAATACGTCTGTCACATTGTCAGTGCTGTGGCCCTGCTTCTTTTCTCAACAACTGGAGCTGGGGCTCTAAAAGACATCATGTGCGTACACACACCGTACACAGCCAGTTAAAAGTTTGGACACCTAATTGGATGGTTTTTCCTGATTTTTGTATTTCTTGTAAAACATTGCCGAAGGCATCCCAGACATGCAATAATCTTCTGTGAATAGTCGATCTTGAGAGATGTGTCTGCAACTTGTGCTCTGTAAAGCCTTTATAACTGCTGTAATCGGAGGTGATTTTGAGGCTGGTAACTCTAAATGAACTTCCCTGTAGCTGAGGTCAGGTTTGGTCTTGTTTTCCTGGGATAGTCTTCATGAGAGCCAGTTTCATCATGGAGATTGGTGGATTTTGCAATTACGCTTGACAATACTGTTCTTGCGAGAACTATTCCCGAACAGCCAACCTTCCTGTCATAAAATGACAATTATTTGCTATGATGTTACATACTCAAGATGGGCCCAAAAATAAACCTTTCAGTTCAACATGAAGAATATATGCCTCTCTTCATGATCATGGCATCAGTGATGGTGCGACTACTGACATCATTAGAGGAAATGTAGCACTACACATTGCTGAAATAATTAAATTTAAGTTTTAAAAAAGGCCTGTTGAAATGAGTATACATTTTTGGGCCTTTTTGTATGTATATATAATGTATGAATGATGTGTTGTTTTCTTAGTGAAATCTACAGTATTGTTCTAGAATGTAGAAACCTAATCAACTTAAACTGTTGACTGGTACTGTATATGTCAGACTTTAAGAGAAGAGAAAAACTATGTTGACCTGCAAATGTTTTTGCTCGCACGCATGATTGGGTCTCAATAAGCTGCAATGTGACAACAGTAACTTTCATGGAAACCGGTAAAAAATTGAACCTGTGTGTCTTTGCTATGTATTTGACTCCGCTTGTTGTGTTCAATAGTTCTTAATACCTGGCAGCTTGTCACTTCTACTTAGTTAGTTTTTAACTTCTGTTTTTCTACTAAGAGGAAAACAATCCCTTTGCATATTACTGCTTTACATGAAGTTATTTTTGCATCATTTGGTGGTGAGTCTAGAATTCAGCATCCCTTTCACTGTCCCTGGCTGAGTCACTACATACTTTGGCCTCATGATATTGTGATAATTATCAATATCCTTGCATATAGATGAGTTTATCACACTGTTTTTGTTACCAGTTTGTTGTAAGTTTTGTATGTTAAATTACATGGTGCGTTTAAAATGTGTGAAGGTCTAAAACTTATTGGCATTTACTGATGACTTCAAGCAAAGTTCAGTGATGAGACCATACTACAGAAAAACATCTAAATGGTGCAAACGTTTTAAAGAAGGCCATCTCCAAGCCTTTTCCACATGTTTGGGCCATTACATAAGTTCCTGACAGGTCAGCGTTTCAGACAGGAAGCAGGCAGTCCGATCACGGCTTCGGTCTAATGAAAACTTTCTACCTTGATGTTATCCAAGCATTGGTAAAACTCTGAGATAAGTGCATTAGTGTAGCAAGGCATTATATAGAGAAATAAAGGAAGGTTTTACTCTCATGAATGCGTTCGGTTATTCTGCCTAATCAAAAGTCCAGGTTTGCCCCCTGTAGATTAACAGATTGTTGCTGTAGTTGTTCCTGTATGCCTCCACATTGGCAACTTGTGACTCGGTAATATGAACATGCGCTTATTTATTCCAACCCCTCCCCTTACAATCCAACCCTAAGAAAGAGGCATAAGTTCATATTTACACCCCCCACCACCACCCCCAGGTGTTCTTATAATTTCAGGCTATTCTTGTAGTGGATGAGAACAGCATCTCCTTTTTCTACCCTACACTACCCTAAATCAACATGCATGTATTTGTATAATCGGTAAAGAACACACCATTTCCAAATATGCTATGGTATGTCTTGTCCTCTCAACTATCGGTTACAATTCCAAGCATTTTGAAACAGTTTTACCCTGTAACCTTTAACATAGCAAATTTAAGTATTGAATAGAAGGTGTCGGGTAAAACATGTTGGTTAACTCGTCTGTTTACGTCAGTGTCCAAGTTTAGAATACTAGTGTTGTTGATTTAAATACCTGTGAGCAATAGACATGATTTTACAGCATCTTGTTGTTTTACATAGCTTTCCTGGGTGCTGTTTGCCTAACTACAGAATGTTGAGATGTCTTTCTTTTTATTGCAACAGCCATCATAACTTCCTGAACTAGTTAACAAAGACCTTTCTCACGAGACTAGAGAAGAAGCTTCAAGAAGAAGCAGAACCTCAGTTCATGTTAAGATTTGCTTTCAGACATTAATCTATTGTCACGCCGCTCTCGTTGTCTCAGATGGAGGGTTCCGGGGAGTCGAACTGCATCCTAAAGCCGGAGACGGCATGCACATCATGTGGCAGGAAGGAGCCTCCAAGTTTGGGAAAGGCTTTCCGTAATAAACCAAAAGCCAGAAGCATGTCCACCTCGTCTGTGCCTAGCTGTGCAGAGTTCAGGTAAGTGCAGACCCACCTGCACTTCTAATATTTGAACCTACCTTTAGAAGCAAAAAAAAAATGAATTAAAAAAATATATTTTTATAGTTGATCGTTCATTAAAAATGTGGCTTGAATGTACATTAGAATGCCAAATATATTTTTGGCATTTCTTTCAATAATATAATATAAAAGATGACTGTGTGGAGCAGTTCTCTTTCACATCGCTGTGTTAAATTTTAAGTCATACTTCTTTGCAGAATTATTTTAATTTGGCGGCACTTATGGGAGTTTTGAGATTTGAGTACAGACTTTAACTAAGCCACTCCAAAACCTTTTATTTATTCATTTAATTCTTTCTTTGAGCCATTCAGAGGTGGACTTGCTGGTGTGTTTCTGGTCAGCGTTTTGTCCCTAATCCAAGTGCGCCTGAGCTTGAAGTCACAAACTAATGGCTGTACATTCTCCCTCAGAATTATCTCGTAGAGCGTGGAATTCATAGTTTTATCAATTATGACGAGTTGTCCAGATGTAATAAGATGCACATCTTCCAAAAAGTTAAACTTTTTCTCATCAGTCCACAGAGTATTTGCCAAAAAAATCTTAGGGATAATTAAGATGTTTTTTGGTAAATGTGAGATGAGCCTTTGTGTTCCTTTTGGTCAGCAGTGGCTTTTGCCTCTAAACTCACCCTTGAGAACAGTAAAATCCAGTGCCATTTTTGCCCAGTCTCTTTCTTATTGTTGAATTATGAACATTGACCCTAACTGAGGCAGATGAAGCCTGCAGTTTCCTAGATGTTGTTCCCAGTTCGATGTTGTGCTCTTGGAGTAATTTTGTTAGGCTGACCACATCAGGGAAGGTTCACCACTGTTCTTTTTTTGGGGGGGGATTTTCCCCAATTTCCTCCCCAATTTAGTCATGTCCAATTCCTCCCCGTCACTTGGGGTCTCCCACATTAAGTTGGGAGTGGCTGAAGACTACCAGCCGACCGCATCTTTTCGAACTGCTCAATCACTCACCGATGGGGGCAGCATAACACACTTGGGGGTCGCTCTATCTGCATCCTCCGCTTGCGTGAGCTCACAGATGCCCCTCATTGGCTGTGGAGCCGTGATTAATGTGGGAGCACCAAGTGCCTCTCATCCCTCCCCTCAGAATGAGCTCTGCCAGTCAGCTCTCTCTAGACCTCTAGCTGTGAGAGGTTACAGCATCACCCGGGAATCGAATTCGCAATCTCCGGATGATAGGCCGAGCACTTTAATAATTCACTAGAATGGACAAGATGAATCGCTCATTCAATATGACAAAAAGTTGTTATATTGATATAAGTTTGGGTAATAATCCATTCAGATTTTTTTTTTTGAGCGAGCAAGCAAGAGAGCACCATCATTAGGAGACATCTAATTGGTATTTTTATTAGATTTTGCAAAAATGTCATCACTGTTTATGGTGTCTGCTTTACATCTCCTGATTGCCTGCTTTCACTTGCTGCTTAACGAACAATATGTATCCAGAGACCAGGTTCCTCTAACGGTCTTTTTGTCTCTACTGAAATTTTTTTTTATATTTTGTAATGTGGATTTTGCAGCATCTTGTGGGTTTTGTCTTTCTTAACAGCACACCTTGCAACACGTTTAACGCAACCTGTTTTTTCAAGTAATGTGTGTCGACGTATTGCATAGTTGAAATGCTACTCAAATCGCGTAGGGTCGTTCTTTGTGTAGTTACCAACAGATGACAATGAGTCAATGAGCAAACACTGCCAGACCACATAAGCTGAACATTGTTCTTTTTTTTTATACTATAGCTTCTTTAAACAATTAGTTTTCCTTTAAACCGTATTTTTATTTTTTTGTTTTACATAATGGATCCCTTGATCTTGGAACCTGACGTGCTTTCATTGAGAAATAATGACTACAGGGCAAGTTTGTTTTTAGAAATTTCCATATGCAAACATCACTAGTATTTAACTTAGTTTAGACTAAGCTACGCAGTTTGACCCCACCCTAGCCATGTTTTAACCATCACCCTTGAGAACGTTTACTTCCTATAAGGTTTGTTTCACCAGTGTGTATAACTGCATAGATAAGTGCCCTACTAATGAGTACGGGTAAATGGGTAAAAAAAAAAAAAAGCATGGGTAAAGCATTTTGTTAGTTTATCAAATGTTTGCGTAAATAATTTCTGCAATCTGAATAGAGTTGCAACACTGGTGCTGTTGTTAAACGCAGAAAATGCTTGCACTGTCCTGGCATTATATATGTGACCCAGTTAGTTTCTGTTCCATTTTTGTTGTTAAAAAGAGTATTTTTAGATTTTTTTTTAAAAGATAAGCAAACATAGTGTTGCTTTAGGCTGGTCTTGGTGTGATTATGCGGTCTTATACACACAGGTGCATCTCAATAAATTAGATTTATTTCATAAATTTCATTTAAAAAATAAAACTCTTATAGATTCATTACAAACAGACTGATATATTTAAAGTGTTTTTCTTTTATTTTTGATGATTATGGCTTACAGATAATGAAAACGCAAAATCCAGTATCTCACAAAATGTAAATATTACTCAAGACCATTAAAAAAAAATAACAAATGAACACAGAAATGTTGGACTACTGAAAAGTATGAACATGTACAGCACTTAATACTTGGTCAGGGCTCCGTTTGCATGAATTACCGCAGCAGCGTGTCATGGAGGTGATCAGTCTGTGGCACTGCTGAGGTGTTGCTGTATGGAAGCTCTGGTTGCTCTCATGGTGGCCTTCAGCTCATTTGCGTTTTTGGTTTCGGTGTCTCACCGCTTGATCTTTACGATACCCCACAGATTCTCTATGGAATTTAGGTCGGGCGAGCTTGCTGGCCAATAAAGCACATGAATACCATGATCCTTAAACCGGGTATTAGTACTTTTGGCAGGGTGGGCAGGTGCCAAGTTGTGCTGGAATATGAAATCAGCATCTCCATAAACCTAGTTAGCAGAGGGAAGCATGTCGTGCCTTGGGCCTGATAAAACTCTTATACTGGATCAACACCTGCAGGTGACGGCTCGTCAAACTCACCAGTGACTGTGCAAACTTCACACTTGCCCCTGAAGCAACTTGGATTCTGTGCCTCTCCTGTCTTCCTCATGATTCTGGGACCTTAATTTTCAAATGAAATGCAAAATTAACTTTCATCTGTAAAGAGGATTTTGAATTGAAATAACTTAAATAAATCAACTTCTCGATGATATTCAAATTTATGGAGATGCTGCGTGTATATATAAACCAGACAGGCTGGTTTAAAATTTTCATGCTTCTTAGTGAACATAAAGAACAGTAAAATCTAGTGAGCAGCAGTTATATACCCAAGAGTATATAATATGAATATCATCGAGAAGTTGATTTATTTCAGTGACTCACTGGTGAGTTTGACGAGCTAAATCACCTGTCTATACCAGTAAGGTAGAAAACTTTCTTGAGTCATGATAGGACTACCTGCTTCACGTCTGTGGCACTGGCCTCACAGGAACACCTTTTAATGACCCAAACAGGTGTAAATCTGTGCTATATAGAGTATGTGCCAGTAACTTCCAGCAGAGTTCATGTAATGTGTTTGTGAATGCTTGTGTGTCATTTACTGAATATAACCATTTTTTAAATGTTTGCACCATTCAAATGTTTTACTATGGCTTCGAGTCTCATCATTGTACTGTGCTTATACTCTTCTGTAAATGTCAATCACAGAACGTATCACAGTGACTTGAACACCCCTTGTTAGGAGACAGAAAGTCTGTCTTGTTGCCTACAAAATGCACTACAATAAATTTTAAAGGTTTACAATAAATGTTAATCACTTTTTACCATCTCTTTACTATCTTGAGCTGAAACACATCGCAAAATGCAGTTTAAAAAGTTATTTATATAAATTTATATATATTCTGCTTTCTTTCAGGACAGCTTCATAAAGCAAGTTTAATGTAACCATTATAGTGCGCAAGTAATTGTCAGTGTTTATATGCCTGTAACATTTCCCAACGTGTAACCTTTGCTTTGCGCCCACAGGGGGCATCACAATACCTTCGTTTAATCACAACCCAACAATATTCAGGAAACTCTGGTTTAAATATGACATGGTTCCCATGTGACTGAAAGCTGTACATAAAACAATGCTCGGTTCACAGTGCTACAAAATTATCTGATTTAATTCTGTCGTGTTCTTTTCCGGTTCTGTCCATTTATCTCTAATCATCATATGAAATTCACCTTCTTTGATGCTGCTTTTGTATGAACAGAGGCTTTTCATGTCTCACAGGTGTCCGAGTGTTCTGCTGGATTTTATTCACAAGCATGAAACATAGCCCTTGTGCTGTAACACAAAAAGACCCTTTTTTATAGACCAAAAATGGACATTCATTAACATGCATTCATTTCTGCTTATGCAACTCTCTTGCATTTTCTGATGTTTTTATTAATGGATCCTAATGAATTAGTTTTTCTTTCTGTTTGAAAGGGATGTACAGTATTATGTAAGGTTGGTTTTTTTTTTTTTTTTTTTTTTCATTTTATATGTGAAACATTTAAATGTCTTTGTATCACATTAGTAATAATGCAATATGATTGACATTAGATTTAAAATCAACAGACTTTTATGTATAGGTTTATGGATGAGAATGATGTTTCCAATTTAAGAATGTACTAGCTCATATGACCTCAACAGAGGAAGCTGAAGGCATAAAAATGTAATTTATATAGAATTGTCTGATGTAATCATATGTTTTGGAAAATGAGTCGGTCCACTAGGGTTTGACTTGTTCAGGCATGATCTTAAGCCATCATCTGACTTTCTTTCTATAAATAGGCTATAAACAGGCTTTATGTAGCTTGCAGACATTATAAATAAATTAGAAATTTATATTGTGCTAGAAGTTCTGTTTGACATGTTGTAGTTTTTGACAAAATTACATATGTCCATCATCTGAGGACAAGGTTAAAAAAAAAGAAAGTTTGACATAAAGTTAACCTTTCTCTCTCTCTCTCTCTCTCTCTCCCCCCCCCCCCCCCCCCCCTTTCCTTTTCTTTAGGCGAACCCAGTCACTTCATGGACCAAGTCCAGTGACCACATTTGGGCCCAAAGCTTGTATGATGAAGAACCCAAAAGCAGTGATGTAAGTGAAAATCAGTAACACTCAGGCAAGAGCAAATAAATAATCTAGTTAAAAAAAATGCCCTTTTTGGGCTAATGTGAGAGAGGGAGGAATTTAATTCTATTACCTGTTGTTGTCTTCTGCGTGGCAATTAATGTATCGTATGAGTACATTATATTAAAATATATATATATTTTTTTAGAAATATACGTTTGCATACAATATTTAATATAGTAATTAATATATTTCATTTACAGTTTATGGTGGTAAAATGTTATATTTCCTCTATAATCCTACAGGTGTTGTGCTCTAAACTATTCACACATCGGCAATCATCTAATTATATTGCTAAATTTGTTTAGATTTGTAACAAAATCTATAAAAACAACGTAATACTGATTCTGATATCCACCCCATTGGTGAGGCAGATAAAATCAAAGCCATGTGGCAGGCCTGAGTTATAATTTCTGTGTTCTAGTTTCTGTTTCTCTGTTTGAATACATTGCATTTCAGAAGTAATACAATGCCTTTCTTGTCAAATCTTTTTGAACTAATACCATAACCATAATAGCATTAATGCTCATGATCATTTATCTAAGCCCATTTACGGTTACAAAGCTTTTGTACATAATCACTTTTTTCATTAGCAAAACGAAATTTAGCCTTTAACAGATCTATTGAAAATCTTTTGCTGTGTGTTTAATACAATGTGATTTGTTCACAATGGTTTATATTCCTTGTATGAAAAGTGAATATCCTCTTTGACTTGTGGGTGGACGAGTCATGGGAGAAACCTAATCTGTACTGGAGGAAAAAAAGAACAGGAAGCTGAATATAGACCTTTTTTTTCACAATTATGGAAACTTTAGTTTCTCAACAGCAAAAATTACCTCAGGCATTGTTTCCTGTATTTATGTGTTTAAGCACAATGGCTCGAATGACAACACAGTGCAATAATATGTCAAAAGAAGAATTACCAGCAGAAAGCTTAACAATGAAGTTGAATGAATAAAAAGTGCTGGAACACAGGGAAGACAGGGGTCAAGGGTTTTTTACAATAATATGCTTATTGTAACATAAGGCGTTAGTAGCATTATCAGTCAATAAAAATAAAGATATTGATGTTGACACTAGTTGAAATCTTGGTGTTGTTCATTGCGAAGGTCTTGGATGGATCGCAAACTAAACACCAATCTATCGCTCATTAATCAAAAGCGGAGAATTTCAGGCTTTAATCTACAGATATACTGATGTCTAAGCAACCAGTCACAGTAAAGGGCTGAAACCTAACACCAGTGCAACACTGCAACAGGACCAACAGGAAGTGCTCAGTTTCATAAACAATGTGGGGTTTTTTTTTTTTTTTTTTTTACACAAAAGGAGGAAAAAGATATTAAATTTAAAAGATTGATCAATATTAATAATTAAAAAATCACAGAAATATATTACTAACTATTAATATTTTGCTTATTATTGCTCATATCTGCATTGGAATTTCAGGAAGCCAGGCTACATGTGTGTGTGTGTGTGTGTGTGTGTGTGTGTGTTAAGGACAACTTGTAGGACAATAATTCAACGTGTCAATGACTTGTTGCACTTTTTTTTTTTTTTTTTAAGTGGGAACAGACTATCTTTCAGTATATCAGCAGGGCTGACTTCCCCGAACCTGCAAACACAGAACAGCTTTTTACTCAACCTGGTGGCAGTTCATAGTGGTCATAAGTTTGGACACTGCTGTCATTTGTTATTTTCACACTTAGGCGAAGGGCCTGAAAAACTCACTCTGATTATGATTTCATGACAGGATGGACTCATTTAAACAGAAGGGCAGCTTCTTACAGGACCTGGCTCTGTTGTAAAAAGGGGAAACATCTGGCTATTAAGTTAAGGAATAACTTGTGTGATATGTGGAGTTACTTTTACCAATCAAAAATTTATAATGGTTCTTATAACAGCATAATCTAATGTGTTTTGCTTCCTTTTGTACTGCAGCAAATTGAAAAGTTTACATTCAAAGAATGACATTTTATTTACAGTAACACACCAAATTATAAAGTTTGAAAAAACTTGCATTATAACAGCATGTCCTTATCTGCTGCTGTGTGCGGAAGAAAGCTCAACAGAACAGCTTACTCCAAGAAAATTAAAGTAGACTATGAAAGCTGAACCTTCAAAGGTGAATGGATGGACCAATTTGTGTTTATTCTTCCTACGGAAAGTTTAAAACCAGTTTAAAATAGCTTTAACAGTTTTAAATAGCAGTAATATGAAGGGCCACTATGGGACAAAACATGTCTCATTTGAGCAAACATATCCTCAGCAGTTCAAGGTAAAGGGTGTGTAAAACCAGAGTCCTTTCACATTCTTTTACAGCCCAACAGCTTGCAAATATAGACTCACTGAAGATTTATTAAAGAATTTTGCTTGTATTCCATACAAATATGGAAATGTACAAGGCCATAAAAGTTTAAACTGTCCACGTTTCACAAAGTTACTGACAACTGGCAATAAATATTACTGAAATATTCTGGAAATTTTAATCTGCTTAATTTACTTAAGCCAGTTAAGTCTGTAAACTCCAGTTTTGCACGGGATTAGTATTACCTGGAGACCTTGTGTGATTTTGTAATAATTTGAGTTTGTCTGTGATATTAATCCTGTGCGAATCGGCCTTGTCTGTAATTTGTAAAGTAAAAGTTCCTCCACAAATGACCTACCATATTTCACAGAACACCGAGATCCTGTAATAATATTCGTCCCATGCGAATCAGCATGTCTGTGATTTGGCCAGGATTTGGCGGGGTTGTATACCATTTAAAAAAAAAAATTTAAATCTCCATGAAGAATTGAGGCTGTGTTGGAGTGCTTAAAAAGTATTTTGGGTGCTGGGTCATATCGCTATACACCATAAAATATAATTTGCAGAAAAAGAAAGCTGAAAACTATCAGAAGAGTGAAAGCAAAAAAGAATTATTAGAAAGCGATGGATGACGACATGTATAGCAGCATGCGGTAAACACTCTTCTGTTCATATCATACAGGTAGCCCTATAAAGGCATTTCCAAACAATAGCCAATCCAATTATGCCAGGAGGTTCACATCATAATTCAAGGTTAATGAGTTACATATAAATGACGCATAAGTGAGTAAATTCAAATTAAATCGCAAGGCTCACTTATCATGTGCAAATGCGCCACATGAAATTCAGATGCTTAAAGGTCCCCAGATAATACTAATCCCGTGTGAATAGTACATTACAATGACTGCATGTATAGAGATCTGAATCCTAACGATTGACCTCCTTAAATTTTTAATTCAATACCCCTGCTATAAAATAATGCATCATACTATCACTACTGTCCCATGCTGCTGTTTCAGAAAAGGAATCAATCACTTTTGACCAACCAGAATACAGAATTCAGCAGGTCTTAGATAATTAACAACAACAGACGTGGTTATTTTATGACATGAAGGTCGACTGTTCTGGAATAGTTCTTGCAAGAATATTTATTGTCAAGTGCATTTGCAAAACCCATCAAGCACCATGATGAAACTTAAGCGAGACCAAAACTTACCACTGCTGCAGAGGAGAAGTTGATTTAGAGTTTCCAGCCTCAAAAATCACCAGTTAACAGCACCTCAGATTAGAGCCTTTTATGAAGGGTTTAAAGAGCATAAGTAGCAGATCAAAGGAGATTATTGCATATTTTGGATGCCTTCAGCATTATTTTACAATGTAGACTGAAATAAAAATCAAGAGAGACCATGGAATTAGAAGGTGTCTCTAAACTTTTGACTGATGGTGTATGTAATGGACAAGAAGCATAATGTGGTTCTGTATTAATAGATTAGAATTTCGTGCAAAGTGCAGAGAGTGTATCGTCTTGAGTAATGCCCTTTGTTATGATATGCTGTTTCTATTGATTTTAATCACTGCAGCTTGCATAATTTTCAGCACGTGTTGAGTCTGCATGACTCAGCATTACAGAAACATGACAAGCTCTTGGCAAACAGGTTGGTTCAGGTCAACGTTTATAAATTAATAATTAGAGCTTGTGATTTGATATAACTGCAAAGCCTCTGATCATGGTGTTAAAAAAAAAAAAAAAAAAAAAACTTGCATTATTTCTGAGCTGCAGCTGTTTACGTTTGGCTTTGATCATTTTGTCCAAATGCTCCTGTCCTTCCTGGCCAAGGTGTGCAGGAGTTTATTTATTTTTTACTTTAAACTGACGATGATGAATTTGAAGCAGGTAATGTGGCTTATGGTGAAGCACCCTGGGGGTTTGTTCATGGCTTTTTGACACTTGCGATTAAGGTCAGTGTGCAGAAGGGTGATGGAAAATGCCCTTAAAGGGATAATTCAGATTTTTCAAGACTGTCTGAAATTAAAATTGAGGTGCAAATAATTGTTACAGTAGGTCTTGGTCGTTATAGATTTTTCTGCTCTGCTCACCAAACATGAATGGTTTTTTTTTTTTTTTTTTTTTAACTTGGTACGTGATTACATTGTAAGTAATCGGGCCAAATTCCACAACTAAAAAAAATTCAGTTGAGACTCGTACCAAATTCTGTTGCACTGAGCTAAATCAAGTTGGTATGTTTTTCAAACTTAGTGTATTTAGTACAATTTTTAACTAATTTTGTTTCCCTGGAACTAGACGTATGGATAACCTGAATGAAACACAATCTTAAAACCCATAAAAGGTCATGAGAGCTGATGTGAACATAGTGTAGTGAAGGTAAACCAGTTTAATACTGTTTAGAGTTTTCATGGTCATTTCAACATTCGATTCGACAGTTTAACACTAGAAACTTGGTGAGATACTAGCTATTGAAACTCCTTTCCAATCCCTCTTTAATATGCTAATTAAAGGGATTGATAGTTGACTCTCTCAATCCTATTCATGTGGGTTTGTTTTAGTCGTTACTGCCAGTTTCACACCCAGAACAATATGTAATAGTCCAAAAAAGAAAACTTTTCAACAGTTATGCTTTTAAATTTTTTATATTATATATTTTTAAACAACCTTTTTTATTTATCCAGGTTAGGGTCAAGGTCAGCATCCAATTTAAAGTCGACGCTCTTGTTTATAGACTGTTTATCTTCTGTGGACTCTGAACTCTCTCTCACCTCACTGTTCAGGTTCCTAGAATTCAGGAGTATTTTAAATCTATTTTCTATTTATCTTCACTAAACAAAAAATCAGTTATATTAGATGTGTGTATATATCTATATAAAATTTACAGCTCCTTTATATACAAACAGGGAGCTTTAAATTATGCAATTTTTAGGAGGGACTGTCTGTAAGGACAATCCTGTGTAATCTAGCCAATCACAGAGAACCTGTCTTTGTGTGAGGTTGGCCCACATGTCATGAGGGCGGGGCTTTAGTGGCATGGTCAGGAGAGAGCTTTGTTTTTAAAGTCAGAGGCTTCCTCTAATCACTTTAGATAGCGATCCGGCATGAAGAACAGAGACGTTCGACCAGTTTTGTTCGTTCTTTTGTTTGTTTGCTGGAATTCCAAATGGAACAGATGAACACACCTGAATAATGAGAAGCGGAGGTATTAGAACGCTGTAAACCAATTATTTTCCCTCCACCTGAGCGCTTCATTACATGCCAGACACCATGAAGTTCAACACGTGCATGAGGAACTGGTAAGATGTCTGACTCACTATATGCGTAAGGGAGATTATCAGTGTTCGATCTGGATGTATTTTATTTCGGGGTTTTTAGTTTGATGACATGCCTTTTGTCACATGACCTGATATCTGATATAACCCCATTGAGAAAAGTGATGTTTGTGGCATCGCGTTTAATTATTTATATATATATATAATTTTTGTTTGTTTTTTTATAACAAACTGGCTAAAAAATGCAGCACATGTTACATATAGTAGTAAAGACATGAGGGGTAGGTGCAGTGCTTTGTGTGAGGGGCATGTATGAGAAAGCTTAATACTGTGGGTTATGTAATTGTCACTGTAAAAGTCGTGTATTTCTGCTTGCATGCTAAGCCGCACATTAACATAGCGTCTGTTTTGATGAAGTCTCTCTGATCACGGGCATTTATGCAAAAGGATACATGAAGACAAACTTTGCAGATCAAATGTAGGGCATTCCTTATGAAGCTGCTTTCATTTGCATAAATCTAGTCTATTTAATGTTATTGCTGAGAACATTTTCATTCAGTCTGCAGTAAGGGTACAAGCTATGATTCCTATGTTCTTTATCACGCTGTAGGAATTCGGATTAGATCAAATGAAACTGGGATGCAGGGTTTGTTTTTTCTGTTTTTTTTTTTTTATCTAACTTTTGTTTAGAAATGAAAATTATACAGACACTAGTTCTAGTGTTCTTCTAAGTGCTTGCAAGTATCTAACTACTTCATTTAATCTACAACAGACAAAGTTGTTGCATTTTGCCTCATGCAGTGTGTGTGTGATATGTGCCTGTGTTTTCCAGGCATATTCAGGACCCGGCGAGTCAGAGGTTGACCTGGAACAAGCCACCCCAAAGTGTCCTTGTAATTAAAAAGATTCAGGATGTCAGCCTTCTGCAGCCTTTTAAAGAGCTCTGCATCTTCCTGACAGAGGTCTGAATGCTCCCTTATGCTTAATCGAAATCTATGATTTATATATATATATAATTAGTGTGTGAAGTCTAACATTTAACAGACAGTTGACGTCATTTAAGTAACCTCTTAGAGACTAGTTGTAGAGCTGTACAGACTGAATGCTTTTTAAAAAATATTCATAACATGCTTAGATATTGGAGCTGGCTTGCATTTGTTTGTTTGTGTTGTTTTTTTATTTTTTTAAGCAGCATAGTCATTTGTCGTTCTTGTTATGTACCTTAGCAGAAAAAAATGATGGTTTACGTGGAGAGGAAAGTCCTGGAGGACCCGGCCATCGCTAACGACGAGAGCTTTGTGGCCGTGAAAAAGAGTTTTTGCACTTTTAGCGAAGGTATCCATATACATGCTTTTCCTAAAAATCATGGTCGAAATGCATGTTTCAAGAGCATCAATGATTACGTAAAGCCTGATCTGTATTTCTTTTTCTATTCACCTGACAGATTATGATGACATCTCCAATCGGGTAGACTTTATCATATGTTTGGGAGGAGATGGAACTTTGCTGTACGCTTCGTCCCTCTTCCAGGTACAGATGTAGAACAAGCCACAGGAAACAAGCACATGTTCATAGGGTGTTGTATTCCTAACAATTGTTAGGTGTGTTACAGGACATTTCATGAGGATTTTGAAATAAACATGTTATGATTAGATCTCCCCAGTAGTTAGACTCTATTTTAAAGTGAACCTACTACATTTCGACCACATGCACCATAAACCATTGCAAACAACATGCATTAAAACATGCACCATTTTATAATTCAAAAATTAACTAGACTTCTAGGCTGTTCAACACCACACCATGACAGTATATTCGCCTTTTTGCAAACTATAGTATTTCAAGTTAAAAGGATCAGGTTATTATGTATAAAACTATAAAATGAGGTGTATATTATGAGCATGCAGATCAGCCCAGAGGTTCCTGGGTATTTCGATCAAATTGTCATGTACTTTGAACTGCATGGTGATAAGACAAAAATATGCATTAGAATGATACAAGATGTATATGGCAATGAATAATTGAAGAGTAAATATTAAACGTCAATTTTATTTTGTTCTGCTTAAATAGAAATGCGTGTTTTTTTTTATTTTTTTTATTTTTTTTTAAAGCAACAAAAAGCTTAGATTGCTCTTACTGCCCCTCTCCCAATGTAAAGAAATTTTACAAGGAAAAACAAATATGAACAGTGCATACCTTGACCAGCGTTCACATCACTGTTTTTGTGTTTGTTCTAGGAGAGCGTACCCCCAGTTATGCCCTTTCATTTGGGCTCTCTGGGCTTTCTGACACCGTTTAACTTCGACACCTACCAATCTCAGGTTACACAGGTTATTGAAGGTGAGTGTGTGTGTGTGTAAGAGAGAATGTCTTGCTTTCGATGTTATCTTTCCCCTTTTTACACATTTTGCTTCCCTGTTTGTTTTCAGTCCGGGAAGTTTTTTTTGTTCTTTTTGCTGCTCCTTTCCCATCAGCCAAACCCTGACATGTACACCTTGATAAGTGTTTATTACACTGCCCTTTCCCTACAGACAAGTGTTACTCACATCGTATAGCAACCAGAGAGAGTGGGGGGGAAAAAAACAATGGTATCACGAGCAGACATCCTTAGGCTCTGCATTAGGTTTACAGAAGTGTTATAATAAACACTGTCATGATCTTAGCTGTTAACTGCTGTCGTTTCCGTTTTAGGATCAGAGTTAATCTGTAACTATATTCGCAGTACTTGAGTAAAAGGTACCCATCAGTTCTTCATATTTTGCTTTTGAAGAGCCAGACGTTCGACACCTACCTTTTTTTGTTTTTGTTTGTTTTATAAATGTAGTCTTAAGAAATATTTCTTCAGGTTTCTTCAGGCCGGTGATTAATTTACTGGTGGTAGTTTGGAACAGATTAGAGGGAAGATGAGGTTGCTGGTGAGCTTATTACATAAACAACTAATTCTTAAGTTGTATCTTTTGGCACTTTTTCAGCCTGTCTCAGTCAGATATTAATTCCCGGTTCTGCAATTTATTTTACATCATTTAATTTAATTTGAAGAAATGAGGGGTCTTTGCACTGTATGTACTTTGACCACAACATTCATCAGATACTTTGAAAATGAAAGAAGGTCGTGTAGAATCACCAAACGAAACTGTATTTGATCTTTTTTTTTTTTCTTTGTTAATTAACTCCTCCTCCCTGTTCATTTTCCCCCCACACTTTTTATTTTTGCCGTATGGAGTGCGTGTATAAAGAACACTATTATTTCTAACTATTACATATCATAAATGAAATGCCACAGCACCCTTTTGCTGTTTTTCGTAAGATCAGAAACTGTTTCTCTACATTTTCATGACTTTTTTTTTTTTTTTTTTTTTTAATCAGTATTTTGTGACATCTAGTAGCTGTAAAAATAATTATAATGATATTATTGAGTAAAAAAAAATATTACAGCAAGCAGATGAAAAGGATTATGGGTAGCTTAAAGACTCATTTAAGGATTAAATAGTGCAAAAAGTAGTAGTCAGAAAATGACACTGTTGCACAAAGAAAGTGTTCATTTGTTCGTTTGAAAGCCCTTTATTTATTAATTTCTTTTTTACTCATTTGCTTGTAAAAACAAGTCTTTTAAGGTAACATCGCTCTGTAAATGTTTCTTTAGGTAACGCGGCCATAATCCTGCGGAGCCGGCTAAAGGTAAAGGTGATGAAAGAACCCAGACCAAAGGAGAAAAACGCCATCATTGCAAACGGCGATGCCGAGTCTGGCCGCAGAACTATGCAATATCAAGTGAGTGACAGGGCACCGACAGCCTCCGGACAGAGTGTTGTCTGCGTCTGTGTTTGGCTGAAAGACGATACTTGGGTTGAATCCTCCGTTGGTTGGGTGTAGCAGTGCCTGATTACACTTTGAGACACTTTGTGGTTATTCCTTGCCACAAACAGTTTTTCTGCTTAGTTAATGTGAACATGCATTATTAAAAAGTCAGAAGTCAGTGGTTGTCTCACATAGCTTGTCTCATCTGGTTTGCTTGGCTTGGCCTCAAATTGTTGCATGTTTCATTAACCACAAATTCCCTGAAGGCATGTCATTCAGTAAAGCCTTGCATTTGCTGAAGCCTTGTGAGATGACTTGAAACGGATCAACTGCCATGTAATTACTCCTAACCTACAGTCTCTCTCGCTCTGGTACTATCCCAGGTGCTGAATGAGGTCGTTGTGGACCGAGGTCCCTCCTCCTACCTCTCTAATGTCGATCTTTTCCTGGACGGTCACCTGATCACTACCGTACAAGGCGATGGTCAGTTTAGTTCTGTTATTAAATTACTTCCGTCTAAAATCTAAAGGTACCATTGTTACAAAGCACAACAACAACGACGACTCTAATCCTCTTCCTCCGTCCACCTTTGTCAGGAGTGATCGTGTCCACTCCGACAGGCAGCACTGCGTACGCCGTGGCAGCGGGAGCCTCCATGATCCACCCCAACGTCCCAGCCATCATGATCACCCCCATCTGCCCTCACTCGCTGTCCTTCAGACCCATAGTCGTCCCTGCGGGTGTCGAGCTCAAGGTAACAAAAGAACCGGAGGCAAATTTAAAGCACTGTCCCATTGTGTCTATTCAAGAGCGTCACTAATAATGCATGAGTAGTGATCCATCAGTATGCAAGGAGAACTGTAATATAAACACCTTTACGCAGTAAACAGCATGACTTGGCTAAAGGGGGAAAAAAAAGACAATCCTTGAAACGTATTTCTTATTTCTAGAATAGGATTTCTAGGAAAGCATATTGTGTAAAAGAAGCAAACACTATGTGTGATTTTAGAATAATGCAAGTCGCTAAAGAACATGGTAGCATTCTCACTATTGCTCCATGGAATCTGATCATAATTTAGTTTAGGACCTTATTCATGTAGTATTTAATTTACAAGTAAATAACTTGTTACATCTTTACTATTCCTGCATGGTTAAAACAGGTGTAATATTAGGTCTAATTCATCGCATTCTATTGCTTACACACTTCACCTTTTACCTTTGTGTACCAAGTGTAATCTCAGTTTGGTGTCTTGGTCTTCATCATGGGATATGCCTTTAGCTCACGGTCAGCCGTGCTATTACTTTTGAGTTGAATATTTCTGTGGAAATATGACTGACCATACCTGGTGGTATCCTGCTTTTAGATCATGCTGTCACGCGAGGCCAGAAACAATGCATGGGTTTCCTTTGATGGGAGGAAACGGCAGGAGATTGGACATGGAGACAGGTAAGTGTTTATAAGACCTTTGCAGTTACTGATTGAAATGAACGCGAGGTGTCCAAATGAAAATCTTGAAAGATACTTAATGGATGTGTTACAATTTGTAACGCAATCACATTGTGTCTGGTTCCCAAAAATGATACAAATATTTTCCACTCGCCCCTACTTTCCATGGCCACCAGGATTTGGTGTCAGATTTGAGATGCAACAGAGCCAGAACATTTACTGTATGTTGCCAAAAACCCGCCCTAGATCATAGAAGAACAGCATTTGAGAAGTCAAACTGATCCTGTAGTCATAAAGGATGTGAATAATTCGGGCATGTAGAGTGCACATGGTCTACAGTAAACCATTGCGCAATGCCACTTACATTTTGAATGATTAAAAATGTTATCACTTCTCACAAATTGCATTCTTATTAGCGTGCTTCCTCTTAGGAACAATCAGACAATCTTAGGAACAATTGAAGACAACTTTAACAAGACTGTATTAAAAACAAAAGTGAATACACCTCTGATCACTGTTGCACAATTTAGAAAATCTGTCATTAAATATCTGTCAACACCAGAACTTTCTTAGTATTGATGTGAGCGGTGTGTATCTTAATGTCTACATCATGGCTGGACATGGAAAAGAATTGCCAAATGTTGCTAAACACAGTTGCAGCAGTAGTCATGAGGTTCTGACCAAGCCATAGTACCAAAATCAGAGACTGTCCTTCTAGTGCAAATACAATGGGCCCCGAAGATTTAAACTATGCAGAAAAAAAAACATGAAAAGAAGCCTGATGAATATCAGGAGCACATTCTTTGGGCAGATGAGGCCAAAGTAAATATGTTCATAGTTGAACACTGTGACTTGGCCAGGTATGTCGACTGACTTGATTCCAATGGAACATTTAAACAGGAAGGTCAAATAACTCATTCGGTAATGACCATCTGAAAAAGGACTAGTTTCTGAGTAAGTAATGGCAGGACGTCTCTTCAGAAAGTGCTGTTGCCTCACACCTCCAGTGTCGGGGGTTTTCATTATCACATCATCAGTCTGTGGGAGTGGAGCTTGCATGTTCTCTTTGTGCTTGGTGTGTTTCCTATGGTTACTCAGGTTTCCTCCTACAGTCCAAAAGACATGTGTTATCTGATTGGTGTTTCGAAATTGCCCATGGTGTATGATTAGGTGCGGGTTTTTGACTTTGTGTGCTTGTGCCCTACCATGGGCTGGCACAGGATGTATTCTGCCTTGTGCCCTAAATTCCCGGGCAATCTTGCAACAGTGCACAGGAATAATACCAGAAACTCTGTAATGAAAGTTGTGCTAACTGGCCTTGCGTATTATTTTACTCTCCTCGTAGCTTGTGTGTCTATCAGAAACACTGTGCACATTTCTTAGGTAAATTTCCATTTGATTTAAGAGTATTTCTTTTTTTCTTTAATATTGCTCCTGGGCTTCAGTAGAGTAGCAAAGCTATGTAAAATCTTTATGAATCTCTAGGAAAAGTAAATACCATGTGGCAAATCCTGAAATACTGGATTTAGTAGTGTTTCTTTTCAGTGCTTTGTGTTTTGTACTCAAAATAAGATTGAGTACATTTCTGTTCAGTATCTTAAACGTTCCCACTGTTCCACCCTGAATGTTGAAAGAATACTTTGTGAACACAGGTGGACAAATAGGGTCAGAATATAAAAATCTCATTAGTTACTGGGTAAATAGTATGTAGGTGGGGAAAATCAAGTAACGTGCTTTCAGACAAGCTAGGGCAGGAGTGGCCAGTCCTGCAGCCCTGCATGATTATCTGGATCATACGAGTTCAAGTTGATCAGAAGAAGTAAACTTGGAGCAGGGTGGAGTGGGGAAAGACAAAGTGAATTGGTACAATCCGTCTTCTGAATTACTGAACACACCCGATCCAGGTAATCAGCAGTGAGTAGTGGAAGGCCGGGGTTGGCCACCCCTGGGCTAAGACAAATGTGAAGTACTGTATGATCATGTAGCATACACATCATGTTTGCTCTCTCAGCAAAGGCAGTCACTTACTAGATGTCATTTAGTGCTCATATGTTCAACCTGTACGCTAGGAAAAAGTTTATGTGGCAGTTGTTGTGCGGCTTAGTTTAAACAGTCTTACCACATTCCTGCATGTTCCTGATTCTGAAAAGGTCACCTATTGTACATGCAAGCTCATTAATCAGACCAGAGAAAATCTGTTTACTGTCACACAGCTTGTGATTGCAGCTGATTCTGTGTATTATACCAGGTGTAGGCATTCAGGACAGATTTGTTCAACCCCAAATGGACATTGTTTTTTCTGTGACCTTAAGTTTTGACATTTTTTAGCTTCCATATTTAGGTTGCAGTTGTTCATCAGAGTCAGTGGTTGTTGTCAATGAAGTAGCTCTAGATGGATGGGAGGATGGCAGTAATGGGCAAACTAAACAAATCCTATAATTAAGTAAGCGTAGGGATACCCTAGGTCAAATATATTACTTGAGTAAAAGTCCTCCCTTGAAATGTCTACTTGAGTAAAACTACCAAAGTACACATCTTCAAATGTACTTGAGTATAAACAGAAATATGCTTAAAAGTGCTGAGCTTGTGTTGGCTTACAGTAGCCTTTTTCATAATAAATCTCTCTCTTTCTATTACACAAAATGGACAGCAGATGGTGAAATTTACACTTCAAATACTACATAGCACTGTTCTGTCATGTTATAATATGCAGAAATGTAGTCAAGTAGAAGTGTTTACTTTTACTCCACTACGTCATATATCCTGTATGATGTAATGGAGTAAAAAGTATCTTCTAATAAAACTACTCAAGGAAAGTATAGATATGGGAAAGAAACATTTATATTTAGACATCTGGCAGACTCGAGTACAATAACGAAGTAAATGATGTAGTTAATTTACACCTCTGATGATGAAGTGTAAATTTTCATTGCAGAACTCCTACACTCGAGTTAAAAAATGTTGCACATACAATCTAGCTACTCGGGCTACTGACTGACTTTTTTCTGATTTTCAAACTGAAGTTGTGTTGCATGTTATAGAATCAGAGGTTTACATGTGTCCTTTTCTTTCTCCAGCATCACCATCACCACTTCGTGCTTCCCCGTCCCATCCATCTGTTTCCGGGACCCAGTGAACGACTGGTTTGAGAGTCTGGCTCAGTGTTTGCACTGGAACGTGCGCAAGAAGCAGAGCCACCTAAGCTTAGAGGAGGAGGAGTTTTGAATATTTGCTCGGAAACACTTTTTGTTCTGTTTCTTCTTTTTACTCCTCTCTGGGATATGTCGTCCCACTATTGACCACAGACTTTTGTGAAAGCTGCTGCTTCTTGAATATTTGCTCGGAAACACTTTTTGTTCTGTTTAGTCTTTTTACTCCTCTCTGGGATATGTCGTCCCACTATTGACCACAGACTTTTGTGAAAGCTGCTGCTTCTTGGTCAATTTTGTTTGTTTGTTTATAACTTTTTTTTAACAAGATTTCCAATTTGTACATGGTGTATGACATAACTGTCATAAGCTGCCAGGAATATTACAAAGTAGTTTCATGACAACACAATATGAGGAGTTGAAACATCAGGTATTGTTAGTTCGTGCATGAGGAGCATTTAAGCATCAGAGCAATAACTGGATATTAATCAAGTCGTGCCTTAAATTACATAGAATGTTAGAAATCCTTACAGGGGCATGTAACAATGTCTTATATTTGTGTATCATAGTTCTAGATATTCTGTCAGACCAGAAGGACTCGTTTGTGCATGGCACTGCACAAAAAGCTAGTATATTTATATATAATATATATATTTTCTTCTTAGAAAAACTACGATTCAATTTTAAGTCTTACAGGTAAACAACCACCATGAAGTATTTGATTCCTGAAATCACAGTTCATCATTCCAAGTCTTTTAGGACTGATGGCGTTTTCCAGATTTAAAGTTTTGAGCAATATTTTATTAAGAAAGTAGAGTTATTGTTAAAGATTCCCCATTCAGTCACATTTTGGAATTTATAATTATGTGCACTACGTGTTGAAGGAAGTATATGGAGGCAGCGTACAGTTTCAAGTGTCCTTCCTATTGAACTTAAGCTTTACGTCTTAAAATATTTAACAGGCTTCTCTACCACATAAAGTCTCCTCATCAGGACCTGGTTTGTGTTATTACATCGTGCTTCAAGCTGTCACATGCACTCAGTCTCGTTTATTGCTATATTAACGCTCTTGTAGGTCAATTCAGTCTTTTGTGCCCTGTTAAAGGAAACGGAAATGAAAAAAAATCTGTTTACATTGCATCTCCCTCTTAAACAAGACTGATCTTTTAATTTAAATTTAATAATTTTTTTTGATAATATAAGGAGATAGTTGTCATTAATAACGTCATATTAAATATATTAATTTAGGTAAGTAATGTTATTATCCAGGTTTATGTTATGTAGCGTCCACCCTCTATATTATATTTCTTGTTTGTTTGTTTGTTTGTTTGTTTTTGTTTTAATTTTCGGACTTTTTCGACCTAATGTATAACCATGTGATGTGGCTACTACTTTCTGAAACCAAAATGACCAATCTTAATTACTCTCACTGATGTAATTATGTAGTTAATCATTTCTGAATAACTAGATAAGATGCTCAGTAGAGGATGAATTTGTGTGCTGTGAAGATTTCTTGGTGCAAAGCTGAGCTTAACAAGGTAACAAGGCATCTTTCAAATCTGCTTTAGACATACTGTAACTTGTTAAATCAGAATCATTGTACTTTTGTTGGAATTGTCCGATCTTTTCCTTTTTTTTTTTTTTTTTTGCACGTTTTTTTTTCTTTGTAGTGTATCTTTACAGAACATGTTCTAAATGGGTCTTGAATTTTTTACATGGCACTTTAATAAATGATCCACAGCTGATCAAAAGATCAGTGCGATTAAACTGTCATTGTTGTTTTAATTTAAGATAATAATTGAGTTTTATTTGCATGTTTGTGTGCATTCTATTGTAGGATATTCCAGTGCATCTTTAACATTATACTGATTGATCTAGGAATATTTTCAGATATCAGATCTTTTTGTAAAAGTTTTGGGCCTGTGGCACTGTGGGTCCATACTGAGTTTGGCTTAACATCTGCATGGAGTTGGTGTGCATGTTCTCCCCATGTTAGTTTGGGTTTTCTTAGGGTTCTCTGTTTCCATCTCACCTCCCAAAAGATTCGTTAACGTAGACTGGGTGTGTATGGGCGTGCCTGACATTCCTTCCAGGATGTATTTCCACTTCACACCAAGTGAAGGTTCAGGACCCACCTTGACTATGATAGGGCATAAAAGAAATCACAAGCTGCGAGTGGGGGGGGGCGGGTGGTGGATTTCTCGATGCTATAACATAAGTGATTGAGTAAAATAAGTAAAGTAAATTTACTTTGTTAGTGTGTTTAGATGCAATTTTCACATATCTGTATTTTAAGTAGTTTTCTTAGTGGCTATTTTTTATTTCATTTTAGTCCACTACATCCTACAACAAATATCTGTACTTTATACTTCACTACATTTGTATTGCATGACAATTGGGTGGTGTGTAGCATTTGAAGTGGAAATCTCGCCACCTGCTGGGAAAAGTGGGATGAAAAGAGAGAGAAAGGATAAAGTAAGCTAATACAAGTTCAGTACTTTCTGTACTTTTTCTCAAATAGAAATGTAAATTGAAAACTACTTTTACTTGAGTAATATTTTACCTGGGTTATCTGTGCTTTTACTCAGGTTTAGGGTTTGTGTATCTTGGTGGTCACTGTAAACTAGCTTGTCTCTTGGAGCTTCTACAATGTTGAACATAACTATAAACCATTATACTGTGTGAGGCATCATTCCTAATAAATTAAACATTTAAATCTTTGGGAAACTACTGCGTTATAACACACTCAGGACCATGCTGTCAGACACTAATGATGCATTCTGGGGTGGTGTTGATGCAGCAAAGCCGAATGCAGTAGCCACCCTGAACATCTGTTTGTTATTCCTTACATAATCACTGACCACATGGTGTGATGTGTTAATACACTGAATTACTCATTTTCCTATAATAGCATATTCTGAGGATTTTAATTGTGAAAAACGTACTACATGTCACTCAGCTCTCCACCCAGGAACGAAAAACTTATGGTTGCAGCTAGAGATGATGGAGAGGTTTATCCCCAAAAGGAAATTAAGGGCTGTGGTGGTTGTAAAGCGCTGATACTGGAGACTCCTTCCAAAAATGCTTTCTTTTCACAGAAAACGTCATAATATTAATAATTGATTGTTTTTGTTTAAAGCGTTTATGCAATACAAGAACCTCTGCATTTAAACTGTTGGCTACTATAGAAATTGCAATGTATTAGGATTAATTGCATAGATCTAGGATGCTGTTATGGGAACTTAAGGCTTGAGAAAGCAACCACCTGTTTCAGATCATAGATTTATACTGCCACCTGCTGGCCAAAACAATGCTCTGGCTTATACACCCATAAATAAACAAAAAATTGCATAAGGATTTAACACTAGTGACTTATAATTGGCCTCCTTTTGTGAAATATCAAAGCAGCTCCTTTTTTCTATACAGAGATAACCTTGATTTAACAGCCACTGATCAGACAGTCTTAAAGAATAAAGTAAAAATGAAGACTTATACATATAAAAAGGGGTGTTAAAGCGTATCCAACAAGTTGAACACCCCAGAACGCTGGTGATGATTATTAATGAGAATGCAACAGTCCTTCTAAACTCAGCACAAAAAGAAGGTGGAGCCTGTTGAGGGAACTTCTGAAGGAGTTACACTGTTAGGAGTTACAGCGGCTGATGGTGAATTGAATTAATTATTCAATTGTCATTTACTGTACAGAAACCCTTAACAGTCACAGGTGTTTGAACCCATATATAATCATCCCAGCCTCAATTGTCAGGCTTCCCTTTGGCCACTTCCAAACCCACCGCTGGCCAACACCATCACCTGCCTCTTTATCTTTGCGGGAAGCCTGAAGTCAACTCCTGTCACTGCCTCGCTGCACCAAAGCCTCCAAGTTGATCTCGTACAAATCTGTGGGGAGAATCCTAGAGCTTCTAAGCATGAAAAGCACACAAGGACATAACTGAAGCAGAAGACATCCAGGTAACCAACACCTCATCCAGGTCTCGCAGCGTCTGCTCGAACAACTTGCCTCCTGATGACTTCATGGGTTTCTTCCAGCTGTGGCCAAACAATAATAGCCATGTCTAATATTTGCACATTTAAACAGAACTGCAAGCTGCTGCCTTAGATAGAAGACTATCTGGTCTTAGGTCATGGGCAGCTGTTGTCTCTGGAACAGGACAGCTCACAGATGATTCTGCATCTTGTGTCACGCTTCCTGGAAATCCCATGCCACGCAGCCATCCTCCAGGGCTCTCCTCTCACAAGGACAGCTGTGCAGACATTTGGCTAAAGTCAGGCTGGTGCTGTCCTTGTGTATGTCCTAAAAAGTGTCTCACCTAGGTGAAAAAGATAGGATCATATAACATGATCATATAACATAATTATTCATAATACTTAATGCTTCTTATCTTTCGATCCACGCTTGATTTTTTGTAAATATGCATACACATTTATA
Source organism: Clarias fuscus (assembly GCA_030347435.1). Lineage (NCBI taxonomy): Eukaryota > Metazoa > Chordata > Actinopteri > Siluriformes > Clariidae > Clarias > Clarias fuscus. The sequence goes on along the minus strand of CM059213.1, from coordinate 11,825,172 downwards.
TTTTATCAGCAACACATTTGCCATTTTGAATTCAACTCTTTCAATGATCTTAGTTGCCATTCAGCTGAAACTTGGCCAATTTAGATTTCACATCAAAAGACAAACCTGAAAAGGGGGATTATTATAAAATACAAAACTGTTAACATGAATTTGACATGGTTAAACTGATTTTTTGCTTTTAACAAAAACCAAAATGGTTTAAATTAAGCAACTGTTTATACAGGTTATATGCTTCTAGAAGCTTACACCAATTTTAGTATCAAGACTCAAAGTCCTTCGGCTGCTCCCGGCACAGCGGACCATCCAATTTGCACACAAGCTTGGCACAGGTTTTACGCCGGATGATCCTATAAATCTTGATAATTTTTGTGCTTTTCTTGGAGATACTACACGTCTACAGTTGAAGAAATGGATTAGAAAAATTCTGGGGATAAATGTGTTGTAGAAAACGTCTAAGATAAAAGCCTAAGATACTGTACTTAGAAAATATTTAGTTTAATTGTTTATATCACAATCTAGGACAAACTCAATATTCGAAGTTTGATTCTGATTTCTATTCAAGGCCTACAAGAGAAAAATCTGCACTGCACTGATTTTCATGCCGAAACAAACTAAATAATCAAAGTGTATTTGCTTTTATGCCTGAATAAACTGATTAAACAAATTGGCATTTGTTTAAGGATATAAGACACTGTAATATCAAAATGAGTTTAAAGTAAAAGTTACAGCGTATTATAAGGGTTCCTTCATGTCACGTATAAAAATGCATGGATGCATTTATCTCTCTTCTCAAAATGTCTCTTTTCTCAGGCAGTGTGGAGTGACGCCTGCTGTACTCGAGAAAGTTAAATGACTTTAATGGGCAATAATGTCTTTTATTAAGTTCTAGTACTGAATTTACTTTTGGACATGAGGGGGGTAAAAAAAAGAAATGCTTGGGTGCTTCTGATCCTTCAAGCATAAAGAAAATATAATAATTTATATTTTAAAAATAATGACTGAATAAAAAAACATGCAGGGCACTTATGGAATTCTGAAAAGTGTGAATGTTTTATCCACGTTGCGCATGGAAAACACATGTGCATTGATCTGGTGTCACTCTCTATTGCGACACGCTTGTCGTGCCTCACTATTGAAAACTAAACTATTAAACTATAGCTATTTAAACACAACAGTGTGGCAATGTTGCAGGCTAGTTAGCTTAACTAATGTTTCTACACAGTGCTCCTATTTGACTTGAGTAAACTTTTAGAAACCCAGTTCTTTTTTTTTTATTAAAGTAAAATCAAGTGCTCACAATGCCAGGAGTTTGTTTACTCCAGTTTTATCAGGAAAACCAGCTATCGATCACCAACACAAGCTTTAAGCAACCACACCTGGCTAGCCTCACATGGAATACATAGGAGTTAGACTTACTACAACTTATTCAGTCAAAAGCAGAAAATCGATATTCTCGGTGTATAAACACCTGCCTGGAGCAGATTGCAAGACCAAACGTCAGTTACTGGTAAGGAAAACCAAGATCAGACTGGGCAGGATGGCCCCTCTCTAAGCTCACAAACTGAAGAACAGATTCACTGTTATTGCCCTTGAAGAAAGACAGCCAGATAAACTGTGGAATGACACGCAACCTACAGTATATCATCGGAACTGCACTACAGTGCGTTCCATTTGTGAAGCCGACAAAACAGAACAATTCCCTGACAGAAGTTACTATCAAAGTAGCCGAAATGAGGAAGCAGGCCAAAGCGAGAGGGCACAGTGATGAGGTCAGAAGGCTAAGTGCTGAATTCCAGCATGGGACCAGGAAGGACAAGAAAGTATATTAAAATAAACAATGTGAAGAAAAAGAATTCCACAAGAAAAGCCACACCTGCGTTCTCTTTACCCAAATTAAATGGATCTGGACTGTGCCAAGCCATTTTGAAAGGTAATAAATGGCAAAAAGAAGAGAACTGATCAATGTCCATCCCAATGCCAAAGAAAAGAGGCATACACAACTGCTCCACTTACCGCACCATCACCCTAATACCACCATGGAAATCATCCAACAGTGGTTAGGCAAATTTATTGAAACGGGAATACTCGGCATAGTTCTGGAATGGAAGGGCCACCCACGATCACATTGCCAACACCCAGTACCAGAAAGACATATACATGTGGATCATCGATTACACCAAAGTGTCCAACTGTATTGAACACAACAATCTGTGGAAGGCACTGAAAGAGCTAGGCACCCAAGCACATCTGCTCACACTGCTTACACTATAAGCTGACCATAAAAAAGAACGATGCCACACCCAAATTCCAAGCGGAGAAGGTCTCCCCTCTGTAAGCTGAAGAACTGAAGAACAGATTCACTGTTATTGCTCTTGAAGAAAGACAGCCATCTGACAGAGCTGCAGCTTAGTGCCCAACTATTTAACTCATACATGGAATGCATCATAAGAAAGCCCGATCTGCACAACTCAACTTTCTGTGTTAAAATCAGAAAGTTTTTTTTAACTTGGGATCAGAAAGGACATAAAGTAAAGCAAGAAAGTATATTAAAATGAACAATCTGAGATACACAGATGCCAGCCCCCCTGCGTGAAATCAGGCGGAGAATTGCACTGAGTTGCGGTGATAGTGCAAAAAAAAGCAAAAGCAAAGCAAAAAAAAAGAAAAGCAAAGACAACATGGTCGCCAAAAAGCGTAGAGTCTTCCAGGCCTTTGGTTCTCTCACTGCCAGACAGCAAAAAAAACCAACAGAGAAGTCGGAAATCAAATCAAACTACATCAGATATGGTGCTCGAGGCTAAGATCACCAGACAACAGTTAACCTTCTTTGAGCACAGGGAGAACATGCAGACTCCATGCACACAGAAACGGGAATCGAAGCTGATTCGTCACTAGAAAAATCTATCATGCTTGGGATGACCAGCAGAATATTCAAAAGGGCCCAACCAAAAGGACGGCATTAGCAATGTGGGCCTATAAAGTAGCCGACAGTTGGACATGACTGAACCAGCAATGACTTTGAGGTGGGCTGGGTCCGGAATGACTTGGCGTACAGTGTAGATCCGAAAGGGAGTCCAGATCATTTTTTTATTCTCTTTGTAGTATGACTCATATGGAAACATTCCCCCACATCACCCCCAACCCTCAGCAGCAAATGGGAGACTCTACCTACAGTAGAACCCAGGTATGGGTGACATAATTTACTTTATGCACGGGGGGATTTCTAGCACTCAGAGTGGGTTTATATGTATGTATACTTTTTTTGGGACCATGGTAAGTTTATTACCCACCTCTACATTCTACGAATAGTCATCCCCCAACCCAACCCGCCCCACCCAAAAAAAAAAAAAAACAATCTTTTTTTAATCATTCCCACCGCGCACATCTGGGTTTTAGGAGTAGTCTCACACCCAATGCCTCCTCAATTTCCCACCAGTTTTTTTTTTTTTCACTTTTGTTTTTTTTAAAGCCCACCTCAGTAACCCATCTCTGAGTTTAAAAAAAAAATCATTTATTTATTTATTTATTTTGTTTATTACAACTATTCCCAGAAATGAAGGATTGAAATAAAGAGAAGCCCAAAAATATATACATCTATGTCCTTTTTAAAAACTTGAATTGAGTGAAGGCAGGAATCTGTAGTATTATGTTAGTTCTAAAGATGTCACACCATTGTTGATGCTATCAAGTGACCTGTCAGAAGAGAGGCATATATTTTTCATGTATATACATTTTTGGGCATGTGTGTACACGTGTGTTTATTTTTCATTTATTAATTTTTTTCTGTTTAAGAGACTATCTTTAGAATATCCTAATACCTAAGTCTAATATCCTATACCCATAAAGGACTAAAATACTTACTTCATGAGACTATGATCAAAAGCAAGAAAAACTGCTGGTAAGAAAACTTAAGAAAAACTTACCACCGATTTTTTTTTAAGTGAGACCCCAGAAAAAACAATAATGAAATAAGTGTGTGTGTGTGTGTGTGTGTGTGTGTGTGTGTGTGTGTGTGTGTGTGTGTGTGTGTGTGTGTGTGTGTGTGTGTGTGTGTGTGTGTGTGTTTTTACACTCTTGTTTACAAGGACCAGTGGAGTTGGTGTAGTAGACTGGTGAATGGTGTAGTAGATTGGTGAAGGGTGCAGTTGGGATTATTAGTTATTCATTCAAAGATAGCAGGTTCTCAGGCAGCAGAGCTCATTCCTCAGAACGCATATATTGCTCTCTTATCCACCAGAAGGCAAGACTGTAGCAGGAAACATTTTCCCAAATGGGGATGTGCTCAAAATAAGGGACAAGTCTTTCCGAGGAGGATGAGTGGCTCTCTGAATCAGTCTGCTCAAACTCCTCATCTTCATCTTCATCTTGCTCCACATCATCGTCGTCACTAAGCAGCTCCGACTAGTGCTCATAGTCCAAGATAGAGGATGGAGTTGGAAACTGTTGGGAAGTTTGAGCTTCCCAAAGAAGATGAGCTCTTCTCCATATCGGTCAGCTCCTCACACTCATCCTCTTCCTCTGCAAGCTGCCTTCGACTGGTAGAGGCCTCTTCAATGTTGTCCATCATTTGTTCACTCATTCTTCTTTCCCAGAAAACCTCATTGGTGCAACACACAATGATGTTGGGATAGTGCACCAAGCTAGGGAACAAGCTCCTTAATGGGGAGGAGCTCCTCTCCAAATTAGTAAGATCGAAAACTTAATCGTCCTCATCTTCTTACACCTCCCTCTCCACGGTGACATAGTGGAGATCACTTTCAGGTGTTATTCCAGACAGAACTTCCTCCATTCCTCCATGTTCCTGTGTCAAAGGAGATGAAGAGATTTTGTAAAAAGGAATCACTCATAGTAAATGTATACAGTATTTACATTAGATATATTATTGGAAGCTGTATATACTGTACATTCTCAGTAGTTATATCACATCTGCATGTACAGGTGTTCAATAGAGTTTCGATATCATGCCTTGGCAGTCTGTCATGATGTTTGATTAGAGAGTTAAATCACTCTTAACCTTTCGAAAAATACAGAGTAAAATGCGCTTCTCTAAACTGCGGTCTCTTTCAGTTCATAACAACATGGAAAACACTGATATTAAAAAACATTTAGAGTTACAGGAAGAGTTATACAAGTTACCATTTGTTCTAGTTTTTTTTGCTTGGTACAGTATTTATAGCAATGTGCAATAAATAAATATTAATGATAACATCAGTAAGTTAACAGAAAGTAGGACCTTTTCCTAATTTAACACTATTTTGAATCATTATATATGACTGTTTGAACACTGACGTCACTATAATTGAAGAGCATTCTGTAAATTATATATAAGCATTCTGTAAGCCGGCGTCTTTCCTTCTGCTAAAGCTCATCTCGGCTGCATGATGAAGCATACTTGTGTCTAGACAGCATACTTGTCACCATGGCGACCTGATGTCACGCGCCATTTCTTCATATTTTTTTTTTACACTGAATTATTAACATGAAACACTTTTTTTATCTTGTTTTTATATTTTATTGTATATTCTATGCACACTAGATACTCACTCACTCATCATCTATACCGCTTAATCCTGTATTCAGGGTCACGGGGGGCCTGGAGCCTATCCCAGGAGACTTAGGGCACATGGCAGGGTACACCCTGGACAGGGTGCCAATCCATCGCAGGGCACAGAAACACACACATATACCCACTCATTACGGGCAATTTGGGAACACCAATTAGCCTAACTTATGAGGAAACCGGAGTACCCGGAGGAAACCCACCAAGCACAGGGAGAACATGCAAACTCCATGCACACAGAGACGGGAATCGAGCCTGGCCGGGGATCGAACCCGGACCCTGGAGCTTAGTACTATGTACAGCAGTGGCAGATGGTGAAAAATGTTCTAGGTGGAGATTTTCTACAATGACTAAACACAAGTTTGCTTTAAAAACATAAAGAAAAAGAAATGATCAAAATCTCTTGTGTTCATTTCAGATTATTACTCGTTAGTCTTACAATAAGCGCCCTCTATTGACCAGCCGCCACTGATACAGGCCCACAGTATATAATACTATTTTATATTACTGTATATTATATTAGTTATTTTCATTTTAAATAAATTAATAATCACTAATGTTAAGTATTTTCAATAATATAATTTAAAAAAAAATTCATTTTAATTAGTCTTATATTTGTTATATATAAAATAAATGTACTACAATCATTCTCATCATTACTATGTATACAAAGAAAAATATTAAGATATCCTTTCTTTAGCAAACAGGCATAAATGTATTAACCCTTTTGGCCTGGAGGCGTTTGAGCCCAAGAAACACACCTGACAAATTGTGGAGAAGTTTAAGGCAGGGTTAGGGTATAAAATATATCCCAAGCTTTGAAGAACTCTCAGAGCACTGTTCAATCCATCATCCAAAAATGAAAAGATTATGGCACAACTGCAAATGTACCAAGACATGGCATTCCAACTAAATTGACAGGCTGGGCAAGTATTTATCAGGTAGGAGAATCTGCTCATATCACAACTATTAGTTATTCACACGACAAATCTTTTGGGAGAGTGGCAAGAAGAAGGCCATTGTTGTAGTCCCGTTTGCAGTTTGCGCCAAGCCATGTGGGGGGGACAGCAAACATGTGGGAAAAGGTGCTTTGCTTAGATGAGACCAAAGTGTAATTTTGTGCATGGCACAGTGTTAGTTTTGGTGGTGGTGGCATCATTTTGTGGGGGATGTGTTTTCTCAGCAGGGGCAGGGAAGCCCATCAGAATTCAGAGGAAGAGGAATGGTGCAAAATACAGGGCAAACCTGTTAGAGTCTGCAAAAGATTTGAGACTGGGGCAGAGGTGTACCTTCCAGTCGGACATCGGCCCTAAAAATGCAGCTAGAGCTACCATAGAATGGTTTAAAACAAAGCATATTCATGTGTTAGAATGGCCCAGGCAAAGTCTAGACCTAAATCCTGTTGGGAATTTGAAGCAAGACTTGAAAATTGCTTGTTACAGATGCTCTCCATGTAATCTGACTGAACTTGAGCTACTGTATTTTGCAAAGAACAATGGGCAAAAAAAAAGACATACAGTACCTCAAATACTTGCAGCTGTCATTGCACCAAAAGTTGGTTCTACAAAGTATTGATATACTGTATATAGATATATAAATATATTTATTTATAAAATCGAAAGTCATTTATCATTTTCCTTCCACTTTATAGCATACAAATACGTCCTTCCAAAAGTATTTGCATGCTTCTTGAACTTTTGCACATTTTGTCACTTTGTGTTGGTCTATCACATGATATCCCAATAAAATACATATACGTTTGAGGTTTATAACATGAGAAAATATGTAAAAGTTCAAGAAGCATAGAAATACTTTTGCAAGACGTTGTATGTTGCCTTACTGCCATCTTCTGGTCTTCATCTCCCTCGTCGTTTTCTTTTCAGTTTAAATTTCCTTTTCTAGTCCAGTTGCCCTTAAGAAACACATCAAATACTTTATTCATTGTCCTCTTTCTCCATTTTCCCAAATCCTGCTATTATGTGACTGTAGAACAAGCTCAGCATTCTTCTTTCTTATACTGGTGAATTACAAGTAAACAATAATTTACTGCTCTTTTTATCTCTTCTTTCTTCTCATGTTGATCGATACACAGGCATGAACTCATTGTGAGGCACACAACCTCTTATTACCATAAATTATTATCATAAACTTATAATGAATATGATATACAGCTATAATTATTTTATACACTTTCCTTTTACTGAGTGTTTTTATCTTGTCATGTCCCACATGCTGCTCTGTCAGCTTCAGTGACTGCTGCTCTGCTAACTTCAATACGTGGTTAAATGACACAAAATTAAAATACTTTTTATATGTATTTATTGCTCGATAGGTTCTATGATGTTATATAAATTTCTTACAAAATAAGTAAAATATGTGAGATTGTTTATTCATGATGGCATCATCAATATTTAGCAATTATAATTGTAAGTTAAAACATAGCTAAGAGCTGAAGAATGTTAGGTTAACCTAATTAGCTAGGTTAGCTAATTCTCCACTAACTGCTAATTACATAACTCCCTTTTATGGAGTAAAGATTGCTATGTTAGCCTTTAGCAGTTCTCCACTAACTGCTAACATCCAAAGCAAATTTCACCTTTCTTATAAGCTAAAGCTAGCCTAGCCTAATGTACGTAGCTCCTAAAATTGGAGACGAGAGAACAGCAGAGCTGGGCATTGAGCTGGGGTAAGGGTTCTTAGAATATAAAGTCACAACAAAGAGGAAAATCTGATTTGCCTGTTTAAGCCTGGGCCATTACAAAGGAAATGGATGAGGAGAAGAACAATGGGAACTTGGAAAGGTTGAGAACACTGTGAAAGATCTATTCTCTAGATTTATTCTAGACCTGCCTGTATTGTGATTTTAGAAAATGCAGAAAGTGGACAAGTATTTGATTAAATAGGATTTTATCAGAAAGGAAGATGAGGGAGATCAGAACCAAAAGGTGGTGGTAATGCAACATACTTGATGCCAACCTCCATGAAACAGGAACAACAAGAAGAGACTGGAGACCCATCTGAATGTCAAAAAATTACTAAAATATGACTTTTGCACAAGCGGTCATCTTCACACATGCAAAATGATGTTAGTTTATTGCAGGATAAACAGACATCCAGGTGGATTTGTGAGGACAGTGGTAAGATGGAGATTACAGAAGCTGACCTTATAATACAGTCTTGTACCAATCAGCTTTAAGATTCAGTTTTAAAACTTTTGTGTATACTGTTTTTATGTTACTAATGGGTATTACCCCTTAGATGAATTTCTACATCACAGTTTTCTTCTGCAATCAGCGTGACCTTATAGCGGTATTAATTCCATCACTGCTGTTTTTAACTTTGTTGTGGGCTACAACTAGAAAAAAAATGAAATGCCATTTGAGATAAGAACTAAACCCATAAATATGTCTCTATTATATCCAGAACATAAAGTTTTAAGTCCACGAAAAGTTTCTCTTTTTCTCTCTCTTTCCTACACACTACAGTACTTCTCTGATGGACTGAATTTGATAATGAAAATGGTTTTGATAAAATTCTATGGTAAATTAGCCTGAGCTAATTTAGGATGAGTACAAATTTACACAGTGACTTATACCTTTCTTTACTCAAGAAAGAATATTTACAAATTTCTCTCTTTAAATATTGATCGAACTTTTGTCCAAGTTTAGCCGACTCTGAATCCAGTTCGGTGAGAAACTCCCTTCAGTCCTTGTGATGTTTTGCAGTAACGCTCCACACTGTGTAGGAGTGTTCACCATATTTGAGTGGTCTCTGGATTGAGTGAAATTACATCACAAGATGCTTTTCTGAGATACTGTGAACTTTTTATTGCAAAACAAATGAATTTAATTACAAACTGACTGAAAGCAGCTGAGAGTAATGGAGTGTAAAATCTTTTTAGCCTCGTTGTTAAAATGTTTTACAGACTTTGTATTTTTTTTTTCTTCCCAAGAATAACTTTATTTATAATACATCTACAATACAATGCAAATATATTTAAAATATTTGTCTGAATAACAAATAATAAATACATGTATTTCTCATACTTTTTCTCTCAGCATTTTTATTACAAAATCATCTTCCAGTTTATTTTCAAACAGGATGTTAATTATACGGCAGCAAATATTTAAAAGAAACCAACAATTGCATAAGGACACAAATGAGTAATAATTGGTTTTTGTCAGTAAATTGTTAAAGTTGCTCCCATTTTCTATACAGCAGTCACTTTAGTTGAAATGTCGTTGAATACCATGCCACGTATAAAAATGAAGACTAATACATACAAAAAGGGGTCTTAAATGTTTCTAAGAAGTTGGACATTCACGTATGCATTGTTGGATGAATAATGAGGAAGTGGAGTGGAAGCTGCATCACAACATCTAAACACTACCTAGAAAAAAAACTGTCCTCATTAAACTAAGTACAAAAAGAAGACAGAGCCTAATTATGTGGTTACAAGTTGCTGCTTTTGGAAGCAGACCATCTGGTTATAGGTTATGGGCAGCTTGTTGTCTCTGAACAGACTTCAGAAGCACATAGACGAATCTGCAACAGCCATCTTGTGTCAAGCTCCCTGGAAATACCACGCCACGCAGCTCTGCTCCCAGGGTGTCATCTCAATCTCCTCATGACCGGTCTCACACAAGGCATTTGGCTACAGTCAGACTCGCGCCGTCCCGTCAAGTGAAAACTTTCGAGTCAAAAAATATATAACTTACAAGCAATGTACATTCACGTTTAAGAAGGTCTGACAAGAAATACTTAAACCTAGTGAAATCAGATACCTAAACCTAAAGAACTCGTACTTTAAAGCAACTTGCATTCAAGTGTCAGAAAGATTCAAAATATGTTCCAATTATGTGCAAAAGAAATTGCACCGTTTGCCTGTAAATAAAGGAAATCTTTTAAGCCTAAATAAATCAATTAAACAAACTGACCTTAAAAGGAGCCTATCCCAGGAGACTTAGGGCACAAGGACAGGGAGCCAATCCATCACAGGGCACAAACATAAACACACTCATTCACACACTACGGCCAATTTGGGAATGTCAGTTAACCTAACCTACATGTCTTTGGACTGTGGGAGGACACCAGAGTACCCGGAGGGAACCCACCAAGCACAGGGAGAACATGCACAAACTCCATGCACACAGAGACGGGAATCGAACCTGGACCCTGGACCCAAAAAACAAAGACAACCTTGACCTCAGAAACTGCAGAGGCATTTGTGTTAGCAGCTGTCTAAGGAAAGCAATGAGCAGTGTTGTAAATACATGGAGTCTCTTATTCATCCACAGATATATCGTTCTAAATAAATAAATAAATAAGTTCTAGAAAAAGAAAGGTTCTATTTAAGATCCCATACCTGAAACATATTTTTAATGAGTCAGCCATTACAGATTACTTATATTTTAATGTCCATTACAGTTTGATCTACAGCACTTGCTTAAGCTGCTGATCGCTTCTCCCTGACAATCTCTGAAATACTTTTTTTTGTTACATTTCTGGCAGATTAAACACTTCACAGCAGGCAGAACCACTTTGCACATGTCAGAAAAAGTTATATTCTGAGCATGTAAACGCACATCAACGCATATCAGCGTCCATGTAAACATTTAAGTTAGAATCACTAATCAGATTGTAATCAGATTGAATCACGATTTTAATCAGATTGAATAAATATTGTCCATGTTAATTATTGTCCATGTAAATTGTGATGTTGAGTGAAACTATGATGAATGTAAAAATGTTCCCCAAAATAAATTATTAATTTGAAGAAATAATTTTAATAGTTAGAATGTCATTAATGTTACCTAATTTTCATTTCTTGTGAAAATTTTTTCTTTCATGCAATTGAAGACTGCATTTTATCAATCCTCATAAAAATAAGTAATCATTGCACAGTTTGTGCGTTTACAAACCTAAAGAAAAAGTTTTAAAACATTCATACTTTCCAGTTTTTTTTTTTTACTAACATTAATTCTAAAACAAAACCTGACACCATGTTTGACATAATACAGTATATAAAGCTGTTTTGAGCCTGTAAGACACAGCTATTACAAATTTTTTTACAGTTTTTTATCAAAACACATAAAATACATAAAAATAAATACATGTTTCTGAAAATAATAAAACCATGCAATTATGAAAACAAAACATTTATAATAGGTAACTGGTTAAAGTTCTGTTTTGTACAATAGAAAGTTAATATAAGGTAGAAACAGTGCTGAGAAATACAAAAAAGAACACTGATTTCCAATAAAAAAGGAGGTTATTTTCTATGAACTTTGGTTTCTCTACATGGGAATTGTTACTTTATATCACAGGAGAGAACAATGACCTTTTGTTTCCGTGCTCAGTCCCTGCCGAAACATGTTATGATAGTTCAGAGGTTAGTACATAAAATCGAAATAAAAATTCACATTCACAGTAAAAAATAAAAAATAAACAGCACAGACAATGGGGTCCAAAATTTTATGTTTTCACTAATGCAAAGGCTTCTGTTTAAAAGTTTTCATTAAAAGTGACACTAGGAGCAACAATTTCAGTTGTTGGTAAAGTAAAATCTGTCTTTTTTTTTTTTTTTACATAAATTCGAGTGAATTCTAAACCAACATAAAACTCACAGACCTTTTAACAACTGTGGTTTGTACAATGACAGGCTTAATATCAGTAACATGCTTACTGTACATTTAAAGTGAAATTTAAACTGAGACTGTAGCAGGTCAATCCAAAATTTACAGATTGGAAAAATCATGACTATAAAAATATAAAGGCTCTATTAAATGCATCTTTCCTTATCAATTGATTAAGCACTGAATTAGGATTCTCTCTCACCTACAACCCAACCCCCCAGGGGTTGTATGCTTTGCTCTAAAAGGGTCACAGATATCAACTTAGTAACAATTCAATCCTCTTTCTTCTGTGACTAAAATCTTTTTCAGTTAAGTGGACATAGACCTCAACCTGACCGTTATTACTACTACACAGCTGGACTGCTGCTGTAAAAGAAAACAGTAACAATCTGACATAAGAGTTTTGATAGAGATTTCTCATTCCCAAATAGGCTGCACGATTATTGTTTGCTGAGGAATTTATACTGAAGCTAAAAAAATGTAAATTACAAACACTAAATATATACTGTATATAGGCATGTAATCTAAATGTATTAACATTTTGGTGAAACGTTTAACGTTTAAAAAAAAATACTGATTATAATACATGATGTGAACATCTAAAATACTTAAAAGCCACTAATTTAAGGGATAGGAAAATGCAAACTGGAACAGATTAAGTTGTAACAAATGAATGTACAAGGATTACACGATTAACTTGGCATTTGCATGTGCATTTTTTATCATTTAAACATAAAAAGGCATTTTTTTCAAAGTTTAAAATTAGCCCACTGAAATTTTAAAAACTTAAAAATTATTGTAAAATACGCTAAATGGCAGTGTTGGCTCATTGCCCTCACTTTCTGTCTGAAATTGATTCACAGACGTCTCTTTCAGTTGATGAACCTGCGTTCAAGTGGAGTCTTGTTTAGATACAAGATCATATTCAGCTGCCTGATAAAGTTGCATTATTGTTCACCCTGCTGACTGGCCACAGTGCATGTTTTCACGCTGCTGCTCCCCTCCACAGCGATCCTCAAAAGCTCATCCGGGGGAAAGACTTTGAAGAGAAACAGAGAAACGCGCACAGTCATGTATAGAACAATACATTGCTTTATATAAAGAAAAGAAACAGTGGTTTTAGCTTAATAAGTGTTTTTGGAAATGAAACAAGGGTTAATTCTGACCCCAAACCCTAACTAACTTAATCCTTTGGTGGTACGCTAACCTACTTTTACACTAGTCTGTTTGCTTACATTTTGTTTTCTTTGGTATTACACTGTATATAATTAAAAGCAAAACAAACATGAAGATTGCCTAAGGGTGTGTTCACACTTAGTGAAGTGTGCAGAGCAGAAGGCTGCCACTAAACAAACGAATACACTTTCATAGTTTAAAACACTGTAAATCTAGTGTTCATTTATTGTTTGGATGTTAGTCCAAATATTAAGAACACACCACATTTCTGCAAAATGAAAGCTCTGTCCTTTCCCCTGGATATTTATGTTTCACACACTGTGTATGAAAAATGTATCCGACATGTCTATACTTGTCCGCGCAATACCGATCCAGTCGAGTGACTTTAACCCACCTAAAAGCTGGTGGCCAACCGCTAAAAAATAAAGGAAGAGGATGAAGCATACGGGGAAAGATAATACTCAGACTAGAGTTACGCATGCGTTGTTAAACAGGCATGGAGAGAATTACTGAGTAGAATTCTGCGTAGAATTAGGAGATTTTACTTTCAGCTTGGCCTGAAATATAAAGACAGTCAGTTTGTACTCGGAGCGCGCCCTTTCCGTGTTTTGTTGCTTTTTTCCCCCTATGTCCCATGTGTGCTTTTTCTTTAAGGAGTGATGAGCATGCTTTATTGTTTAATTTCAAGGCCAAGTCGAACGTGAACTGTATCATGCATTTAAATCAAATGCTGAATTTATATCCTTTTTAATCTATGAAAAACAACTCCGTCTCTGTCTAACGCCTGTCTTATCACACTCAAACATTTTTTTTTTTAAACAGGGAGTAACAGAGAACCACACACTTGATATCATTGTATATTTGGAGGCAATTTGCAGAATATAACCATGTTTCCTAGAGACGCCCACTTTGCCCTACCCCCTTTCCCGGAAAGTCTGTTAAATAGCATCCTTGTTTTGTTGAAAATAAAGATGTGAGATAAAGATTTTGAAAGTTCAAATGTGCGCTTATTGTGTTGTAGAGTTGTTAGTTGCTAACTATTTTTTTCCCCCTCATCCACGTCCCTGACATTAAAGCCGGACACCAACAACAACAACAACAAAAAAAATCAGACCAGATGATGTTTTCTGATCTCTAAAGATTTTCTATGTTGCTCTGCTGCTACATGGTTGGTTGAACAAACCTGAATGTGCAGGTGTACCTGTTTCAATCAAAATAGATTTACAAGTGCAACAAGTTTTTTTCTTTTTTCTTTTGAAAGCAAGCACGCACAGCAGCCCTTACTTCTCTCTCGCAGACCCTGGCCGAAGCTGCGGTACAGATGTACCAAGCCCCAGAACAGCACACCTTTGATGATGACCGAGATCACACAGCCTGTTATGGAGGCAGCCTCCAGGATGAAGGTTTCACTCTGGCCCCAGTCGGTAATGATCTAGGAGGAAAAACAGAGTGCTAGAATTCAAGTGCTAGAATAGGAGGTGGATTATTCAGTCCCATCTAGACTTCTAACAAGACATATTGTCTGCTGTAGCCTCAGCTGAACAGTAGCCCTTATTAAATAGTGTTTAACAGAACCATGCACAAGGGTAAGTCAAAAATCATTCGCACTCTGGCTGTAGTATTTATTTTAATTAATTTTATGAAAGACAAACATCACATAATCTTCTTGCTTTTTAATACACTTTGTCTATCTGTCAACCAGCTTGCACAGAGGTTTTAATATAACCAGAGTGCAGATCATTTTTGACTCCCCCTTCTACACCAACAACATAAACAAAACTGATAATTATGGTGGGTTTCCAGACTCACCGTGCATAACAGGTAAATGAAATAAATAAGCTGAGGTAAGTTCATGGGGACAAAAACCCAGACCAATATCTTCTTTTCTTTTAATATCTGAAAAAACAGATCCAAAGCAAAAACCGATATGAACTTGATAGCAATATACCATTAATAATCAGATAGTGAGAATACAACTTATTGATCAAAATTGATGTTAACCATCAAGAGCAAATTCTGCTGGCAGGTTTTAAGGCGTCTGAGGGAGGACAAACAACGAAAGCGGCGGGATCAGTGGGGCGCAAATCTTAAACCTTTTTGATACCCACCCGGATATCGTCGTCTCATCATCTATACCACTTTATCCTGTATACAGAGTTATGGGGGGCCTGGAGCCTATCCACCACAAAAATCAGAATCTGGCGCAGGAGTGCAACCATCCGGAGTAAACATGTCTGGCTTCGAATCAACTTCACCACCGTACACAACACAGCACGGATTACTCCAAAAAAGGCAAGTGCACCATGAAACGGAACATTCAATGATGAATGGACAGAGCAATGTATGCTTATTATTCTCGTGGAAAGTTTTAAACCAATTTGGCTTATATGGTCAGAAATTTTGCCGGTAATAAAAAGCAGTGATATGGAACGACACTATGAGATTAAACAAGCCAAGTGTTTTGTGCTAAAAATCAAAATGTTAAGATTAAAAATTGATGTTATAAACAGTTACAGTATGTGCTGGATTTAATAATTTACTTTAAATAGGGAGTGTATTTGGCTGAGTATGACACTCAACCTTACAAAATTATATATTTGTTTGCATTAAGAAGTTAGGTAGAGAGCTCTGCCATACAGAAAGACTGCCAAACATGTACATGTGCTTTAACCTGGAATAAAATTACTGATTACATTAAAGCTGATCAGCTTATTTTAGCTTATTTATAGCTTTAACCTTTTACTATCTCTAAAAACTATTTTACCAACAACAGATAATAATGCTTGTGTGTGTGTGTGTGTGTGTGTGTGTGTGTGTGTGTGTGTGTGTATAGAGAAGCACAGAAGCATAAACCAGAACTAACAACTGAATGCATTAAGTAAAAATTATGAAATTTATAGTAACTTACAGAAAAGCATCCTGTCACAGCAGTGATTATCGCCCAAGCGATTCCAATCAGCAGAATGGTTAAATGAGCGGAGGACACAGAGGGGCCATAAGTCAGGATCACGATGCACAAGCACGACTGGTCGTCAATGCAAAACACATAACAATCATTCCTTAAAATATTTTTTTATTAACTGCCACGTTTCTCTCAGGCTTGTAACTAATGCACTAACTACAGAGACTTAAAAGTCTATACACTTTTGAGAACATTGCAGGCTTGCAATGTGACCCAGATCATTTTGCAAAAATTTGATCAATTACCTTGTTATGCTACCTGTCATGCAGCACTTACAGCACTTTGATTTGGCAATTTTGTTCCACTCTTATATTAAACTGTCAATTGATTTCCTTTGCACAAACGTCTTCAAGTCATTCCACAGGTCTTTAAGAGAATTTAGACCTGGGTCATTGCAAAAGATAGAGCTTTTTCTCCTGTAGCCATTCCCATGTGAACATTTTGTGCTTTAGGTTATCATGCTAAAAAGTGAAAAGTGCCTTCGTCATCAGCTACTTCACACAGACCTGCGGGAGCATGATGTGGACCATGGCGTGAGCAGGAACTCAAAATAGATCTTTATTACAGTGGAAAATAAATTTGATTAAGTGCAGTTCACAATAACATTGTCGTAAACCGGGTAGAAAAAATTCATCTTTATTAAAACCTTGCTGCAGAGGTAAATGGAGGCTGTTAAAAAATTCTCTTATAAGCCTAACGTGGACCTCTGACGCACACAATACAGAACTTTATGCTTGAAATGCTTATCCAGCTTGAAACACTGAGCTGTTTTTGTTTTATTGGCTCAGACTAAAGGACTGAGATGTACCTTACGTTCCTACATACTTGGATCGTATGTATATGGGTGAGGATTATCACATGCTTCCTCTGAGACGTGTGAAGCTACCCAAGCGTATCCTTTTGAATTTCTGATCATATCACTTCACGGAGATACTTAAACTGAAATGTGAAGGCTGATTGGTAGTGGCCACCCGTGTCCTATTTACAGAAAAAGAAGCTGGTGCAGAAATCCAGAAACTGCCATGTCCTACATGTCCCTTATAAGTGCATGTAAACTAGTGACCAAGCACTCGTCGTACATGGAGATTTGTGGTTCACATGATTACAGGATTTTTGTCCATAACTAAAGGAAGAATTCACCTGCGCTTGAAGATCAAAACTCATCATTGAGAAGCAGAGATTGGACAGACAGTACTGCTTCTGCATGCTTTCCAAAGCTCCTCCTACTCTGAAAGCCATCATACTGGGTCTGCAGATGAGCAGCAAGGCACAGATCAAGTGCACCACACCCACACATATAGTGCACACAAAGCGCACCTGCAAAACAAATCAGCAGAACCTGAGGAGATTCAGTCAGACATTTGCAGGGAATCTTGATTAGATTCCTAAAATGTTAATTGTGCTTGATATGTTAATTGTGATTTTTTTTTGTTCCCTTTATACTAATTGAACACAACACAAAACTTTTAATTCCTAAAAACCTTGATTATTTAAAATTACAGGAAGTTGAGTGGCTTGTTATCATCCACTGTGTGTAACGTGTAACTGTCTCATCTAGTTTCCTCTTAAGCAAACTGACTTCCTTTTTTGCACACGTTCATGTTTCGGTGTTTACACACGCTTCTATTTTAACCTCTATACCTGGAAAACCAGATGTTTTAGTAGAGCTGCTAGTAAAAGCAATTCTCTTGGACAAAGTCCATCATAGATGCAAAAGCTTAAAGCTCTAACAGGACAAGGAAACACACCCAAGGGAGAGGTGTGCCGTGGATTGATGGTGCCAAAAGAAACAGCAGACGTACCATTATCAGCGTTTCTTTCTCCTTGAGTATGCTGAAGTTGACGATGGAACGCACCATGAGTAAGAGGACGCACAGCACAAAAACAATCAGCTCCTGCCTGTTTTCCTGAAACACACCTCGTACGATGTAGTACACGCAGAACCCTGGGAAAACACCACAGGAGCATTGAATCTTATAATAACACACCGACATTATTAAATACAGCATTACGTTTGAGAAGCTGTCAGTATTTTATTTGAGATCCGTCTATACTGTAACTGGAGCACACAAACCACAGCACAGCCCATTTTAAATAGAAATTCTATAAGCCGTGATACATTTCATGGGCATTACAAAACATGCTTTCATTTCGACTAGGTTTTAATTTGTCTATTCAAATGTAACGACTGCTCATCTTATACCCTTATAGTGAGTAAAGTCCAAATGAACATGTTCGGTTAATTCGTAATTTTGTTCAGTAGTAATAGTACTGGCGGACAGACATCATTGACCTCATTCCTTTAAGCTTGTTGCTGGCTCTTACTATTATAAAAGAGGTTCTATAGTACATTATAGAGCGTGTGTACCACCTTACCGATTCCCACAATCTGGATGATAGAAATGGAGAGGTCATCGTCTTCACCATGTTTCCACTTCTCTGTTGCGAGGTTAACTACAGTGAGGATGAAAAGCGCAAGCATGGAGAATATCGTGAAGCAGAAGTAGACCTTCACCAACAGCTGGAGCTCCGACCACTGCTTCATCTAGATGGAAAAAAAAAACATAACGGAATAATGCAGAATGGGATGTGAAAGAGCGAGTTTATGGGAGTCATGCTCCAGAGGCAAAAGACTTACTGGTCCACATGGTGTGTGTAAAAGCTCCTCATGCCTTGGCCTCAGGTTTGGAGAAGGATCCTCCGTGCTCTCTTGGCGCCCAGGCAGCAATGGACTGCAAAGATGGATAGAGATACAAATATATAATAATATTACATCAGCTTCTTAAAATGTATTGCAAGCATATATATGTTACTAATCCGAACTAATTTCTTTAACAGCAGTATATCAAAGTAAAGTTTTCAGAACCTCACACTCTGCATCCTGTTTATCCCACATGGTTCAACGCTCATCATGACATATGTTCACTACTATTTTCTGACGAGTGCTGTGATGATAATCGGCTATGGCTTGACCGATCTTAACAGAATCTGTTCTCAATATCTGCATCCTACATAGTGCACTACATCAAAAGGGAAGGTATTTGTAACTGGACCCCGCTTTTTTCAGCGTCCTGCTAACGTCAACAAGTGGATTTTGAGCTGAACACTTACCGAAGCTCGTCCATTTCTCGATGCTTTCAAGCGTACGTCGGGCATGTAAGATCCACTCTTACTCGCTGTCGCTACTATTTTGTTATGCATCTCAAGTAGCGGGAGGGGCTGCAAGACGACAACACGAGCACTTTCGCTTTTACCTCGTTTT
The DNA here is from genome assembly GCA_030347435.1 of Clarias fuscus. Lineage (NCBI taxonomy): Eukaryota > Metazoa > Chordata > Actinopteri > Siluriformes > Clariidae > Clarias > Clarias fuscus. The sequence continues at coordinate 11,805,577 of CM059213.1, read as the reverse complement.
AGCCAGTCAGTAATGCGTATTAAAAAGTGCAATATATTTGTTTTCACGGAAAAAAATTACGTTTATTTTGTATTTACTTTACTTAAACAAGGCAAATATTACTCGTAATTAATGTATCATAATTCATTATTTGCATTTTTATCAGCTAAAGTATACAAGGTTTTTTTTTCCCGCCGGTGATCTATCAGTTTTTTTTTTCTGCTTGTCAGAAAGAAAAAAGAGATAGTTATACCGGTGTTCCGGTGTTCCGGGAAATTCAGTGTCCCAATGTGTTCCCGGTCGAATGCGCGCGCTGATGAAATCATGACGTCACCACCTAGCGCCGAGAGGGCGAGCGAGGATTTTGACGGTGTTTCTCTCGTTTTAAAGTGTTTTTACGAACTTTTTGAATAATAATAAAAAAAAAAAACATATGAAAAATAGTCGAGGGTAGAGGTAGAGTGTCTACTCGTGATAGTTAGTAACTGCTAACCACGCTACTCTGTTTTACCCTCTCACACATCCAGTTCTATTAAACTATCTGGTGTACAGATCACACACACAGTACAGTGATTATAGGACACCACACTCAGAGTTATTCATCTGTAACTACATATCTGAATTACTTTCAGCCATCACACCTACACATCTACACCCACATATGATGGGAAACACGAGATCCTGAAATCCATCATATACTGTATGATTATCTGTATGATAAAACAGACATGAATAATTGGCACAGCACATATTATAATAGTATTTTTACATTAAATAGTGTATCTGAATGATTCTTTTCCTTTAGTTTCACAAAGTATGAAAGCTTGAAATTTATTACATATGTTAACTGTGAGAATTGATTTCCCTTGAGTCTTGTTTAAATTACAGTGTTAAAAAAAAAAAAACCCACCTCATTGTATTACCTAAGCACTTATGTCTCTGAGTGGATGCTCAGGAAAATATGTTCCCCATACTACAATTCAAAGGACAGTGTTTTTTAAAAGATTATGATTACTGTATTATCGCTACTAGAGGCACTTTCAGACATCCCTCATACTTCCACAGCCGATAGGAAGGGGGGAAACGCATTTTCCTGATGGCCAGGAAAATACGTTTCCCATACTTTTATATAAAAGACAGTGTTTTTAAAAACAGTCTGTGCATTGTGTTACCTTTGCCCCATGCACACATGTCTCTGAGTCAGTTTCAGACATCCCTCATACTTCCACAGCCAGTAGGAAGGGGGAAACAGATTTTCCTGATGGCCAGGAAAATACGTTTCCCATACTCTTATTTAAAAGACAGTGTATTTTAAAACATTCTGTGCATCGTGTTACCTGTGCCCCATGTAAAAAATAACAGCTGACTGTTGGCGGTGTTGTGGTTGTTACTTAATTACCTAATACCATTTACAAATGGTACCAAATCCAATTACCAAATCTCCAGTATTGTTCTAGATGAGAAAAGAAATCACAAAGCAAAAAGACATTGAGTTAGAAGGTGTGTCCATCCTTTTGACTGGTACTGTACATAAACACATACTGTGTGTGTGTGTGTGTGTGTGTGTGTGTGTGTGTGTGTGTGTGTGTGTGTGTGTGTGTGTGTGTTTGTGACAAATACTGTTACTTTGTCACATTCACTCCTTTCTATTTTCATGCAGAACCTAAATTATGTTTTTTTGAAAACTAGTTCGTCATGTAATGTGTTGCTTTCTTCACAGACATGCAAATATTATTTTGGAATATTACTTATTTATTGTATCTTAAGGTTTGGAATCGTGAATAGTTTTGTATATAACAGACATGATAAACATATATAACATTTGTACTACAGATAACATTGTACATAAGCCTTTTGAACAGACTCACCCCCACACACATACACACAAACATACAATGTATATGTCTTATGCAAAGTTTAGGCACCCCTTGATAAATAACAGATTTTGGTGATTTTTTAATTATAAAGATGTTAACACAGTCTCTCTTGGAAATAGGAAAAAATGCACAATATTTTCAGCAAACATTGATGCATAGTTACTTGTTATGCCATAAATTTAACAAAAATAAAAACATTACTGGGGCACTGTGCAAAAGTTTGGGCACCGTAAGAGTTCCAGAGTCTCAGATTCTTATTATAAGGTTTCAGACCTTAATCAGCATGTTAGATCTGATGCATGGCAACAGCTGTCATTAGTAAATGCCAATTTCAAAGCTTTACAAATACTAATGACTCTTCAAACATTGTGCACACACTTGCAGGACACTCAACAAACATGGGTTCCTCTAAGCAGCTGTGTAAGACTCTGAAAATGAAAGTTATTGATGCCCAGAATGCAGAAGAAGGCTACAAGAAGATAGCAAAGCATTGTCAGCGTGCATTTTCCACAGTGAGAAATGTAATTAAGAGATGCCAGTTCAGGGGAACTGTGGAAGTCAAGATGAGATCCAGAAGACCAAGAAAACTCTCGGAGAGAACTGCTTATATGCTGGTCAGAAAGACAAATCAAAACAACCATTTGACTGCAAAAAACTTGCATGACGATTTAGCAGATGTTAGGAACCTCCACTAGAGGTCACTGTTCATGTCTGTCTGTCTGTGTAGTTCTTGTTGGTTGACTCAGTTTCCCAGAAGGCACCTCAGTCAGGTGATGAGTGCTCACCTGAACTGAGGTGCCTCATTAAAGTTTCTATAAATAGCAGTTTGTTCTGGGAAACATTGTTTGTCTGCTTTGTTTGTTTGTATGTATGTTTGCTTGTGATTGTTTTTGTAACTACCGTCATGTGGGCATTCCTTTTTGATTGTTTCTTTGAGTTTATATTTTAGTTATATTGTTTTACCTTTGTTTTTCTAGAGGGCTCTACTGTTTGTTTTCCTTATGTTCCTTGTGTTGATGGATTCATGGAGCCGTCCTGTTTCATGTTTAGTTAGGCTGTGTCTCCTCCTGTGTACAGTGTAAGTACTGTTCTGTGTCTTCCCAGTGTTTGTCTTCCGGTCTAGTTCTTTGTCTGTTTAGTTTTGTGTAGCCACATGAGGGCCTAGCCGCTAGCAGGGTTAGCCGCTAGTAGGCCTTGATTGCTACTAGGGTTAGCCCCTAGTAGGGTTAGCCTCCAGTAGGCTAACCTCTAGTGGGATTGACTGCTAGTGGTTCTGGTTGCTAGTAGGTTAGCCGCTAGTTTGGAATAGCCTCATGTGTGCTTTGCTTTTTGTGTTCAGTTCCCCACTATTAGGTCAGTACTAACCCGGTTAGCCACTAACTCCTTTAGATACTAACCTGGTTAGGTCAGCATCCAGTGTCCCCACCATTCCATGTAGCTACTAACCTCACTAACCACTAACCCAGCCAGTCTAGTCCCGTCTCTAGTCCCGTCTCTAGTCTCTGTGCTCCTGGTCCTGTCTCTAGTCTCTGTGCTCCTGTCTCCAGTCTCTGTGCTCCTGGTCCTGTCTCCAGTCTCTGTGCTCCTGGTCCTGTCGCTAGTCTCTGTGCTCCTGGTCCTGTCTCTAGTCTGTGTTCTGTCCCATGTCTTGTCCTGTGTCTCCAGCCCTGTCTCTCCTGTCTAGCCTCGTCTCTCCAGCCCTGTCTCTCCTGTCTAGCCCTGTCTCATCTCTAGTTCCCCTATGTGTCTTAGTTAGCTTCAGCTCCATGTTTCCTCATCCCCAGTTCTCTCTGTCGGTTCCCTGTGTCAGCTCCTGGTTCCCTGTGTTAGCGCGCCGTTCCCTGTGTTTTTCCTGAGCCCTAGTTTTAGTTTACGTTTGTTGTTTTGGTTCCTTTGTTTGTTTTTGTCTGTTTTTAGTTTGTTAATAAAAAGACTCTTTTTGTTTGCACACCCCTCTGCCTTCATGCCTACCTTCATGCCCACGGCAACCACACCATCAGCCGGTCTAGCCAGCACCACCAGCTAGACCCATGACAGCAGACTCAGGAGTGGTGGTGCTCCGTTCCACTGTGCAGCGATGGAAGAGTCAGCAGAAGAAAACCTTATCTGCATCCCCATCTTAAAATCCAACGTCAGTCGTATGCAACAGAACATCTACAGAAGCCTGATGCGTTTTGGAAACAAGTGCTGTGGCCTGATGAAGTTAAAATAAAGCTCTGTCCACAATCAGCAAAGGCATGTTTGGAGATAAAAAGGAGCAGCATTTCATGAAAAGAACACCTTGCCAACTATTAATCATGTGGTGGATCTATCATGCTTTGGGGTTGTGTTGCAGCCAGTGGCACAGGAAACATTGCACGGGCGGAGGGAAGAATGGATTCCACTAAATACCAGCAAATTCTGGAAGCAAACATCACACCATCTGTAAAAAAGCTGAAGCTGAAAAGAGGATGGCTTCTACAACACGACAATGATCCTAAACGTACCTCGAAATCCACTATGGAAAACCTCAAGAGACGCAAGCTGAAGGTTTTGGAACGACCATCACAGTCTCCTGATGTAAACATCATTGAAAATTTGTGGGTAGATCTTAAAAGAGCTGTGCATGCAAGACGACCAAAGAATATTACAGAACTAGAAGCCTTTTGCAAGGAAGAATGGGAGAAAATTCCAAGTACAGGAACTGAAAGACTTTTAGCAGCTATAAAAAGCGTTTACAAGCCGTGATATCTGCCAGAGTAGGTGTTACTAAGTACTGATTATGTAGGGTGCCCAAACTTTTGTACAGTGCCACGATTTTTTTTTTATGTTTTTTTTTCTTTATCTTTGTTCAATTTATGACATAAAATGTAACTAAACATCAATGTTTGCTGAAAATATTGTGCACTTTTTGGATTTTTTCCAGGAGAGACTGTGTTAACATATTTTCAATTAAAAAAATAATTGTGATATGATATTTATCAAGCGGTGTCCAAACTTGTGCATGAGATTTTATATACACATATACACACACACACACACACACACAATAAAATAATGTTTCAAAAGTACTGTCTTTTAAATTAAAGTGTGGGGAACATATTTTCCTGCCCATCAGAAAAATCGATTCCCCTTTCCTATACTACAGAGGGCCCGTGAATTAGGAGGAATGGCACTTCCAAACTTTCTTTATTATTATTGGGCTGCTAATGTAAGGGCAATGTTATTCTGGGCGCAGTGTGCAGTCAACCCTCCCGTCTGCGTAGCTATAGAGGAAGCATCCATGGGATCAATATCTCTCTCATCATTATTATGTGCTAAATTGCCACAAAAACAACCCACATCTTCTTTTACCTCAAACCCACTGGTTATACACTCCATTAAAATTTGGAATCAGTTTCGGCGTCATTTTAAGCTTACGGATCTATCTTTGATAGCACCACTGAATGGGCACATGCATGTTTGTTTCAGTGGTATGCATGTTTGCTCCTTCTTATACAGGTAATGCTTTTGGGGTTTGGTTTGAGTGTGGTGTTGTGTTGTGTCATTATACGATCTTTACATTGACAATATCTTTGGCTCATTTGAACAACTTATACAAAAGTTTAACATTCCCAGGACACTTTTTTTTTTTAGATATCTACAGCTGAGGAATTTCATTTCCTGTAATTCTGAGTCTTTCCCTTTGTCTCCTTCTCCATGCCTTTTAGATTCTGTTTTTAGCTGTAAACCAGATGCCAAACAGATGATTAGTGCTGTATACAAATTATTAAACACAAGTAACTCAGCCACATTAGATGCACTTAAAGACAAATGGGAAAATTATTTACAAGAACAAATCTCAGATAAACTGTGGCAAAAAATAATACAAAGAATTTACTCATCATCAGTCTGCCTCAAACACACAGTTATTCAGTTTAAATTTGTTCACCGGCTTCACTGGTCCAAGGTTAAACTGGCAATGATTAGAGAGGATTTTGATCCCACATGTGACCGATGTAAGCAGGAACCAGCTACACTACTGCATATGTTCTGGACATGCCCAAAGCTAAACAATTTTTGGAGATTATTTTTGATACCTTGTCAAAAATATGCCAGATACCATTAGAACCATCCCCATTTATTGCACTTTTTGGTGTTGACCCAAGTGGTGCTCGTCTGAATAACGCCAAGGCCAATATGATTGCCTTTAGCTCCCTTCTCGCTAGGAGACTGATCCTGGCTAAGTGGAAGGAGTCGTCACCACCAGTGGGCGCTCATTGGATTAAAGAGGTCTTGTACTTTCTTCACCTAGAAAAGATTCGCTATTCTATAAGGGGATCGACTCAGGAATTTTATGATGTTTTGCAACCATTTATAAGCCATTTTGAAAATATACAGTAGATGCAGAGCAACTGGATCTGTAATAAAAAAGTTTCTTTTTTAATCTCTGTTCCTAATACATCCTTCATTACATTTTCTGTTTGATGCGTAATTTATTTAATTTTCTTTCTTTTTCTTCCTTTTTTATTTTTCTCCTAACTGGCTGATTTTTTTCTCTCTTCTTTTTTTTCTTTAGTTTAGATTTTTGTTGTTGTTTGCTTGTTGTTGTTTTTATTGTGGGGTGGGGGGAGGGGTATGGGTAGAAAAAAAATAATGTACAATGTATGTATGTATATGTAACTTGTTTATATTTCCAATAAAAAAGACTTTGATAAAAAAAAATTATCTTCAAATATACAAAAAGCTAAAAGACATTCTATTATTTTGCATATGTTTGTTTAATTCAAAACGTTCGTTAAAACACTTTAAAACGAGAGAAAAACCATCAAAATCCTCGTTCGCCCTCTCGGCGCTGGGTGGTGAGTGACGTCATGATTGCATCAGCGCGCGTGACCGGGGAAGCATATGGACACTGAATTTCCCGGAACACCGGTCTGTCCTACATTATCAAAATGGACATAAGACTGCAAAAAAAGTGCAATACTCAGTTTTAAGATGGGCAGCAGATTCTGACACATGACGGTACTTCATCAGAATGTAATTCCTACAGTTGTAACATGTGTACAAATGGGAAAAAACACTACTACCCTCTAGCCTAAATATAGGCATGTGAATCAAAATGTAAATTAAAACCAGAAAACTATGGAATATCTCAGTAAATTCGCTAATGAATGAATTCATGGGCGGGATGCTAAGCTAGCAAAGCGTGACGTATTTTAATGCGCATGTGCAGAAAGCCTGGGTAGGAACTAATGATGAGTGGGATGAATTGCTACCTGAGATGCTATTTCTGCTATCTCTACCGGGAGAGAGTTATAAGACCGCGTATTGATGTCTTTTCATTTCCTTGGGATTATTTGAAAGAGTGTTATCGGTTTTCAAGAGAAAGCTAATTTACTTAACACATCTCTTGAAACCGCATATTGCAAATGTCGCAAACCGCGGGTCTGCTCTTAGCACAGATAACATTCTGTATTGTACATAGCACTTGGGTTTTTTGTGTGTGCGATGCAGAAAGGCAAATGTGTGTAGAGCCTTTCGCACAGTATGTCTGGTACTTAACCGCTTCTTACACACGTTTGTACTGTACAGTTCAGTGGCCATAAACCTCTGCGTGTTAGTAAAGAGGAATTCCACAGAGTGGCAGGTTTGTCCTTTGTAGTAAAATATATGACGCATATTTAATATATAGTCATACTATTTATATCTGTACATGTATTCATCCTGCACACACACACACTTGATACTTCCATATATGACTTTCTATTTCAGGGTTTCCAAATGTAATTGGGTGCATTGATGGCACATTTCTATTAAAGCTCCTTCAATAAATTATATGTTAATATCATGTTAAAACCATTTGTTCATCAGTCCAGAGAGGGGATGCGACATCATAGTGGCTTGTGTTGCGCTTCAAGGAGCCACCCTCCTTGTATTGAAGAAGAGGAACCCCTACAGGTTTTTGCACACCACAGATATTGAAGACTTTTGAGAGACAGGATTTGTCTAAATTACTTTTATTAAATTGTTTGCACTGGTCTGCTGTGCAGTTCATTTCTTCATTTCCTGAAAAACAATGAAAGTAAAATGAAAAAAATGTTGTTGTTTTTTTACATTGCTTCATATACACAACACTTTTAACATGCAACAGATTAATATTCACACATTCATTAAAGTTGACACAGTTCACACATTCATCCAGTAATTCAATTTCTAGTGTTGCTTTTTTAATGGATAGCCTTTCCCTTTAATTTCCACAACAACAACACACACAAAAAAACACATCTCTGCGTGCTACATTTTGGCATAAACACTGTGGAAATATCTCCTAGCAAGAGGTAAAAATTTACACACATTTACATTTACACTAAATATTAGAGATGTGAAAAAAAATAGATTCAGGATGTTTATAAAATTGTGATACTTTAACAAAGTGCGATACAAATCAAATCAGGACCTAGTTATAGTGATATCATACTGGGAGGTCCCTGGTGATTCTCATTCCCAGTAACTACTGTATGCTAAATCGAAAGATACCACTTGATTTAGCTCAGTTGGACTGCAGAAGGTTGATATGAGTCTTAGCTGAACTTTGGTATGCATTTTTGACCAGAACTAGGGTGGTGGAATTTGGCCCTGATTACTTACATTGTACTCAGTGTGCCGAGAAGGAAAACTTATAACAACCGAGACTGAAATTGAAAAATTTAGATATAGATATTTCAAAGTCCTTTGTTTTGATACAGGAAGGTTAAGGTGAAACATGACAGTCCCGATTTGATCTTGCCATATATTATCAATGAGCAGTTAAACTTTGAAAACAACTGCTGTCGGGTGAGAACAGGAGTCTGAGGCTACGCTGGGCACAGAATCACCCAAACTTAAAAGTTAAAAGTCCAGTGGTTTTGTTTTCAATAGCCTCAAATTCTTGTTTTTCACTGACAGCGGAGGAAGAAAAGTGGAACTTGAACCTGAGATGCTATTTCTGCCGTTTTTAAAGAGTGACTGTTCTCATCAGCAAACGATTCAAGGTTCAAGCTCCGAGTAAACAGCAATAACAGCATGACTCTTCAGCATCTTTTGTTTGCTGCCCGACGTCTTTACACGTTACAGTCCTTTCCATTTGTTTTTATGCAATTTAAGTGTGGCCAGGACTTTAGTCGCAAGCTGACCATCTCTGGTGTTAACTGTCCAGTTCGCTGCTCAAGGACGTACATACTGTATACATCACTTATATACAGTACAGACCAAAAGTTTGGACACACCTTCTCATTCAAAGAGTTTTCTTTATTGTGTTCTTTGTGTTTTTTAGCCCAAACAAGTCTCTTCTGCTTGTTGCCTGTCCTTAGCAGTGGTTTCCTAGCAGATATTCTACCATGAAGGCCTGATTCACACAGTCTCCTCTTAACAGTTGTTCTAGAGATGTGTCTGCTGCTAGAACTCTGTGTGGCATTGACCTGCTCTCTGATCTGAGCTGCTGTTAACCTGGGATTTCTGAGGCTGGTGACTCGGATGAACTTCTCCTCCGCAGCAGAGGTGACTCTTGGTCTTCCTTTCCTGGGGAGGTCCGCATGTGAACCAGTTTCTTTGTAATGCTTGATGGTTTTTGTGACTACATTTGGGGACACTTTCAAAGTTTTCCCCAATTTTCAAGACTGACTGACCTTCATTTCTTAAAATAATGATGGCCACTCGTTTTTTTCTTTACTTAGCTGGTTTTTTTTCTTGCCATAATACAAATTCAACCTCTTTGAATGAGAAGGTGTGTCCAAACTTTTGGTCTGTACTGTACATCACTTATTAGTTGGCTAGCTAGTTGCTAACTGAAGCCGAACATAAAGGGATTTGTGTTGCAAGTTGAAGTTGGAAAATGATATTGTTTCAAGCTGCAGTTCCAGAGGGAAGTCTGACGCAGGATTAGGTTGCTTGGAGCGTCTACTGTAACCGTCCATCTTTAAGTTGTTGCTACAAAAACCATAAAGAACTAGAATGAGTTCGTTCATACATACCTGTGATTTGTGTTGCAGCTGGAACTGCTGTCAGAGCTGCTGTTGTATAGAAAATGAATCAATGCTTTCTGACCTATCGGACTCAAGAACCCTGTTGCACTGTGGCAGAAAGGATCATAAGATGTTTTTCTTTGGATACGAGCAAACTAAACTTAATAGAATGCAATTGACTTAACCAAAACATTCAGTAGTCCACAATGATGTATATGGACCCAACTTGCTTTGCCAGGGAAAATGTTAATTGAAAAAAAAAAAATATATATATATAGCCTGCAGCAAAGATTACTTCAGAGTAGGGCTGCAACAAGTAATCAATAAAATCGATAATTATCGATAATGAAATTCGTTGTCAACGAATGCCGTTATCGATTAGTTGGACTGCTCACGTTACTGAGGAGCGCGACCACAAGGTGCACAAATACACAAAGATACACACAGATACACAGCCGCTCGCGCAATGGAGGTTACAGAAGCGTCTGCAGGAAAAAGCGCGCGCCTATGGAGTTATATTCCTGCCACAATTTTGAGCGCGCGGTTTGACATTTTGAGAGCAGACAAAGCACTCTATGCGTGTGCAGTGTCTCCACTGCGCGCTCAACAGCTCGATTCTGCGCGTGCATTGTCTCCCCTGCTCGCGCAACATGTTCTCCGCGTACGCGCGACTTCTCAATTCTGTGCACGCTGGACTCTGCCTTCACGCGCAAGCAACATTTATTTTCTATGTACGCTCGACTCTGCGGGTACGCTCACTCAACTTTGTCCAGTGTTACAAAACTGCTACAAAACCAGCCAATCACAGACTTCTTCCACACACTACTTCTGATTGGCTGTTCCTTCTCTATCAGTTGGCAATATCTGCAATTATTGTTAAAATGCTGTATTGTGCATACTCAAATGCTGTCATTTATTTATTTATTTTTAGAAAGAGACAAGTCAGCATAAGTGAGTTAATTAAAAAAAGAATCCCGCATGCACTCCACAACAAGCAGCCATTATAACAGATGCCATCCAATATAATAAGAGTACAACAATTGTTTTGTTTTTGTATTTATTTATTTATATTTTGGATATTTAGAGTAGTTTTACTGTTCAAAAACAAACTTTGTCTTTCACTTAAGGTTTAAAATGTCAAAATTAAAGATCATTAATCTCTATATGTGGCTTTTGCATTTTTTAAAGTTTAGTTTTATACATAACTAATACCCTAATTTATGGTTTTATATAGTTATAAGCAAAACATCAAATTAAAGAAGCGTTTAGTTTATATCTGATTAATCGATTAATCGGAAAAATATATAATCGCCCAACTAATCGATTATCAAAATAATCGTTAGTTGCAACCCTACTTCAGAGTCAATTATGTTTCGTCAGTTTGCTGAAAGTTCAGAGAGGATGAGGTGCATTTAGTGCACAAAGCTTTCGGGCATCTGGCTTTCAGATCATTTCAGGACGAGAGAGAGCCTCAAGCATTTGCACAGGAGAACTTTGGTGATCTATATGGCTTCTGTCGAAACCATAGAGTTCATTGTCAAAAAACTCATCATGTTGATAAGTAACTCCTTTAAAAATGTCCCTGAAATCACTGCAAAGATCACTCAATACGTGCTCAATTTTGCACCCACACCCACAAAATTTGTATCAAACCGGAGAGCCAGGGATCTTGCCTTGTTTAAACTGGTGAACACTTGCGAGCAGTCATGCATTGTTTGTGGCCTGACAAAAACCTGGTTTTGTCATTCATTTTTTTTGTGGATGTTTTTCCCAAACAAACAAAAGCTTCATACCTTGCTGAAATTGGTGCTCACGTCATAACAAACCGTAAGATTAAACCCAAGGCTCTGCTCTTGTGACTTTCAGGTCTAGTGAACATTACTAGAAAATTACGTTAACTTCATCCTTTGAACTGCATTGTGTGTGTGTGTGTGTTCGTACGTGTGTTTAATAGCTTAGTTTCATGTATCGTAGTATAGTCAAACAAATTCTTGTTTCTTGATAAAGATCTGTTGTCCTGGTCCAGTAATTTTAAGTTTAAACATTTGCCCAGATCCTAAGTTACCTTGCTCATAATTGTCAAATACTAGATTTTGTTATCATCAGTGGCCACGTGATAAGCAGAACTGGTAAAGTTACACTAAATCATACTAAACGCTGGTCGGGTAGTTGATAAAGTGTACGCTATAAATTTTAATTCAGTTTTAATAAAATTGACCCGAATCCTCAAAGATTCGATTCACCTCTGAACCAGAGCTGAAGTCCTACATAAATGGTGGAGAATAACAGCGGGCATTGTTTGACTTAAAATTTCACAGAACTAAGACATTGTTACTGTATCTTTGCTATTTGAGTGGAAATAGTTTAGAGACAGAGAAACGGAGTTGTTTAACTGTATACGGTATGGTTATCGCGGCATGTTGGCGTATGAATGAATGAATGAAGTACGACGCGAGTTGTGTTGAAACCGAAACTACAGTAAAAGTGAATGTTTAAGTCGCTACAAAAAGCGCATTGAGAGAAGAGCAAGTTCTTTCTCTTATAAGGCCTTCATAGCGAGCTGGAAGTGCATGTTCCACTTTTAAGCTCAGCTATAAAGGTTAACTATTGTCTGCTGAGGCGGACCAAGTCGCTATAGAAAAGCGCACCAAGAGAGGAGTAAGCATGTTCCTTGATTTTTCTCTTTAAAAGAGGCCTCCCATAGTGAATCTGTCTGTGCGTTTTCCACTTTCGAATTCATCTATGTCCGGTACCGAGCGTAGAGTAGCTAACTAAAGTCTCGATACCTCTTGATTCGCGGAGACTAGTGAATTCGACGCGGTGCTCAGAAAGAGAGCGTCCAAGCGTGTTTCAGTAAGTTGCGATCAAGGAAATTGTGTGGTTTAAAGCCATGTGTATTTGTGCGTATTATGTTTTATGTCTGACATAAAGGGCTGAGATCCGCCGAGATCTCAGCAACATTGTGGTGTTAAGTGTGTTAACAGCCAAGTTGTTTGCCTCACTCTAACGAGTGAAGTCGAGGTCGTTCAGCTACAGAGTTACTAGTGTTTTTCGGGTTGTTCAGTGTAAACGCGCTGCCGTAAACGTGCTTTGAGTCACCCGTTCTGGTGTAGACTGGTGCCGGCTGGGAGGAAACCGAATATCTTTGTCCTAGTATTGCACTGTGAGCACGCAGCAGGCATCAGCAATCGTGCAGTGGAGAAGGAGTCAACAAAACTAACTGGGTGAAGGCTTTGGTGAATGACCTGGTGGCTATTGATGGGTAGCCCCAAGGTTTAGCCCATTCGCTCGTCTGTCCAGTTAGTCGTTGACATGCCTTCCCCAAAACCTGCACGGTTGTGCTAAAAGCCACAGGCTGTTTGAGCGGTTCACAGCAATACGGTGGGATGGAGTATTCGGTAAGACCTTACAGGAGCTCACCTGGTGCAATCAGACGGAGGACCCTACCACTGAAAACCCTACTGGCTGAGTAAACCAGTACTGTCATCGTTATTGTCTTCTTTCACCTAGAGGAAATTTTAAATAGCAATCGCCGTAGTGGTACAGAGAAATCCCCATTTCAAAACCCCTTTATTCAGGAGCACCCCTTTAATAATAAAACAAAAGGAGGAATTAAATTTAAATTTGGTATTGAACAGCATCAGCTGTCAGAAATGCAGATTCGGTTTGTTTTTTGTTTTCTCTGATTAACATCAGTTGTAACCTTTCCCTACAAAAAAAGAGAACCTCCTCTTATAGGAATATGGAAGCTTATCGTTACCACTCTATCCCTTGCTCTGTGCGTTCTTCGTTTCTGCCTCTGTTCTCTAGCTGTGCTAACTGTGTTCTAGCTCTTCCCACAGAGACTCCCAGTTAATAGCACGCCCGCCAGAGGACCACAGTCACAGAGAACCACACTTAGCCTCACTCACACATCTGTTCGCCCTATTTTGTTTTTGTTTTGTTTGTTTCTTATTCCTCAAATATAACATCTGTGTCAGTAGTGGTTCTAGAACCCCGTCAAAACATGTCTCACACCGCAGACCACGTCAGTCGCGGCGAAGATCTGAAGACATTGTTAAGTGTTGCAACCGACAGCCTCCTACCTAAGGCCGCCGAAACACTAAAGCACCAGACACAGTACCAGCTGGACGACAACTTAACAAGCTTTATAAGACAAGTCCCAAGTCAGTGCTACAAATCCCAATGAACTGTCCAAAATCACCAGCTCCTTACGTCACCCACTCATCGTCCCTCAAGCTGAGCAACGGGCACGCCGCCGCCCTCCAGCAGAAGCCATCACGCGCGCAACGACGCATTAAGCAACTGGAACTGGAAGCTCAGGAGCGACGGAAAGGGGGTGACAAGGTAGAGCAAGACAAAGTGGAAATCACCAGGCTGCAAGAATCCCTGGCAACTACTATGCATGAAGGGGAACAAGGCAAGGCAGACTACGCTGATCTCTCCGAAAGGCTATGGTACGCAGAATGCTGCTAGAAATGCCAGGGCTGCCCCCAGGGAGAAAAACGGCAGAATTAAAGCCCTCAAAACTCACCTGGACAAGGCAAGTAACGAGATCAGCTACCTCCATGCGACAGCTGGACCATAGTAAAGAAGAGTCCTACAGCGCCACAGAGGAACTCAAGCCCCCCTGTGAATGGTGCCATGAGTAAACGATATGCACCCATCTCATCCCTGCTGAGCAAGACCAGGTCCCCTATTCTTGGACCGACACGTAGTGGAAGAAGTGACGGGGCGGGGTCGACGCATCCCCCAGCACCCTCCAAAGAACCCTACCTCATGGCCGAACACTGAGAACCTGCTCTCTCCAGCCACAGGACATCACACGGTGTAGACATATTCACCCCACATATGCCAGGCAGCCAAGACATCCACGTTTATCTATGAGACATCGATCTCTTTCTAGAACTGAGACTCCACATCACTGATTAAGGTAGATTCTATCTTTTCCGAACAACATCCAGCTCTGAAGTGCGCGGCTTCCTACACTGGCAGCCTGCTCACACGAAGACTGACTACTATCTGCTCCGAGAAGCCCTCATCACAGAAGTTGCTGACTCCGAGTTAGAACAAAGACTAGTGGCTGCTCTGAAAATGAGACAAGGTCGTCACGAACCTTCGCAAGCCCACTACAGCCAACTCATATAAGCACACTTTGGCACCCGAAATTAACCTGACATGGAAGAAGACATTAACTTTAAGACTCTCTTCTTAAGAAATCTCCATCCAGGAGTTAATCACCACCTCAATGTTCTCGCCTGTCCACGAACAATGGAGATCTGGCACAAAAGGCCTACAGCAAACAGAAGGCGGTTTCCGAAAAACATACTAAATCACCCGCGGTTCTCGACTTCAGCACTCAGAGTCCCGGGTTAGCACTAGAAGGACCCAAACAAAAGAACCAGCACTGGGAGGGGACTCGGGAATGACCGGGCTCACCTGCGGGCTACCGGGGAAAATCCTGGGAACAATCCAAATCCCAGGAAAACCAAGGGGAACAGTCATGGAACCCGTCAAACTCCTCCGGAAACCATGGCCCATGGGAGGACAACGGGAACTCCCAAGGGAAGAGACAGAGGATCCGTTACAAATCTCAAGCCAACCGAGAGCAACGTGAACTACCACAAGAACAAAGAACATCATCACGGCCCAGTACTCGGGAACTGATGGAAATGATGATGAAAGAATTTTTCCAACGAGAAAAGGAGGAGCGGAAGTGGGAAAAGAAAGACAAGCCAGAGTCGTCCTGACTAGCCGACAGAACGAAAGGCAATGACCACCGTACCCAAAGAAATACCCAGCAAATCACCGAAGACAGCGTTGCAGCACCACTCTCCCAGTGCACTGTAACCACAATAACCCCAAGCACAAAGGGAGCTCCACCTGAGCTACCCAAACAACCTACGACCGAGAAGGAGAGCGTCGCGATATATGATGGGCCAGAGCAACACCGCACCGACCCCACAACTGTCAATGAGAATCCTCACGTCCCAGAAAGCGCAGTACTGCTCGTCTGCCATATTTCAGAAGAACCCAAGCCCAGACGTGACACCTTACCTGTCTTGGCACAAACTACTGTCCCTCAACTCCTGGGCGATCTCGTGGAAAGAGGGGTAGCGAGGAAATTCTACCTCTCCATCATCCTCGAACGCTACATCCATGTCGAAGCCCTCCTAGACACCGGAGCTGACATTGCCCTAATGTCCACGGAACTCCTCAGCGAAATCACTGAATGGAAAAGTGGGACCCGAGGAGCTTTCCGACTGCAAAGGTGCGAGCTGAACCTTCAGGCATACTCCCATACCGGCCTACAACTAAAACACATGGCTCCCATCCACCTGACGGTGGGACCAATGGACCTTGTGCACCCGGTATACATTTCACCCCTCAACACGTACCCGCTCCTCATTGGCAAAGACCTGCTTAACCGTTTGGAACCACTCATAGACTTTAAACAGCTGAAAATATGGACCCAAGTCCGCGAACCTTTGCCCCATCAAGCAGTAGGCTCCGGCGAGTCGCAGTGCCAAACCACTGACAACGCCACCGAGTCATGGGCAAACGACCAGACGTCCACACAGAGCTCCGAACCAGACGTATGTTCGAGCCACAGTGGCCCAGACCCCTTCCTCTGTTCACTACAGGTGGACGACCCGCACTCTGGTCCCCATCGAATCACGACCGAAATCAATGTCCAAGGTATACCTGTACCCGACGTAGTACTAGCCCTGTGGGCAGAAAACTCGGCCATCAGTCAGTAACTCTTCTGGGCCTTGAAACGGAGACACCCCAGTTTGACACACGTCCCACGACACAGTCGCCTGTGTCATCTGTGCCGTGGATATGGCATGGTATAACAGGCAACTGAGTCATTATTTACTCGTCGTCCCGAACCTACCACACAATATCTATGTGGGAGCAGACGTCATGGTCAGACTCAATGCCTGCGTGGATATGCTGAATGACGTCATCTGGCCCCCCCCCATCACTTCAACTGACAAGGTCCACCTCTCACAAGAATCTGCGTTCAGGCCAGACAATACCGGATGCGTGTGCATGATCAGTGAACAACATGTCACAGTACCTGCATACAGCAAAAGTGTCAGCATCCGCCTCAATATGCGACCTGGCCAGACCCTCAACAACAAATTAGGCTTTTTCCAACCCCTCCAGAACCTGCACGAAACTAGGACTAACCCTGGAAGCCACGCCTCTCGTCGAAGCATCGTCTCGTGCTGTATATGTGCTGTTCAACAACTGTATGGCCACAGACATCAATATTCCCAAAGCCAGTCACATGGGATGGCTCATCAGCCAAGCGTTCCACGATTTCGAGTTGATGGTCCCTGTCATAGGCCCCATACCAGCTGAACTCACGACAGACGATTACGACGACACCGTGTCCTTCACCAATCCAAACGAAATCATCGCCATCACCTCTGTCCTGCCAGTTCCAAGAGAAAGCGTCTGCCGATCGGAACTCGCCGATGACAAATTCCTCGCGATCTACGCCGTCTCAACGCAGCCAGAAAAGGGACTACCAGTAGAAGGGAATACTACAGCTGAGGAGCCTTCACAAGACACCGCAGCGGAAGAACCCTATGTCGGATTCAACGCACAGATACAACAAATCCTGAACGATGTGGACGCCCTCCACAGTGAAGCGGATCGCCAAGGACTCAAAGAGGTGCTGTGCAAATATAAGAACTCCTTTGCAAAGGATACCCTGGATTGCGGCCTGGCCAACATCCATACGGTGCGCATCCCAACCTATCCAAATGCGCCACCCACGTTTGTACGACAATACAAGATTCCCATAGCGTCATATGAGCCGGTGCAAGAAATCATCGACTCAATGTTAGAAAAGGGGGTCCTAAAGCCTAATGGCAAATGGCGAATGGCGCCCTACTGTCGATTACCGGAAATTAAATCAGCAGACACCTCTGTCACGTTGGCCCATGACTCAGCTGGACCAAGAGATCCCCAAAATCAAGGGCGCGACGATCCTCTCAACACTGGATGTCGCCTCTGGATTCTGGACAAGTCCGGTCCACCCTGATGACCAACACAAGCTGGCATTTATCTTCGGCAGCCAACAGTATACCTTCACGCGGTGCCCCTTTGGCTACGCCAACTCACCGGCAGAGTTCAACATTTTCCTAAATAA
Source organism: Clarias fuscus (assembly GCA_030347435.1). Lineage (NCBI taxonomy): Eukaryota > Metazoa > Chordata > Actinopteri > Siluriformes > Clariidae > Clarias > Clarias fuscus. Next base: position 11,787,593 of record CM059213.1, on the reverse strand, counting down.
AGCGTGCCCTGACGCCCGAGCCCGAGGTAACCTGATCTACGTGGATGACGTGCTGCTCAAGAGCTCCAATGTAGCAGACCACCTGGCAGAAATCGATCATGTGCTAAGCCAGCTGACAGAAGCAGGAGCAAAGATCGGCCTTCACAAGGGTCAGTGGTGCAAGACCAAGGTGACTAAAAACTATGTGGGCCTACTCGTGGGACGAGAGGGCCTCGAACCCCAGTCCAGCCGTACCCAGGCCATACAAAATATCAAAACACCCAGTAACGTCTCCGAACTGCGGAGCTTCCTGGGAGTGTGTAACTATTCACGACAATTCGTGGAGAACTACGCAGACCTCGCCAGACCACTGACCACCCTCCTGAAAAAAAATGAACCCTTCGTGTGGACAGAAGCGCAAGACACAGCTATGAGGGAACTCAAGCGGCGTTTGTGTTCTGCCCCATGCCTGGCATCCCCAGACCCAGAGAAGGAATTCTCCCTGGATGCTGGATTTTCTAACCACTGCCTCAGCGCAGGCCTCTACCAGCTTCATGACAAAGATAAACGGGTGATTGCCTACGCCAGCAAAACGCTGCTTCCTCCAGAATGCAAATACTCGGACTGTGAGAAGGCCTTTCTCTGCACAGTATGGGCGATCCAGCGCTTTTCAAACTACATCGGCGCACAGAAGGTCATCATCGAGACATGTCACCAACCAGTCACCTTCCTCAATAGTCAGAGAATCAGGGATGGCATAGTGACCAATGCACGTATAGCTACATGGCTGATGGCACTCCAAGGACGAGAGGTGGAAGCAAGATACACCCAAAACCATAAATCAGCTCTGGGGAACGGGCTAGCTGCCTGCCAGAACTGCTCGACGGACGCATCAGCCCCACTGACAGAAGTCAACAATACAGCCCAGCCACAGCCAAGCAACCACAAGTACTTCGAGGAAAATGTGTGCGACGGGATGCCCACGGCATACATTGACGGCTGCTCGTACAATCACCAAGGCAACCTTAAAGCCAGAGCGGGCGTGGTCTGGCTCAATGACGACCCCTGCCCACTGCATCAGTTCAAGTTAGGAGCTCACTCCTCACAATACGCCGAAATAGCAGCCATTCTCATTACCCTTCAACTGGCCGCGTCCCATGGCATCAAAGAACTCCTGATCTGTACGGACTCAAACTATGCCCGGCTGAGCTTCACGTGCCACCTACCGGGATGGAAACTAAACGGGTTCAAGACAGCTAACAACAAGCCTGTCAAGCACCAGGAACTCTTCCAAGCATGTGACGCCATCGTCAACAAACATAACCTGATCATCTATTGGAAGAAGGTCCGGGCACACTCACGTCAGCCAGGGCAGGACAAGAATCTCAACGACCAAACCGACGCCCTCGCTAAAGCTGGTGCATTGCACGGAGAGTCCTGGACATTCGACAAACTCCCTATTAACCCATCCGTGGCAGCTATAACCCGCCAACAGCACGCCTCCGGCAGGCACTCCCCTGCCACCTCCCACATGGCTACTTCAGTCCACGTCACTGGGGCCGACTTACTCACCTTACAGGCATCAGATCCTGTGCTCCGAACCGTGGCCGCCCATATCGCTGACCCGGTGGCCCATCCAGTCGCCGCAGCCGACCTGGCCAGGTTTCCCAACCTCCGCCGACTTCTTGACATCAAGCACATGTTGCATCTCCGGGGCGGCGTCCTCACATATGTCCCTGAGCCCCACACTTCGCCGAAGCTTGTGGTCCCTCAAGGCCAAAGGGGGGTAATGCTGACATACGCCCACGATGCACCATGCGCCGGCCATCACGGTGCCAAAGCCACCTACGAAGTGCTGAAACAGGTCGTATACTGGCCTGGTATGCAGCAAGACGTCGCAGAGTATGTAAAGGGGTGCTTGGTGTGCTGCCAATTCCAACCAGCAAGCCCCAATCACTGGGCACCACTGCAACGAAAGGGACTGAGCTTTCCATGGTCAGACCTACAAATCGATTGGGTGGGACCCCTACCGCGAACAACACGCGGCAACAAGTACTTCCTCACTGTGGTTTGTGAGTTCACTAAGTGGGTAGAGTGCCTCCCAGCTCCCAACGACACAGCAGAGACCACTGCTTGCTTACTGATGAACCACATCTTCTCAAGATTCGGACTACCTTTAAAGGTGAATTCTGACCGAGGAACCCATTTCACTGCCGAGGTCATGCAGGAAGTGTGGAAACTCCTGGGCATACAAGCTAAGCTGCACATAAGTCATCATCCCATCTCGTCGGGACAAGTCGAACGGGTTAACCGAACAGTGACCAGAATGCTGAAAAGTATGTGGCCGCCAATCAGAAGGATTGGGACATGAAGCTTCTCCTCTTATTGATGGCCATCAGGGCTACCCCTCACCGGTCTACCAGAGTATCCACGTTTGAACTAATGACGGGACGGCAAATGACACTGCCACTGCACCTGCTCTACCAACCTGGCGACGCAAACCTCGTCACGGCCTACACCGTCCACCAAGACCTGGAAAAGTTGCATCAGCACTTGAGAACAACGTTCGCCTTTGCACAACAACAACTTCAGAAAATGCAGAAGGCCAACAAGCATACTACAACCAAAAGGCCTCTCGCGAGGAACTCGACGTCAGAGACAAAGTATGGTACTACAGCTTTGCCCAACCAAGGCAGAACGCCCCCATCGTCTGTCCAAGAAATTTCTTCCTCACTGGAACGGACCCCACGAGATCATAGACAAACTCTCACCTGTCGCCTACCGAATCAGAATCAAACAAGGGCGCAACGAACCAGCCCTTCGATGGGTACATCGAAATCAAATAAAGAGACATACTGATCCTGAGAAGAAAGAAAAAGGGAGAAAAACGAACCCCCCTGACACAGACCAACAGCCTCACTAGGCCACCACACTGACATGATTACTACCCTGCTAGAGAATTAGGATTACACATATCCTCTCTTTAACACCACTTTTAACACAATCTTCTCTACCGCACTGCTAGGTCTAACTTCTAGTAGGGAGGAGTTGCTCCATACATGCGACACGGGGTTTGCTGTCTTAACCTCTTTCAGTATCCCTGTGACCCCTTTCCATTTGTGTTTTTCTGTCTCTTTGCATTCTTCTTTTCTCTCTCTCTTTCATCAGGGAACTACCTTAACCAAGCTTGAATCCGGCTCCCGAAATTAGGTTGACTCCCTTCACTAAAAGTGAATATGAATCATCATAAAACCGTTGTCAATAAATAAAACATAACCCAATCCTAGACAAAGCACCCCTACATTGTAGTAAGTGTTTCGAGCCTGACAATACGAAATAACAAGGTTAGGCACCATGATTCAGCTGGCAATGGAGTTGTTGTTTGTGTTTTGTGTGTGTCTGTTCTCTTCCTCTCTGCTTATTTTTCCAGTGCCCGATGAAATTTGCAACAGAAACCTCATCGAGCAAAAGGGGGAGATGTAGGAATGAACAGAACGCAGAGTGGGCTATCACTCTATTGCACCCCAGGGGTCCCCTTTTAGTAAACTACATGACTCCTGCTCCTCCTTTTATCTGTCTTCTGAGACAGTAAAGTCCCTCTCTTATCTGGAAGCAGGACTCGTAACAGGCCCTGGAGAAGAGTGCCTGCCACACCTGGAAGCTGTAAAAGCCCAAAGACCTCGACCTCCAACCGTGTAAATTGGCCATCTGGTAAACAAGGGAGACATCTTTACACCTCTGAGTGGGGGAAACACCCTCCCTAACCTAAGTTCACTGATACCCCCTTTGACCTCCAGAGAGGCCTTTCCGCGAACAAAGGGACACATGGCCGAGACACGGCTGCCGATCAGCTCTAAAGTATACCAATGGGACAAACTGACACCTATATATATATATGTATCATATTATATCATATCACCTGTATTATCATGTTAATATCTAAATGTATCTCTGTTTACTCTATCTGTCATAGAACATGTAACCAGCAGTTATAAAGTCTTTTTAACTAGATGAAGGCATGAATGAATGTGTGAGACATGCGATGTGTGGTATCTACAGAAAGCTTATCCTATTCAAGGAATGCTTATGTACATCAATTACTAGTAACATGAACAGAGCATGTGTAAAGTTAATTCATAAACGTATTAAAAGTTTCCAACCGGATAAGTACCACGTGATGTCCATATAACCTGGCCTAATGTATGCACAAGGGGAGGAAACACGTGAGGCGGGGATAATGTGGTTCATCAGTGCGGTAGAGACGAGACAGGGCTAGCCTGGAGACAGGAGTGGAGAGACAGGGCTAGCCAGAAGACAGGACTGGAGAGACAGGGCTAGCCAGGAGACAGGACTGGAGAGACAGGGCTAGCCAGGAGACAGGACTGGAGAGACAGGGCTGGCCAGGAGACAGGACTGGAGAGAGAGGGCTAGCCAGGAGACAGGACTGGAGAGACAGGGCTAGCCAGGAGACAGGACCTGAGAGACAGGGCTAGCCAGGAGACAGGACCTGAGAGACAGGGCTAGCCAGGAGACAGGACTGGAGAGACAGGGCTAGCCAGGAGACAGGACTGGAGAGACAGGGCTAGCCAGGAGACAGGACTGGAGACCGGATGGGTTAGTGGTTAGTGAGGTTAGTAGCTACATGGAATACTGGGGCTCGCTGGATGCTGACCTAACCGGGTTAGTACTGATCTAATAGGGAAACAGAACACAAGAACAGGGCACACATGAGGCTATACCAAACTAGCGGCTAACCTACTAGCGACCAAAACCACTAGCAGTCAATCCCACTAGAGGCTAGCCTACTAGAGGCTAACCCTACTAGCAGTCAAGGCCTACCAGCGGCTAACCTTGCTAGCGGCTAAGCACTCATGTGGCTACACAAATCTAAACAGACAGGGAAAGCAACAAACCAAGAACTAGACAAGAAGACCTACGCTAGGGACACACAGAACAGTACTTACACAGGAGGAGACACTGCCTAATTAAACATGAAACAGGACAGCTCCACGAATCCACAAACACAAGGAATCTAAAGAAAACTAATAGAGCCCTCTAGAAAAACAAAGGTAAAACAAGATTACTAAAATATAAACTCAAAGAAACAAACAAAAAGGAATGCCCACATGACGGTAATACAAATATATAATGCTCTACCCAGTTTCCCAGAACAAACTGCTATTTATAAGATGTTTAATGAGCCACCTCAGTTCAGGTGAGCACTTATCACCTGACTGAGGTGCCTTCTGGGAAACTGAGTCGACCAACAAAAACTACAGACAGACAGACATGAACAGTGACCTCTAGTGGAGGTTCCTAACACACACACACTCATACATCACACACATGCACACATACATACACCCATATTACAAATGTTTACACTCACGCACACACACACACATACCCCTCTCTCACGACGCACACACACACACACACACACACACACACATCACATTCAGGAACATCATAGTGTGAGGCTTTTCTTCCAGCACCTGCGGCCTATTGTACACACAACACATCACTAATGTTAACACACACAAACGCATCTCACACACTAACACACACATCACTAATGTTAATACACACAGACTCAAACCATACACACAAGCAAGCACAAACACAAGCACATTTACTCGTCACACACATACTGACACATCTACACGTCACACACCTCTCTCCCTCACTCTCACATACACTAACCCTTACACACTAATGCGCGCACACACACACACACACACACACACATACACACACACACGCACGCAGGCAGGCATGCTGCATGCACACACACAAACACACTCATACATCACACACATGCACACATACATACACACATATTACAAATGTTTACACTCACGCACACACACACACACCTCTCACGATGCACACACACGCACACACACACACACACACACACACACACACACACACACACATACACACACCCCTCTCTCACGACGCACACACACACACACACACACACACACACACTAATGCACTCAACAAATATTTAGGGCCCAAACTGACATTAGCCCTGTATAGTGTGTGATGTGTGCAGGTTGTGAGGTGCAACCAAGTGGCGATGGCTTTTTCGAGGTCTTAACACACTCGAGTAACACATGTCGTGCGGTGCGCCCGGGGTGGGAATAGCACAGGGTGCTTGGGCCCGTCATCGTTGCTTGCAACTATATTTATTTATTTTTTTTCCACACTTTTGGACTTTTTCGGGGGGTCTTAACATGCTCAAAAACTCATGAAACTTGGCAGACAAGTTGGAATCTTCTTTTTTTTGCTGCCTAGCTCATACACACTTTCACGTAGGCACACGAAACTCGGTACACATTTAGAGCTCATCGAGCCGAACAACTTTCGCACTGCATGTCCTGGGCTAAACTCAACAGGAGACCGGTTATTTTGGGTCAGATTTTGGGTTTTACATTTTTAAGTTACTCTAAAAGAAGAACTATCAAATATCTATACAAAAATACACAATAGACAAAGTGCATGTGCAAATGTGCAAACAAAGAGGTACATGACAGACACAACAATGTAACACATAACAGTCCTTTTTTGATGAAGTATGAATTGAGGTAGTGGGAAGAGCAGCAGTAAACAGTTTACATTTTGACAAGAATATTGTGTGTGCAAATAGCAGTCAAATAAATATTGTGCAAAAAATTGCGAGGAGCAGCACAGGTAGGTAGGCATGAGCAGATTGAGATGGGTGTACATCAGTGTGATTGTGCATGTGTGTTTATCAGTTCAGTCCAGATGTTATTTAGTTTGTCTGAGTGATTTGTGTGTGTGTGTGTGTGTGTGTGTTTATCAGTCCAGTCCCTTTGTGTTAAGGAGACGGATGGCTTGCGGATAAAAACTGTTTCTCAGTCTGGATGTGAGTGCCCGAATGCTTCGGTACCTTTTTCCAGATGGCAGGAGGGTGAAGAGTGAGTGTGATGGATGTGTCCGGTCAGCCACAATGCTGGTGGCTTTGCGGATGCAGCGTGTGGTGTAAATGTCTTCGATAGAAGGGAGAGAGACCCCGATGATCTTCTCAGCTGTCCTCACTATCCGCTGTAGGGTCTTGCGGTCTGACATGGTACAATTCCCAAACCAGACAGTGATCCAGCTGCTCAGGATGCTCTCAATAGTTCCTCTATAGAAGGAGGTGAGGATCGGTGGTGTAAGCTGTGTCTTTCTCAGCCTTCTCAGGAAGAAAATACGTTGTTGGGCTTTCTTATGCAGAGAGCTGGTGTTGAGGGACCAGGAGAGGTTCTCCTCCAGGTGGACGCCAAGGAATTTTGTGCTCTTGACGATCTCCACAGAAGAGCCGTCGATGCTGAGCGGAGAGTGATCGCTCCGAGTCCTCCTGAAGTCAACAACCATCTCTTTTGTCTTTTCGACGTTCAGAGCCAGGTTGTTGTCTTTACACCAGTCCGTTAGCCTCTGCACTTCCTCTCTGTACGCTGACTTGTCGTTCTTGCTGATGAGACCCACCACAGGTCGTGTCATCAGCGAACTTGATGATATGATTGGAGCTGTGTGTCGCTACACAATCATGAGTCAGCAGGGGACTGAGCACGCAGCCCTGGGGGGCCCCAGTACTCAGTGTGGTGGTGCTGGAAGGTGTAGCTCCCGATCCGCACTGCTTGAGGTCTTTCGGTCAGAAAGTCCAGGATCCAGTTACAGAGGGAGGTGTTCAGGCCCAACAAGCTCAGCTTCCCAATCAGGTGTTGGGGGATGATTTTGTTGAATGCTGAACTGAAGTCTATGTACAGCATTCTGACGTAAGTGTCTTTCTTTTCAAGATGTGACAGTGCCAGGTGGAGTGTGGTGGAGATGGCGTCGTCCGTTGAACGGTTTGGACGATACGCGAACTGCAGGGGGTCTAGTGAGGGGGGCAGCAGGGTCTTGATGTGTCTCATGACGAGCCGCTCGAAGCACTTCATGATGATGGGTGTGAGTGCAACAGGGCGGTAGTCATTGAGACAGGACACAGAAGACTTCTTCGGCACGGGGACGATGGTGGTAGATTTAAAGCATGTGGGAACGACGGCGCTGCTCAGAGAAATGTTGAATATGTCGGTGAGAACACCTGCCAGCTGTTCTGCGCATTCTCTGAGCACTGTCCCTGTGATGTTGTCTGGTCCAGCAGCTGGTCGTTCGGCGGAGGGATAGTCTTCCTCGGCGTCACGTCATACTGCATGTCGAACCGTGCGTAGAAGTTGTTCGGGGCATCTGGAAGGGAGCCGTCACTGTCACAGGCAGGTGATGAAGTCCTGTAGTTGGTGATGGCTTGTATACCCTCCCACATGCGCTGTGTGTCACCGCTGTCCCTGAAGTGATTGTGGATTCTCTGGGCGTGTGCGCGCTTCGCCTCTCTGATGGCCCGGGACAGTTTGGCCCTTGCTGTTCTTAGGGCCGCCTTGTCCCCCGCTTTGAAGGCAGAGTCTCTGGTTCTCAGTAGTGCACGCACCTCCGCAGTAATCCATGGTTTCTGGTTGGGTCGTGAGATGATGTTCTTGGAGACAGTGACGTCATCGGTCCACTTGTTGATGTAGCTGGTCACTGATGACGTGTACTCCTCCAAGTCGGTGTAGTTGCCGTAAGTTGCAGCCTCCCTAAACATGTTCCAGTCAGTGTTCTCGAAACAGTCCTGAAGAGCAGAGATGGCTCCTGCTGGCCAGGTTTTCACCTGCTTCAGAACCGGTTTTGAACGCCTGATGAGTGGTCTGTATGCTGAGGCATAACAGAGATGTGGTTTGAGTAGCTGAGGGGGGGGCGGGGCTCTGCCCGATATGCGCCGGGGATGTTTGTGTAAACAAGATCCAGCATGTTTTCCCATCTCGTTGCAAAGTCCACATGCTGATGGAATTTAGAAAGCACTGACTTGAGATTTGCATCGTTGAAATCTCCAGCAACAACCCTTACACACGAACCCTTACACACTAATGCGCGCGCACACACACACACACACACACACACACACACACACACACACACACACACTCATACATCACACACATGCACACATACATACACCCATATTACAAATGTTTACACTCACGCACACACACACACCTCTCACGATGCACACACACACACCACACACACACACACATACACACACATACACACACCCCTCTCTCACGACACACACACACACACACACTAATGCACTCAACAAATATTTAGGGCCCAAACTGACATTAGCCCTGTATAGTGTGTGATGTGTGCAGGTTGTGAGGTGCAACCGAGTGGCGATGGCTTTTTCGAGGTCTTAACACACTCGAATGACACAGGTTGTGCGGTGCGCCCGGGGTGGGAATGGCACAGGGTACTTGGGCCCGTCATCGTTGCTTGCAACTATATTTATTATTATTACTATACATTTATTATCGCACTAATTGTTGAGAAAAAGTACTGTCTATACAGGATGGTCAACCTTTATAATAAAAAAGGTACTTTTCCTTATTTTAGTGCCCTTACAGTGAATAACCTAAAACCTGTTGAAAAAAATAATAATATTAACAATAATAAATAATAAATCGTCTTAGTTTATATTAGATTGTTTGTAATTAAATACATAGTTTACAGCATAAAATGTATTATTGTTGAAGGTTTTATCGCTTATATCTTAAAATAGTTTAAGTATGTTAAAATAATTATATAAATTATTATTCAATGGTAAAGTATATACTATCTGCTAAACGTGAGAAAAGAAAGAAAAAAAATGGTTTGTGCGCCTCGAGGGACGCAGAGAGCACCAAAAGAAGCCAAGCAGAAACAGACTGTCCCATCCCTCCAGTTTCTGATTGGCTGGAAATGGTTCCACCTCTACCCTCTGATTGGCTGGAATTGAACGAGAGCATTGTATTACTGGGCACAGGCTAATATCGGAAAGTCGTAAATGAGGAGGAGAGACGAGAGAAGCGATCTAGTTGTATAACTGAATCTCTGCCCTGATTGGTGAATTAACAGGGTTTTGTTTTACACGGTGCGAGTGTGACTGTTGCTCGTGACAGTGACCGATTTACCAATCTGGGATTGTTGTCAAGTAAATATGTGAACATGTAAATACAGCGCGAAATGCAGTAAAATACATGCAAGTTAATTGTTGTCTTTAAGAAATGACATGTGATGTGTATGGATTGTGATTGTGTTTCTGCTCTCCCGCTGATGTGTTTATAGAGCAGCTACGGGTTGTTATTAGTGTCGGGCTTTGTATGGATTTTAAATGGCTTTTAAAAAGAACAGTGGTGGGAATTCGCACTTCGTCAGGTCAGATGACATTTCACTTGCAGATCTTTAGAAAAGATTAGAAAGTACTTTCCCATAACACGCCATGCATGTTTGCTTGCAAAAATCTGCCACGACAGGTTTCAAACTGATACTTTTATCAGCTGAATTTAGAATTTTATCAGCCTGGCTGGCTAGTTTACTATATCGTACAGCTAATGTCCAGGGAAAGCAAAATCTATCATTTGCAGTTATACAGTCCATGTGCTTTTTGCTTCTGTTCAACATATCGACTTTTTTTTTTTGTCTTTGGGGGGTGTTTTGTCTCTAGTGCTGTCTGCTTTTAGAACAGCATTGTGTATTTTAGAATCAGATTTACTGCCTCGCCCAAAAGAATCACACACTCTAAGATTTTGTTTAACCGCCCTAATTACAGAGTGTAGCATGGTGACCAAGTTCATGTATGAAAATGATTCCTTGCGCATTCAGAACCACTCTTTGAGTCATGAAATATGCCCATTCCAACAAGAAAGAAAAAACTGCAGAGATGTGCATTTAGTCCATTCAGATCGTCAGCGAATTGGCTTGAGCCGATCACAGCTGTCCACCTGGGACAACAGCTAATTTTTATTGCATAATGCGTAACGTAGACGGGTCGTTGTGAGGTCAGGAAGTAAACTTCCCTCCTTTTAATCAAGTAGTCAGCTAGCTAATTGCAGTAACCCTTTTATCGAAGAAGATGGCTAAAAGAAAAAAATATGAGGAGTATCGTACTTTTCAGGAGGAATGGACAGAGGAATTCGCCTCTGCTGGTGAGAGCAGGTTCTGCAGTGTGTCTGCGATGATAGAACTGCATCGATGAAACAGTCAAATATAAAGCGGCACTTCGATACATGCCATACTACATTTGCTTCGAAATATCCTGCAGGCGACAGCAGGAAGAAAGCATGTCAAGAGCTACTGTGCAGAGTGCGAGATAGTCAGCAGCAACTCCGTGTTTGGACCCAACAATGTGACTGGAATTCACATTCACAATTGCTAAGGCTAGCTTTGCTGGTGCTTTAGCAATTGTGAGAAACGGAACGGAAACGTCTCTTTGGAGAATTTCGTGAGCACACTCGTTTTTTTTAAGTTCATCACCCATCCACACGAGTGTGCAGTGGACAGCGCCAACCTGAGTTACATCCCCGGTGTCTCCGTCAGAGATTTTGAGCTACAAGCTGCTGACATGAAGGCCTCAGACATGTGGGTGAATAAGTTCAAGTCACTGACTGAAGATTTGGAAAGATTTGCACGATAGCAAGCAGAGTTGGCAAGCAAACACAAGTGGGGAGAAATGAAAAAACTTTAACCCGCGGACCAGCTGATTGTCAAAACTTGGAACGCGTTTCCTGTCATTTTCTGCAGCGTGTGAGTATTGCTGTACTGACAATGTTTGGCTCTACGTATGCATGTGAGCAGTCTCTCTCACATCTAAAGAACATTAATACCAACCTACGATCACGTTTAACAGATGGATGTCTCAATGCCTGCATGAAGCTTCACCTCACCACGTGTCAACCAGACTACAAAACCATCAGCAAAAACATGCAGCACCAGAAGTCGCATTAATGGTAAGAAGTACTTTATTCATCATTGGTTAGCAACAGAATAACAACGTTATTAAAAATAATTCAGAGACTTATTGTACTTTAAAAGTGTCGGTCGTACATCAAATGCACACATTTACTAATATTTAGTTTTAAACATATTGTATGACTCTCACGGAATTACATTTTAAAATATGTGGCGTTCATGGCTCTCTCAGCCAAAAAGGTTCCCGACCCCCTGGTTTAGGGCAAAGCATATTTGTGTATTAGAATGGCCTAGTCAAAGTCCAGACTTAAATCATGTAGGGAATTTGAAGCAAGACTTGAAAATCGCTCGTTACAGATGCTGTCCATGTAATCTGACTGAACTTGAGCTATTTTGCAAAGAAGAATGGGCAAAAAAAAGACATACAGTACCTCAAAAAACTTGCAGATATCATTGCAGCAAAAGCAAAGTATTGTATATAAAAATATTTTTAAAAATTTCAAAAGTCATTTATCATTTTCCTTCCACTTTATAGCATACAAATACTTCCTTCCAAAAGTATTTGTATGCTTCTTGAACTTTTGCACATTTTGTCACTTTGTGTTGGTCTATCACATAATATCCCAATAAAATACATATATACGTTTGTGGTTTATAACATAAACATATGTAAAAGTTCAAGAAGCATACAAATACTTTTGCAAGACATTGTATGTTGCATTACTGCCATCTTCTGGTCTTCATCTCCCTCATCTTTTTCTTTTCAGTTTAAATTTCCTTTTCTAGTCCAGTTGCCCTTAAGAAACCCATCAAATACTTTATTCATTGTCCTCTTTCTCCATTTTCCAAAATCCTCAAAGAGAAGAAAGCTCAGCATTCTTCTTTCTTATACTGGTAATTTATAAGTAAACAATAATTTACTGCTCTTTTTATCTTTTCCTTCTTCTCATGTTGATCGATATGAACTCATTGTGAGGCACACAAGGTTGTGTTACCTCTGAGGTAAACTTATAATGAATATGATATACCGCTATATTTATTTTATACATTTTTCTTTTACTGTCTTGTCGTGTCCCACATGCTGCTCCGCAAGATTCAGTGACTGCTGCTCTGCTAACTTCTGCTAAGGGGTTAAATGCCACAAAATTAAAATTCTTTTCATATGTATTTAACTCTCAACAAGTTCTATGATTCTATACACATTTCTTACAAACAAAATAAGTAAAATATGTGAGATTGCATCATCAATATTTAATGATTCTAAATGTAAGTTGCAACACAGCTAAGAGTTGAAGAATGCTAGGTTAACCGTTAGCTATTCTCCACTAATTGCTAATTTAAGGGCTAACCTATTCCTATTCCTTTTTATGGAATAAAGATGGCTATGTTAGCCTTTAGCAGTTCTCCAATAACTGCTAACATCCAAAGCAAGTTTCACTTTTCGTACAAGCTAAATGAGGCTAGTTTAGCCAAGTGCTAGCGTAGCCTAATGTACTGTAGCTCCTAAAAGAGACTCGAGACCCATCTGAATGTCAAAAAATGACTACTTACTTACTTCTTCACACATACAAAGTTATGTTAGTTATATGATGCAGGATAAACAGACATCCAGGTGGATTTGTGAGGACAGCGGTAAGCTGGAGATTAGAGAAGGTGACCTTATAATACAGTCTTGTACCAATCAGCTTTAAGATTCAGTTTTAAAACTTTTGTGCATACTGTTTTTATGTAATATCTTAATAAGTTAATAATGAGTCTCACTCCTTAGATGAATTTCTACTTCACAGTTTTCTTCTGCAATCAGCTTGACCTTAGCGTTATTAATTGCATCACTACTGTTTGTAGCTTTGTTGTGGGCTACAACTAGAAAAAAATTAAATATCATTTGAGATAAGAACTAAACCCATAAATATGTCTCAATTATATACAGAATTGTTAAATGTACAGGAAACGCTTCTCTTTTTCTCGCTTTTTCCTACACAGTGTACATTGGAGGAGAAGCATCTTAATATTAAACACTACAGTACTTCTCTGATTTTGATAAAAGTGATTTGATAAATTTCTATGGTTAACTATCCTGAGCTATCGATTCAGCATGAGCCCAAATTTACACAGTGACTTATACCTTTCTTTACTCAAGAAAGAATATTTACAAATTTCCCTCAAATTTCCCTCTTTAAATAATTCCCTCTTCAAACTTTTGTCCTTGAACAAGTTTAGCCAACTCTGAGTCCGGTTCGGTGAGAAACTCCCTTCAGATGTTTTGCAGTAACGCTCCACACTGTGTAGGAGTGTTCACCATATTTGAGTGGTCTCTGGATTGGGTGAAATTATGTCACAAGATGCTTTTCTGAGATACTGTGAACTTTTTATTGCAAAACAAATGAATTTAATTACAAACTGACTGAAAGCAGCTGAGAGTAATGGAGTGTAAAATCTTTTTAGCCTGGTTGTTAAAATGTTTTACGGACTGTGTATTTTTTTTCTTCCCAAGAATAACTTTATTTATAATACATCTACAATACAATGCAAATATATTTTAAATATTTGTCTGAATAACAAATAATAAATACATGTATTTCTCATACTTTATCTGTCAGCATTAACAGGATGTTAATTATACGCCAGCAAATATTTAAAAGAAACCAACAATTGTATAAGGACACAAATGAGTAATAATTGGCCTTTGTCAATAAAATATTAAAGTAGCTCCCATTTTCTATAAAGCCATCACCTTAGTTGAAATTAAGATTAATAAGTACAAAAAGGGGTGTTAAAATGTAACACACTCTGACAAAGAGTGCCATCTACACTAAAGACTGTTTAGTACTCTTTTTTTTATACTTCATTTTACTTTTCACATACGGGTAGATGGAGGGAAGGGGAGTACCTGTAGGTTGGATCTCTAAAATAAAGACATGTAGGTTAGTAACAACTAAAGTCGATTACAAAATTTCTTTGTAATATATACTGTAAATGTTTTATTTCAAAATCTAGCTACTTTAAAAAAAAAAAAATCCCAGGTGTCCCTAGTTGATTAACATTAACACATTTTACAAACGTGTACACCTTAATGAATTTATTGAAATTAAACTGGTAAATGGCAAACTTGCTTTACATTCTGTACAAATGTTATTACCAATAAAGAACTAAAATACAACATACTGATTTTTTTTTTTATCAAGAAGTGAAGCAATGAGATAACGTTTGTGTGTTCAGTGATTTCTGTATACACTTAACATTTAAGGTCAAACCTATTTTTGATTATACATTTATGACTAAATGTTCAACATTTTTTCATGGCCAACTATGCCTAGTCAATTATGCCTACAGTACATATAGATTCTAATGAAGACATACTTTTCCACAATTTCTCCTACACATGTTCCAAGCCTGCAAATGTTAAAGTGGCCAGTGTGTTTAGAGACGTGTGCAGGGCATCGCCAAGCCTCGGTGTCAAGTCAGCAAAAAAACACTTTATCCATCATTCATCCAGACCTTTAGGTGGCAGTAGCGCACCACCTACTTTGCCTGCCGCAGATAAAAATGAAGGAGAAGACTAAGGAGACAAAGCGGACGGTGAAGGTGTGTTTTACTTTTTCGCGCCGAATTTAAAATTAATTATTATTGACAAGGAGTCAAAAAATGAATCCCACAGAGTCTGTGGTAAAAAAAACAAAAAAAAAAACGGTGGTATACTTAGCCGATATTTACACAGCTTACGGTTGTTCTTAAATTGCAAAAGGAATTCAAATGCTACCTGTGGTGGTTTAGCATGTAGATTAGCATATCTAGGTAACTACAGATGGTAGACAACCGGTACTCTAGTTTACCGTCGCGCCTCATGGCGACAGCATTTGGGTTTGTGCGTTTGCTGGATTTTACTGCTGAGTGGCACTATATAACTATAGACCGACGCCTCAGGCCTTAGTTCATTTTCTCAAGGATTAATGAGCCGCAGCTCCTTTAGAGATGCACGTAGTAGCAGATAAAATCAAGCGTAACATTGTAGTTAAACGAATTCCTAATCATAGTACTACTATTACAGTACAAATGTGAAATTAGTATCGAATTTAAGCAAAGTAAACGTTAACACAGTGAGCCTTTAGATTTTATCATGTGTAATTCGAAAAACTATGTTTGTAGGGTTTTGGGGCATCTTACATCTTGTGTTCTTTAAATTTGTAGATTTAGTAACTGAAGTAAATGAAACTAAATGATCATAAAATTAAAACATTGTCAGGACGTGCTACTGCGTCAGCAGATGTTGTTGTCTTTCAGCCCCGCTTGTGTTTTTGCGTTATTATAAGAATAAAATGCAGTAGGCTGTTTTTGATCATCTTAATTTTTTAAAATAAATAATGACCCCCATTGCGCTGTACCACCGCTGACAAAACCTTATGAAATACACATGAAACATTAAATGAATTTACAATTACAGTACTAAAATTATAGTAATACATATAGGCGTTTCTTATTTGCATCAAATTTAAGCAATGCAAATGTATACCTTTATATCTAGCCTTTAGATTAAATCATGTGTAACACTAGCGTAGCCAGAAAACAGGTGTGCATCAGAAAAGGTTTGCCAGATTAGCAAGATTAATAAAACTATATAAGCTATAAGCTTTTTTTTTTTAAATAATGAAAGTAAACAGGGTGCGCTAACTTACAGTACGCGTGTCAGAAAATGAACCGAAACTCCGTGTATACTTGCCTCACAGGCGTGAAAAATATCTACTTATAGAAAGCGAATGTCTGCTTTTATATGAACTAATGGAAAATGATTTTAGACATCTAATTAGAAAAGCATTTTTAGGGCCTCCGAGTGGCGCAGTGGTTAAAGCGCTCGCCCTATCATCCGCTCGCCCTATCATCCTATCAAGCGCTCGCCCTATCATCCGGAGATCGTTAGTTCGAATCCCTCTCGTAACCTCTCGCAGCCGGAGGTCTAGAGAGAGCTGATTGGCCGAGCTCTCTCAGAGGGGAGGGATGAGAGGTACTTAGTGCCCCCACATTAATCACGGCTCTACAGCCAATCAGGGGCGTCTGTGAGCTAGCGCTGTCCTCCGAGTGTGTTACGCCGCCCCCAACGGTGAGCGAGCGAGCAGTTCGAAAAGATGCGGTCGGCTGGCGTCACGTGGTTCGGAGGAAACACGGGATAGTCTTCGGCCCTCCCGGCTGAGTGGTAGTAGTAGCCTTAATGTGGGAGCCCCCTAGTGACGGGGAGGAATTGGACACGACTAAATTAGGGGGGAAAATCGGGGGGGAAAATCAAAAAAAAAAAAGGGGAGCATTTTTATTTGGATTATAAATAATGATCTTGCATTTATTTTAGGTGTGCCAGCTGCCACTGTTCTTGTGGCTCTTTATCGGAGTAAATCATTCAGTAAAAAGCCTGTAACTTTCCATGTAAAACAGGTACATCAGTATGAATGAATTGATATGATGAGCTATTGATCAGTGATCTATGTAAACGACTCAGTTCATATGCAAGTAAATGCTCATTGCTGCGCTGTTTGTGGGAGGGACGTGCTGATGACGTTTGGTCTGCTTTCTGTGTGTTCTGGTCTTTCCTCATCATACCATGCCTTGTATTGTTTTTAATCACTCTATACACAACCCGTGATTTTTTTATGCTATTTTACAAATGAAAAATACAAATGGAATATTCTTTTGTTTTTTTATTTTCATTTTTTATAAAATATCAAATGTAAATATTTTATAAAATACCAAAGAAAATGGTGTATAGAGTGATTAAAACAATACAATTCATGTTATGATAAGGAAAATCTCAATTTCTTCCATTCCAGGGATTAAAAACAGTAACAATGTGAATTTTAGAATCTGCAATCCAGAAGATGAAAATTACACAATTTTTTAAATTTTTTTTTTAAAGCGCTACAGATATGCAGAAAAGCCTCAGATCCAAGAGGATCTTAAAGTGGGGAGGGGTGCATTTTAGTTTCTCTGAATGTATAGGTGTATGTATGAATGTATTTGTTTTAACTATTTAATCCATTAAATTTTTTATTTTACTATTTTAGCTATTACTGTTTTATTTACTTCAAAATCATATTAAAAACACCCACTGCTGCGGTGACAACGAGATGGCATGTATATCTTCAGCACAGACACGAGGCTAGGTCTTGCGGGGAAAAAGGGTAATTTATTTATGAAAAAATGGGAAAGGAAAGGGTTAAAGGAGGGAGGAAGGAAAGTAAGGGTAGAAATGAATGTGCACATCCAGGTCTGGTTGCCACAGGCTGGTGAGCGGTGGCGGCAGACAGAGTGGCAGCATGGGACCGAGTGGACAGCAGTTCCTGCCTCCGTCCGATCGAGCTGACTCTACGCCTTCATCGGATAGCCAGACTGACCCCTCCCAGCTCTCGCTGTGGGCACGGCCTCAGTCGGGAGTCCTCTGTGTGACGACCGGTGGCTGGGAGGCTCTCCCCGGCTGGGAACAAGGGCCGTGACATGAACCTCCTTGCGGCCTTTTCCTCTACGGCGGCAGGGTCACCAT
Organism: Clarias fuscus; assembly: GCA_030347435.1. Taxonomy (NCBI): domain Eukaryota; kingdom Metazoa; phylum Chordata; class Actinopteri; order Siluriformes; family Clariidae; genus Clarias; species Clarias fuscus. The sequence continues at coordinate 11,769,277 of CM059213.1, read as the reverse complement.
AATCCGGCTCCGTATGAGCTGAAGAGCTGCGGGAGCTCCGGCAGTGAGCTCACGGCTGTCCTGTTGCGGAGATCAAAGACGCACTCTCCTCTTTGAAGTCCCTGGGGCGCGTTCCTTTGCCCCGTTTGCTGCTGCTGCGCACGTCGCACACACCCCTTCAGAGAAGTCCAGTCTCAAAACAGACCCCAAACTACACTCCCCGCTGTATTTTATAGCGCGGGGAGAAGCCCGGGATCATTAGCGGCGATAGCTCACCAGCCGTGCCTATTTCCGCGGTCCTGCTCCATCACTCACCAGCAGAAGGAGAGTCCATCTAGCGAGGAGTGATATTGATTTGGGCGCACACCCATCACAGGCATATTTAAGATTTTGAACTTTTGCAGGCTGCCGCTTGGAGAAACCAGATAATAAAGAATAAACCCAACCAGGTGTTCATTTGTAAATGACTCACTACATCTCATTTGACCCAACATGAGCAACCCAACAATGTGTTTAAAGTACCCAAAATAACCCAGAATTTTAACCCAGCATAAACAACCCAACAATGTGTTTACAGAAACAACACATCATTTTTAAAGAGTCTTTTGAGTTATTTTAATGTTTTATTCTGAAAGTCTAGTTTTCCAGTTATTTCTATGTAAAAGTTTGATGTCTTTGAATGTATTTTTTAATAACAATAAACAGATACAAACAGAGATAGGATATATAACAGTTCATTCTTTGTACAAATAAAATTGTCAGCTAGTGAACTTGTTTCGATGTTCAACTTCAATGTTTTTTTGTTTTTTTGACTCATTAATGTACAGTAAATATATAGTGAGGCCTGGTTCAGATTTTTCATGTTTGTTGTATAAAATACACAGATGTGTAAATTACCATCACTGTAGTATTTCTTTGGTACAACATACTGTATTGTTATGACTTTTATGACTTAATTATATTTTAAAAAACGAGACAACGGAAAATGTCACTTCGCGCCACCTGACGGTCATTTCACGAATTACTTTGAAATGCGACTGATTTATGTTGCTCCCTGTCGTTTTGTCGCGGCGATAATAGACATTCCCCTTGTCTACCTACTGCAACACTTGAGATTACTTTTTTTTTATTGTAAAAATCAGTCACCTAGTTATAGTATTATTATTAGACATGCCCTAAGTGAACCAGTGTGGTTTGACATATTAAGTGACTGTTTATCTATCTTTCTTTTTTTTTTTTAAGAAAGCTAATGTTACTGCATGATCAGTTTTTGAAAATCAGTAGTTTTATTATAGAGTTCAGTTTAACAGTAATTACCAGAACATATAACTTTAGAGACATCAGTTAATTATAGTCTATAGATAAAGACCAATATGTTTGTTTGTGGAAAGGCTATCTTGGTACTTGTATACATTTTACTTTAACTGGGTTCTTTTCAAATGCATGCCATCTCAGGAGACTAAAAATCTCAACAAGGAAACTGCAAGAGAATGTTTCGGAGACTTGTAAGCACAGAGTCTTGTAAGCATATTTTAATTAAACATAAAATAATATAAAATAAAAGAGAGGTAAAGTACGGTGAGGAAACAGAGGTGAGCCAAGGATAAAAACAAAACAACATAAAAGACATGATGTCATAGTAGAAGAGACATGCTGATAGATGCTCATATATGTATACAACATGTACCCAATGAACCCTAGACATGAGGTCATCATAGGCATGAAACGCTCAGTGTACGGAGTGTACCCTAGAGTACATGGTGTAATCTCTACACTGAGTGCCCAAAAGTACATGTAGTAGTAGCCCTAGACATGATGTAATCTCAGATATGGTGTGATGTCAGGACATGAGGTGATTTTAGATATGATGTAATGGATGAGTGATGCAAAAATGTCAAATTAAAGGAGCATCGACAAACAACCAAAGGACACGAAAATAGTTTTATGAATAATAAGTTTAATAAGAGTAGGCACAAAAATAAAATAGCATGTGCATCTACATAGTGAATAATATAAAAATACAAGGTATAAGGCCCAACATAAGAGTGCAGTAAAGATAGGTGGCCTGGGTAAGCATCAAATAGCAAAATAAAATGCATAAGAAATCAAATATCAGGCCTTCTCTGAGCCAGAACAATACCGATGGGAAGATCAGTGAGATGAACAAAAGCTGAAATGCTGCGATTTAGAAGTGGTACAGGTGCTGGATGAAAATCTGTTTAGGTGCCAACAGAAGCACCCTCGTTGGTTTGTGTACTAACAGACACTTTAAAATCGGGCCTAAAAGCAGGCCTTAAGACGGACGGGGCAGGGTACTAAACTCTGGCCATATAGGCCTAAAAGCATGAGAAGGAGGGCTATTTGCCTCCAGACGCGTCTCTTAGAAGAACCGGGTTTGGAGTCATCCTTCCTGAAATACGTAAATTGAAACTGCAGAAATTGCATCAGTGATCCATCAGAATCATCCTGGAGAAAACTCACTAAGGCCCGGTCCATGGCAGGTTCAGTAGGGGTTGTAATCCTCAGTAGGGTTATGATCCAGACTGCCCTGGCTGTCCGAATCGTCCAGAGGAATCCAGTGAGCACTTGAGCAATTACAATTAGCTAATATAGTTGCAAGCAACGATGACGGGCCCAAGCACCCTGCCCATCGCTACCCCGGGCGCACCGCACAACCTGTGTTATTTGAGTGTGTTAAGAGCTCGAAAAAGCCATTGCCACTCGGTTGCACCGCACAACCTGCAAACATCACACACTATACAGGGCTAATGTCAGTTTGAGCCCTAAATATTTGTTGAGTGCGTTAGTGTGTGTGTGTGTGTGTGTGTGTGTGTATGTGTGTGTGCGTTAATGTGTGTGAGAGTGAGGGAGAGAGGTGTGTCTGTGTGATGGTGAATATTACTGCAGGATTGATTGCAGATTAATCTTGCTGATAGATTATAGTCGATGTGGAAGTGCTTGTAGATGCAGTGATGGTACAGTTCTGAGTAGAAGTGCTCAAAGAGTGAAGTCTCGGTAGAAATGATTGCAGAGATATCAGTAGATATTTTATCAGGATATATCAGGAGAAGAACGATGCTGGAGTTCAGTTACTCAGTTATTTTGTCAGGAAAACCAGCTATGGATCACCAACACAGGCTTCAAGCAACCAAAAATGGAACGTCTACACCTGGCCAATACCAGATGGGATCCATAAGAACAAGATTGACTACGTCCTATGCAGTCAAAAGTGGAAAATTCTTGAAAAAGATAAATTCTTGCTGCAAAAAAAAAAAAAAACTCCCTGGAGTTCATGGCAAGACCGAACATCAGTTACTGGTAATGAAAGTCAAGATCAGACTTGGGAGGATAAAAAGGGATGTCGCTGCACCAAGATGTCCCCTCTGTAAGCTGACAAACAGAAAACCAGTTTCACTGCAATTGCCCTTGATGAACTGTATAATGACAATGAGACCAATATCATCAAAACATAATCCCGAAGAAAGGAGTCACAAACAATGCTCCAGTTATCCCACCATTACCCTAATACCACCAACAAGATCATCCAATAGCGGCTAGAGAAATTTATTGAAACTGAAATATCCGTCATCCAGACAGGGTTCAGGAAGAAGAGAGGTACCCGCGATCACATTGCCAACCTCCAATGAATTATGGAGAAATGCAAGGAGTTATCAGAAGGACATATTCTTCCCAGTGCAAGAGAATTGCACTGAGTTGCAGTATGATGGTGAGCATGACCAATATATGGAAAAGAAAAGACATCAGAGTTGGCCAGGCCATTGTGTTCCCCACTGCCACATATGATTGTGAAAGCTGGAAAGTGAAAATCGCTGACAGAAGACGACAGATGTGTTTGAAGGGGCTGTTGTGAATTCCCTGGATGGCAAAGAAAACTAACATAGTAGTCAGAAATCATATTAAACCAGATATGGTGCTTGAAGCTAAGCTCACCAGACAATAGTTAAACATCTTTGAACATGTCTTGCCATTCTAAATTTTCATGACTAGAAAAACCTATCATGCTGGGAATGATTAGCAGAACATGAAGAAGGGGCCGTCCAAAAGCACGCTGGCTTGATCTTGGACAGCAGCATGAGAATGACAGACAGGAAGCGATCCAAGACAGGAAGGCATAGAGAATGCATGCCTATAAAGAAGACAAGAGTCAGGCACGACTGAACCAGCATTGAATTTAGATGGGTCAGGTCCGGATTGACCGGCTGTACAGTCCAGATTATTTATTTACATTTTATTCCTAGAATGACTCACCATGGCAAAATGTTATCATTGGTGTTATCAAGTGACCCATCAGAGGAGAGGGATATATTTGTCATGTTGTTTCATATTGAAATATTTTTTCTTGTTTTTTTTTTAAAGACTATCCATAGAAGCAAGGAAATGAAATACTCACTTTTTTAAAGAGAGTATCCCCAGAAATAAATGAATAAAATATTTACTTGACTATGCTAAGAGGCAAAGAAATTAAATACTTACCACAGATTTTATTTAAGACCTACCCCAGAAACATAGGAATGAAAGTTTTAAAAAATCTTATTAGGCTAACTATAATTAGCACTAGCAATTAGTAAGTCCTAGAAAAAGAATGCTAATGAAAACAATGGAAAAAGGGAAAAAAAAAATCCAGCCAGGACCAAAAGTATGATGGATGTGTTGCTGAAGTTTACAAGGACCAGTGGAGTTGGTGTAGTAGACTGGTAAATGGTGTGGTTGGGACGCCATTTAGACAGATAGATACACTCACCTAAAGGATTATTAGGAACACCATACTAATACGGTGTTTGACCCCTTTTCGCCTTCAGAACTGCCTTAATTCTACATGGCATTGATTCAACAAGGTGCTGAAAGCATTCTTTAGAAACGTTGGCCCATATTGATAGGATAGCATCTTGCAGTTGATTTGTGGGATGCACATCCAGGGCACGAAGCTCCCGTTCCACCACATCCCAAAGATGCTCTATTGGGTTGAGATCTGGTGACTGTGGAGGCCATTTTAGTACAGTGAACTCATCGTCATGTTCTAGAAACCAATTTGAAATGATTCGAGCTTTGTGACATGGGCATTATTCTGCTGGAAGTAGCCATCAGAAACAATGCTCCAGTCTTCAACTGTCCAATTTTGGTGAGTTCGTGCAAATTGTAGCCTCTTCCTCCTGTTTGTAGTGGAGATGAGTGGTACCCAGTGGGGTCTTCTGCTGTTGTAGCCCATCTGCCTCAACATTGTGCGTGTTGTGGCTTCACAAATACTTTGCTGCATACCTCGGTTGTAACGAGTGGTTATTTAAGTCAAAGTTGCTCTTCTATCAGTCGGGCCATTCTCCTCTGACCTCTAGCATCAAAAAGGCATTTTCGCCCAAAGGACTGCCGCATACTGGATGTTTTTCCCTTTTCACACCATGCTTTGTAAACCCTAGAAATGGTTGTGCATGAAAATCCCAGTAACTGAGCAGATGGTGAAATACTCAGACCGGCCTGTCTGGCACCAACAACCATGCCACGCTCAAAATTGCTTAAATCACCTTTCTTTCCCATTCGGACATTCAGTTTGGAGTTCAGGAGATTGTCTTGACCAGGACCACACCCCTAAATGCATTGAAGCAACTGCCATGTGATAGGTTGATTAGATAATTGCATTAATGAGAAATTGAACAGGTGTTCCTAATAATCCTTTAGGTGAGTGTAGATAGATAGATAGATAGATAGATAGATAGATAGATAGATAGAGACATACAGTATGTCACAACAGTGAGTACACCACTCACATCTCTGGAAATATTTAGTTATATCTTTTCATGGGACAACACGGCACAAATAACTCTTTGACACAATGAAAAGTAATCATTGTAAAGTTTGTATAGCAGTGTAAATCTATTGTCCTCTCAAAATAACTAAAAATACAGCCAATAATAGCTGAACCTTCCGGGTCCTTGTGCCGGTTGTGTTGCGAGTGCGCATTACAGTACCCCCCTGTCCAGGACCGACTCCCGACGGTCCTGGGGTGGAGGATACCCGACGACGGTAGTCCCGGATGAGTTCAGGGTCGAGGATGAACTGGGCCGGTATCCAAGATCGTTCCTCGGGGCCGTAACCTTTCCAATCGACTAGGTACTGGATCCCTCTGCTCCGAGGACGTGAATCGAGGATCCGACGTACGTTATAGGCGGGATTCAGTGTGGAGATGAAGGTTTTTTGTTGATAGCCATACTTGTTGAATGGTGTAGCGGTGGTTGGCATGCTGGATGGCTGCGTTTGCTTGATTCCACAGCCGTCGACACCGGCGAACCAACTGGTGGGCCGACGGTACCTCAACCTCCGGTTCTTGATGGTCGAACATCGAAGGCTGGAAACCATGGCATACCTCAAATGGGCTGAGATTGGTGGCTGATGAAACATGGAGATTGTGGGATAGCTCAGCCCATAGGAGGTAGCTGGCCCAGGAGCGCTGGCGATCGGCAACGAAGCATCTCAGGTAGCGCTCCAGTTGTTGGTTGGTCCGCTCCGTCTGACCGTTAGTCTGGGGGTGGTAACCAGAGGATAGACTACAGGTGGAATTGATCAGACGGCAGAAGGCCTTCCAGAACCGCGCAGTGAACTGAAGCCCCCTGTCCGAGACGATGTCTTTTGGGAACCCATGCAGGCGGACTACATGTTCCAAAATCATCTCCGTAGTTTGTTTGGCTGACGGGAGTCCGGCGAGGGCCACCAGGTGCACGACTTTGGAGAACCGGTCGACGATGGTTAAGATTGTGTTTTTTCCTTCGGAGACCGGCAGGCCCGTGATCTATGGCAATGTGCGTCCAGGGCCGACGGGGAACGGGGAGTGGTTGTAGTTTCCCCTGGCGTTGGTTGGTTGTTATCCTTGGACCTGGCGCGCACTGGGCACGCCTGGACGAACTCTTTGAAGTCTTTCGCCATGGATGGCCACCAGAAGGATCGTGATCAGGTTCTGATGATCGGTCCAGACGATGAACGGCTCCCTGGCGCCCTGGAGCCAGTGTCTCCATTCTTCCAAAGCCCACTTTATGGCCATCAGCTCGCGGTCCCCTACTCCGTATCTCTGCTGAGTGGAGTCAAATTTTTTGGAAAAGAATCTACAGGGGTGTAGTTTTTGGTCTGGACCTCGCTGGGAGAGAACAGCTCCGGCGCCCACATCCGAAGCGTCCACCTCCACAACGAATGGCTTACTTGCATCTGGGTGGAGCAGAATTGGAGCGGTGGTGAACCGGTGACATAGTTCATGAAAGGCGGTGATGGCGGAGTGGTTGAGGCTGAAGTGATGAGTTGATGGTTGAGTCAGAGCGGTTAAAGGGGCGGCAAACGTACTGTAGTCCCGGATAAAGTGACGGTAGAAGTTCGCAAACCCGAGAAACCGTTGAAGTTGTTTGAGGGTCTTGGGTAGAGGCCAATGACGCACAACTTCCAGTTTCTGCGGGTCCATGGCCACACCCTGGGGCAAGATGACATAACCCAGGTGCGTGGTGGAGCGCTCGTGAAAGGCGCATTTTTCCAACTTACAGTACAGTTAATGGGCGAGCAATCTCTTAAGGACCGCTCTGGCATTCTGGTCTGTGTTCTTCAACTGTACGTGAGTAAATGAGGATATCGTCGACATAGACGAACACCCACCGGCCTAGCATGTCCTGAGGACATCATTGATGAACTGTTGAAAGGCGGCGAGTCCAAATGGGATAACCAAACTTTCATAGTGTCCAGTGGGGGCGATGAAGGCTGTTTTCCACTCATTGCCCTCTCTGATGCGCACCAAGTTGTAGGCGCTCCGGAGGTCCAACTTTGTGAAGATGGTGGCACCAGAGAGAGCATCCAGGGCTGAGTTGGTAAGCGGCAAGGGGTGTCGGTTTTGATGGTGATGTTATTGAGCCCCCGATAGTCGACACGGGCGTAAGTCGCCGCCTTTTTTCTTCACAAAGAAGAACCCCGCGGTGGCAGGCAAGGAGGAGGGCCGTATGGTGCCGTGGCAGAGGACATCAGAAACATACTCCTCCATTGCCTGCGTCTCGGTGGCGGAGATCGAGTACAGATGGCCGCGGGGAGGGAAAGAGCCCGGCTGAAGGTCAATCGGCAGGTCGTAGGGGCGATGAGGAGGGAAGTGGGTGGCCCGTCTTCTGCAGAACACTTCAGCCAGGTCCCGGTAGGCGGCGGGGATGGTGTTGGTGTCGACATCGGGGGCCTCGGACCCCCTAGAACACATCCCAGCCGGGGCCCGCAGGCAGAGTTCGGTGCAGGTCGGCCCCCATTGTAGGATCCGGTTTTGTGTCCAGGAGATGAGAGGATCATGTTGAAGCAGCCATGGGTGTCCAAGGATGATGGGAGGAGATGAGATGGGGGTGAGGTGAAATTGGATCTGTTCTTGATGTTTGTCTTGATGAGGGTGATGGGTTGAGTCTGAGCGGTGATGGGACTGGAGGAAAGGAGCCGACCGTCAACAGATGTGATTCGAACGGGCTGGGATAACGCCTCAAACTCCACTCCCAGTTCTTTGGCATAAGCAGAGTCAATGAAGTTACCTGCGGCACCGGAGTCGATGAACGCAGTGCTTCTGACCCGTTTGTGGCCAAACTGGAGGTGTACTTGGACCGTGAGACGGGAAACACTGGATGTCGTAACTGAGAGGTGGAGGTGGCCCGGCGAGCTGCCCCGAGTGTTTCCCAGGGCGAAGAGGGCAGATGGCTCTGTGGTGCGCCGCTGACCCGCAGTAGGCGCAGAGCCCTCCTCTGAAACGCCATTCCCGTTCTGCAGCGGTCAAGGAGGCGCGTCCTAGTTGCATGGGTTCCCCGGCTCTGGTGTCAACCACGGCGGGAGGTGGAGAACAGCCGCTGCGCCGGGCGTGGCAACAGTTCTCCTGCCGTAGCTCCGCCACTACAGGAGAACTGTTGCCACGTAGCTTCAGATCCAAAGATTGGCTTTGGAAAACAGATGGATGAGTGCGTCCAGCATTGCTGCAGAGATTGAAGGGATGGGAGGTCAGCCTGTCAGTGCTCAGACCGTATACCAAGCTGCATCAAATTGCTCTGCATGGTTGTGGTCCTAGAAGGAAGCCTCTTCTAAAGATGATGCACAAGAAAGTTATTTCTTGCAAATATGTTGTCAGAGAAATGAAATGGATATTACTATCCAGAGGTATGCAGAAATGAAATGACCAGAGTGTGCAAAATAAAAATAAAAATTATAAATGACCAATTTTGAGGTTTTATTATAAATGGCCAAACCTTTCCATACACATAAGTACAATTATAAGTTATCGACTAACTTTAACCTCTAAAGCTCACACACTCGCCTATACACAGAAGGCAAGTGGTGAGCTGCTGCGTGCTAGGCTAGCCTTATACACACCTGGATCGTGTCTTGGCCAATATAAAAATCGGGGAGAAAAATATAAACAGTGGGGGTTCAGCTAAATGTCTAAAAACTGAATTTTGCATAACATATCCTCTTCAAACATACAAAAATGATGTTTGTTAAACAAGTTTCATTTAAAAAGAAAGAAATATCACAAAACAGGTCATCATTTATTTTAGATTTAGAAGAGACCTTAACCATATTTTGGTATAAAGCTTTGAGCATTTCCTACAAGTTACCAACAAGATAAACATTTATATTAATCTTTCCACAAATCCACTTCACAAGAATTACCTTACTGTCTGATTAGTTTCATTCATTCATTCATTCATGCATTCATCTTCTATACCACTATTCCTGTATAGAGTTGCAGGGGCTTTGAGCCTATCCAAGGAGATTTGAGGTACAAAGAGACAATCCATCGCAAGACACATACACAGAAAATGAGCAATTTGGTAGTGACATTTCACCTAATTTGCCTGCCTTTGTGGCCGTTAAACAAAGGGATATTGTATAAGAAGAGTACCTTTTTTTACATTACACAGTACATTATGCTGCGCATCATACTGCCATTGACCTACATATTACTAAAACCAAATAAATTAAAAATATATATTTTTTTATTTGTACCTACATTGTAAATCAACCCTGAAGGCATCCAAACTATGCAATAATCTCCTTTGAACAGCTGATATTGAGATGTGTCAGCTACTTATGCTGTGTAAATCCTCAATAACGGCTCCAACCTGAGGTGAATTTAACTGGTGATTTCTGAAGCTGGTAAGTCTAAATGCACTTGTATATAAGAAACTTTGAACTCTTTGAACATTTTACAGTGTTCAGTTATTCTCCCTCACCTCCTATACCGCTTAATCCTGTATACAGGGTCAACGGGGGCCTGGAGCCTATCCCAAGAGACTTAGGGCATGAAGCGGGGTACACCCTGGTTTGGATGCCTATCCACACACTCACTCAGTCAATTTTGGGCAATTTGGGAATGCTAATTAGCCTGAATGTCTGCATGTCTTTGGACTGTGGGAGGAAAATGGAGAACACGGAGGAAAGCACCGGGAGAACATGCAAACTCCATGTACACAGACCCGGGGCATGAATCAAACCCGGACCCTGGAGGTGCAAGGAAATAGTGCTAACCACTAAGCCACTTGTTCTTGTATTCTGTCTTGGGTTAGCTAGGAGGCTCTCTTATAAGAAAAGTTCCATTTAAGATCCCATACCTGAAACACCTGGGAGTCAGCCATTACAGATTACTTGCATTTCAACGTTTCAATTATAACGTTTCAATTATAGTTTAATCTACAGCACTTGCTTAAGCTGTTGATCGCTTCTCCCTGACAATCTCTGAAATACTTTTTTCTTGTTAGATTTCTGGCAGATTATAAACACTTCACAGCAGGGAAAACAACTATTCTATAACTACTATAAGTTCTATTCTGAGCATGTAAACGCATATCAGCGTCCATGTAAACATTTAAGTTGGAATCACTAATCGGAACGATTTTAATCAGATTGAAGAAATATTGACCATGTAAATAAAGATCATGACATTGTGATAGATTGTGAATGAAACTATTTTTAGTAAAACTCTTAACCAAATTAAATTATTGCTAAATTAATAATTTAAAGAAAATTAAGAGTTCATTAGAATGTCATTAATGGTTCCTAATTCTCGTTTCTTGTGTGTAACTGAAATAGTTTTCTTTCATGCAATTGAAGACTGCATTTCATCAACCCTCATAAAAATAAGTAACCATTCAATTTAGGAACTTGCAGTTTGTGAGTTTCCAAACCAAAAGAAAAAGTTTTAAAACATTCCCACTTCCCAGTTTTTTTTTTTACTAACAGTAATTCTAAAACAAAGCCTGACACCATGTTTGACATAACATATAAAGCTGTAAGCCTGTAAGACGCAGCGATTACAAACATTTTATTAAATTCTTGTATCTTAAATACATGCTTCTGAAAGTAATAAAACCATGCAATTAAGAAACAGAAAACAAAACATTTATAATAGTTAAATGGTTAAAGTTCTGTTTTATACAATAGAAAGTGAATATAAGGTAGAAACAGTGCTGAGAAATACAAAAAAGAACATTGGTTTCCAATAAAAAAAAGGAAGTTATTTTCAAATCTCTATGAACTTTGGTTTCTCTACATGGGAGATGTTAATAAAATATCACAGGAGAGAACAATGACCTTTTGTTCCCATTTAATACCGTGCTCAGTCCCTGCCGAAACATGTAATGATGGTTCAGAGGTTAGTACATAAAATCGTGATAAAAATTCACATTCACAGTAAAATGTGCTCTAAACATCATGAACAAAAAGAAAGAAAGAAAAAAAAAACACATACAATGGGGTCCAAAATATTATGTTAAGAGCACTAGTGTAAAGGCTTCTGTTTAAAGGTTTTCATTAAAAATGACACTAGGAGCAACAACTTGAATGAAAAGTAGAATCAGTCAAATATTTACATACATTTCTGAGTAAATTCTTAGTATTTTGTTAGTCCCCTTTTCTGCTCGAAAGACAGCGTGCACTCGAGCTGGCACATACTTACGATCCATTTTCAATCAAATCCATCAAGTCATTCCAATACCAACGTAAGACTCACAGACCTTCTAACAAATGTGTTTTGTACAATGACAGGCTTAATATCAGTAACATGCTTACTGTACATTTAAAGTGAAACTTGGAGATAGTGCAGAGTCATGTATATTGAGTTCAGAAATGGATTTCCACAATAAAATAAAAAATTAAATCCCAGAATTTACAACTCCCACTTTTGAGCCCCTCATACAAATAACATGAATTAATTATTAGTTTATTTATATATTTACTTATTTTGTGTGCTATTCACTCGATATAAAAAATAAAAAAAATACTGTAGTAGGTCAGTCAACAATTTACAGATTGGAACAATCATCATTATAAAAATATAAAGGCTCTATTAATTTATTAGAGGAGGGGGAAACTGTGCATCTTTCCTTATCAATCGATTAAGCATTGAATTAGGATTTTTTTTCCTCATCAACTGGCATACAGTTTTGCTCTAAAAGGTAAGTACACTACTCTGCATATAATTCACATTTCTGGGTCACAGATATCAAATTAGTAACAACTAAATCCTCTTTTTTCTGTGACTAAAGTCTTTTTCAATCAAGTGGAAACAAACTACAAACCTCAACCTCACCGTTATTACTACTACACAGCTGGACTGCTGCTGTAAAAGAAAACAGTAACAATCTGACATAAGAGTTTTGATAGAGATTTCTCATTCCCAAATAGGCTGCACGATTATTGTTTGCTGAGGAATTTATATTGAAACTAAAAAAATTTAAATTCCAAACACTAAATATATATCTGTAGACATGTTATTTGAGTGTATTAACATTTTGGTAAATCTTTTAATGTTTAAAAAAAAAAATACTGATTATAATAGATGATATGAACATCTAAAATACTTAAAAGCCAATAATTTAAGGCAAAGGGGAAAAAAATGGATTACACGAGTAACTTGGCATTTTCATATATATATATATATTTTTTTTTTTTTTTTTTTTTTTAATGAAAGTTTAAAGTTTAAAATTAGCTTGCTGAAATAAAATTTAAAAAAAAACTTTTGAAATGATTTTAAAATAAGTTAAATGGCAGTGTTGGTTCATTGCCTTCACTTTCTGTCTGAAATTGATTCACAGATATCTTTCAGTTGATGAACCGGCGTTCAAGTGGAGTCTTGGTTAGCTGCAAGAGCATATTCAGCTGCGTGATAAAGTTGCATTATTGGTCACCCTGCTGACTGGCCACAGTGCACGTTTTCACGCTGGTGCTCTTCACAACAATCCTCACGGCTTACCTGGGGCAAACACTTTGTAAAGAAACAGAGAAACAAAGTCAGACATGCACAGTAATATACAGTATAAAGAAATATATTGCTTTATATAAAGAAAAGAAACGGTGCCTTTAGTCTAAAGAGCATTTTTAGAAATTAAAAAGTTAATTCTGACCCAAAACCCTAACTAACTTATTCCTTTGGTGGCATGCTAACCTACTTTCACACCAGTCTGTTTGCTTAGTTTTCTTTGGTATCACACTGTACATAATTAAATGCAAAACAAAAAAGAAGATTGCCTAAGGGTGTGCGCTCATAAAATTATTTTACTCAATTCCCTTTGGCAAAAAAATCACAGACATTAGTGAAGTGTGCAGAGCAAAGAGCTGCCATTAAACAAATGAATACAGTTTAAAACATTTTAAATCCAGTATTCATTTAATGTTTGGTTGTTAGTCCAAATATTCAGAACACACCACATTTCTGCAGAATTAAAGCTCTGTCCTTTCCCCTGGATACTTATGTGTCACATTAAACCAATCCAAACCAAATGTATCCATTTGAATCTGATTCAGGCTCTGCTAAATGTCTAATCAGCTCTTTGCCGGGCTGAGAAAAATCCAACACCAACAACACTCTTATGGACAAAATTGTACACTAATTGAGAGCGAGAAAAGGATGAACACACGGGTATGTGAAAAATTTATCCGAAATGTCTATACTTTGCACCTATTCGCTGACTAGCGCAGTGGCTCAACATCCCAGCAATGCTGCTGTGCCTGATTCACTCGTACTGTGGATCTGATATTTTTATGATAGCTTATTAAGCTGATTATAAAGAATGAGTAATTATATAGCACATGGCCAATAAATAGTCCCCTTCTGAAGAACCCTTAATTAGATAATTACTGCAATAATGTTTCAGCTGGCAACAATTCTTTAAACCTGATGCAGTGAGGAGCTCCTCATTTCTTAAACAATGCACAGTTGAGGTAAAGAGTTTACTGTGTTTCTGAAGGGTCAGATTATTGGCCTACATCAAGCCAAAAAAAAACAACTAAGGGGATTGTTGAAATGACTGGAATTGGGATTGAAAAAAATGACATGACGGTTATGTTTAATAATCAAAGTAAGAGCATTTCCACACACAGTGCAACAACAACTCAGGATTGGGAGTAAACAGATGTGTGGCCATAAGAAAACCACTTATTAGTAAGAATTTGCTAGGACGAATAAAGATTTAAAATACTTTGCAGTAAAGGAAAAATGTCATCTGGTCTGAGGAGTCCAGAACCCTATATGCATGGTATTACAGTACATTAAGAGTAGGAGCTTCGCTTGAGGATCACATGAAATGTGATCTCAGTGATTTCCACCAGGCATTGTTGTTGTGATAAAGATGCTAGAAACTGCTCATTTTCACACACGAGTATAGACTATAAATTTTATCTGGTCGAAAGAAAAATAAATCATCCGAGTGCTAGTTCTGCCATCTGGTCATACACTCATTAAAGCCGGACGGCTAAAAATAAATAAAAAAATAAAGACCAAGTGGTGTTTCAATCAAAATATATTTTCAGCAACAAGTTTTTTTTAATTTCTTTTGAAAGCAAGCACAACAGCCCTTACTTCTCTCTCGCAGACCCTGGCCGAAGCTGCGGTGCAGATGTACCAAGCCCCAGAACAGCACAACTTTGATGATGACCGAGATCACACAGCCTGTTATGGAGGCAGCCTCCAGGATGAAGGTTTTACTCTGGCCCCAGTCGGTAATGATCTAGGAGGAAAAACAAAAAGGGTTTCAAGTGCTAGAATAGGATGTGCACTATTCAGTCCCATCTAGACTTCTACCAAGATGTATTGTCTGCTGTAGCCTCACCTGAACAGTAGCCCTTAATAAATCGTATTTAACAGAACCATGCACAAGGGCAAGTCAAAAATCATTCGCACTCTGGGTGTGGAATTTATTTGAATGAATTTTATGAAAGACAAACACAACAATCTTCTAGCTTTTTAATACACTTTGCCCATCTGTCAACCAGCTTTCGTATTCCCTCATTACAAATATTTTAGACTGAGCTGCGAGCCACGAATGCACCACTGTCTTTACTTCATCATCAGAAGTAAAGCAGTGACTGTAGAGACAGTAGCCATGAACGGAAAGCGCTGATAAGACAGTACAGCCAACAAAAGTTTTAATATAACCAGAGTGCAGATCATTTTTGACTGGCCCTTCTACACCACCAACGTAAACAAAACTGTGAATTATGGTAGGTTTCCAGACTCACCGTGTATAGCAGGTAAATGAAATAAGCAAGCTGAGGTAAGTTCATGAGGAGAAAAACCCAGACCAATATCTTCTTTTCTTTTAATACCTGAAAAAAAGATGCAAAGCAAAAATTGATTTGAGCTTGACAGCAATATACCAGCAGCGGCACGGTGGTGTAGGGGTTAGCACGACCTGGCGGGTTCGATTCCCGGCCAGGTTTGATTCCCGTCTCTGTGTGCATGGAGTTTGCATGCTCTCCCCGTGCTTGGTGGGTTTCCTTCAAGTCCCCTGGTTTCCTCCCACAGTCCAAAGACATGTAGGTTAGGTTAACTGATGTTCCCAAAAACGGGCCATGGTGTGTGAATGAGTGCGAGTGTGTGTGCCTGCGATGGATTGGCCCCGCCTTGTGCTCCAAGTCTCCTGGGATAGGCTCCAGGGCCCTCCGTGACCCTGAATACCGGATTAAGCGGTATAGATGATGAGTGAGTGAGTGAGTGAGTGAGTAAAAGTTCTTTAAAATCAACAACATAATGCTAGTGTGTGTATATACAGAAGCATAAACCAAGCCTCTTGTGAACAAGTGAATGCATTCAGTAAATGACAAAAGAGCTGCAGAGGGATTTCCTGTGTCTCTGGGAGGCATACAGTTCACCACAATTTAATATAATCCTTACTGTAACATATCTCAGTGAACAAATGCATTTTGAAGGCTTGTTAACAAATTAACAGAGAAAATTTCAATTGTGAAATTCATAGTAACTTACTGAAATGGCTCCAGTCACAGCAGTGATTATCGCCCAAGCGATCCCAATTGCCAGAATGGTTGTGTGAGTGGGGGACACAGAGGGACCAGAGGTCAGGATCAAGATGCACAAGCACGTCTGGTCAGCAATGCAAAACACATAACGGTCATTCCTTAAAAATAACTTTCTCACATGCTTGTAACTAATGCACTAACTAAAGAGAATTTTTCCATGATTAGTTTCACAAGTAATTGTGCAATTTCCTAATTGTGCAATTTCCTAGTTGCACCCTATGTTTGTCATGCAGCACTTACAGCACTTTGATTTGGCAATTTTGTTTCACCCTTATATTAAACTGTCAATTGATTTCTTTTGCACAAACTTCAAGTCATTCCACAGGTCTTTAAGAGAATTTAGACCTGGGTCATTGCAAAAGTTAGAGCTTTTTCTCCTGTAGCCATTCCCTTGTGAACATTTTGTGCTTTAGGTTATCATGCTAAAAAGGGAAAAGTGCCTTCGTCATCAGCTACTTCACACAGACCTTCGGGATCATGATGTGGACCATGGCGTGAGCAGGAACACAAAATAGATCGTTATTACAGTGTAAAATAAATCTGTGGGACATTCGATTAAATGTAGTTCACAATAATATTGTCATAAACCGGGGTAGGAAAAAAATCTTTATTAAAACCTCGCTGCAGAGGTATAAGGAGGCTGTTCCAAATCCTCTTATAAGCCTAACGCTAACCCCGGACCCACACAATACAGAACTTTATGCTTGAAATGCTTATCCAGCTTGAAACACTGAGCTGCTTTTGTTTTATTGGCTGAGGACTGAGATGTAATTTACTTCTTCTTATACACTTGGATCACACATACATCCACTACTCATAATAAGTTAGGGATATTGTTTAGTGTTTTTCCTATTTGCTCAGAATTTTTATGAAATAAGTAAAAGTTCCCCTTGATATTACTAATAATGCATGAGAAGAGACACCATTTTCATTAGTTTAATATGTATTACCCCAAAAATTTAGACAATAACAAGGATAGCCCCAAATAACAAAAATGTTAGTTCATGTGGGGGTGGGGTACGATCATCCAGTCTCTGCTTCAACTGGTCCCTCACGTGCTCTATGGGGTTCAGGTCAGGGGACATTGATGGCCATACCATATGAGGCACTCCAACTTCCTTAAGTCGAGCTGTGAAATTCTGCCATGATGTGGTGGAGCATTAACATACATGAACAGAAAGTTGGGGGTGTGTTGGCAGAATTGGGGGAAGATGGGTTCAATGATGTCTCTGAGGTAAGAATGTGCAGTGACTGAGCCATCTACAATAACCAAATCTGTTTTGCGCTGACTGGTGATCCCTGCCCAGACTGTTGCACCTCCTCCACCAAAGTAAACCCTGGGGACCATGTTGACCTTGACTTCAGCATATCGCTCACCTTGCCTTCTCCAGCAAGGTGACCCGACACTCATCAGTGAACAGGACGGTAGACCACTGCTGCATTGTGCAGGTCACATGGTCTTGTGCCCACTGCAAACGTTCACGCGGTGTCGTGGTGTCAGTGGAGTCACCTGCAACGTCATCTGGCATTCAAGCCAAAGCGGTGGAGTCGGTTGCGAATGGTTTGCCTGGAAACCCTAGTACCCTTCACGTCTCGTAAACAGGCCTGCAGCTGTGTGGCAGTTGCACTACGATGTCTGAGTGCATAGGTCATTAGGTACTGGTCATCATTGCGGTCTGTCACTCGTGGGGCTCCACTCCTGGGTCTGTCATTAACTCTGCCAGTAGTTCTGTGTCTTGGTGCAAGTCTGCTGATGACACTTTGAGACACACCAAGTTCACAAGCAACATCTGACTGCCTGCCACCAACCCGAAGGCACGCCATGGACAGGTGGTGCTGCTCGTCCATTAAGTGACGTTGTGTGTTCATGGCTGTTTGAATGATGAACTTGGAATGACTTACTGACAATACCAGCTTTTTATACCCACAGAATGTTGAAACTGATGCCAAATTGAAAAGGGTTGTCTTTTGTTATTGGCCCCAATATAAGGCACACTTGTACACAATGAGACCATAACATGGAAAACACAAAATGAGGTGTGTCTATCACCCCAGTACAATTGCCTCCCTATCCCAAAAATGACTCAAGTGAAACAATCACCGTATGTATGACATCCACTGAGTCTCTCACAATATCCCTAACTTATTGTGAGTAGTGTATATACACATACATATATAGGATATGGCCAAGGGTAGGTCTATTGTGCCCAATCCTGTCCTATATTATTAAAACATAGTCATGCAAAAAATGGCTAAAATACTCTGTTTTTAAAAAGCTACTTGCTCTATGACAAACCGTGCCATCTTTATATTCCAAAGATTTTATTCTTAATTTTTAACTTCTTCACGTTCCAAGAGTGTTAAAGAGTCCACTGTCCTTTCCTATAATTCATTATTCCATGCACTTGATTTTTATTTCTTTTTGATAGTCTTGGCCAGTTCCCAATCACTCCTCCACAATCCCCCCCCCCTCCCCCCCTCTCGGCCATACACCAACTATAAACCGGAATGGGTGAGGATTATCACATGCTTCCTCCAAGACGCGTGAAGCCACCCAAGCGCTTCCTTTTGAATTCCTGATCATACTGTACCACATCACAGTATATAAACTAAAATGTGAAAGCTGACTGGTAGTGGTCACCCTGTGTCCTAATTATTATGTCACAAAAAAAAGACACTCCTGACACATGTCCTACATGTCCCTTATAAGTACATGTATGTTGGTTTTGACCAAGCATTCATCTGTACTTTCAATCAATTCAATTTTATTTGTATAGCGCTTTTAACAATTGTCATCGTCGCAAAGCAGCTTTACACAATCAAAAGAATTATTTAAGTTGAATCTAAATGGAGATTTGTTGTTCACATGATTGCAGGATTTTTTTGTCCATAACTAAAGGAAGAACTTGCCTGCGCTTGAAGATCAAAAGTCACCATTGAGAAGCAGAGATTGGACAGACGGTACTGCTTCTGCATGCTTTCCAAAGCTCCTCCTACTCTGAAGGCCATCATGTTGGGTCTGCAGATGAGCAGCAAGGCACAGATCAAGTGCACCACACCCACACATATAAAGCACACAAAGCGCACCTGCAAAACAAATCAACAGAACCTGAGGAAATTCAGAGACATTTGCAGCCAATCATGATTAGATTCCTAAAAGGCTAATTGTGCTTGGCAGATTTGTTCCCTTTATGCTACTTGATCACAACACCAAACTTTTAATTCCTAAAACCCTTCATTATTTTAAATTATAGGAACATGAGTGGCTTGTTATCTTCCACTGTGTGTAATGTGTAACTGTCTCACTTAGTTTCCTCTTAAGCAAACTGACTTCCTTTTTGCACACATTCATGTTTCTGAGTTTACACTCTGTTCCTATTTTAACCTCTACACTTGGAAAGCCCCAGATGCTTTAGTTGAGCTGCTAGTAAAAGCAATTCTCTTGGCCAAAGCCCATCATAGATGCAAAATCTGTAGCATTTGCAAGCTTAAAGCTCTAACAGGACAAGGAAACACACCCAAGGGAGAGGTGTGCCGTGGATTGATGGTGCCAAAAGAAACAGCAGACGTACCATTATCAGCGTTTCTTTCTCCTTGAGTATGCTGAAGTTGACGATGGAACGCACCATGACCACAAGGACGCACAGCACAAAAACAATCAGCTCCTGTCGGTTTTCCTGCCACACACCTCGTACGATGTAGTACACGCAGAACCCTGGGAAAACACCACAGGACATTGAATCTTATAACACACCGACATTATTAAATACAGCATTACGTTTGAGAAGCTGTCAGTATTTTATTTGAGATCTGTCTATACTGTAACTGGAGCACACAAACCACAGCACAGCCCATTTTAAATAGAAATTCTATAAGCCGTGATACATTTCATGGGCATTACAAAACATGCTTTCATTTCGACTAGGTTTTAATTTGTCTATTCAAATGTAACGACTGCTCATCTTATACCCTTATAGTGAGTAAAGTCCAAATGAACATGTTCGGTTAATTCGTAATTTTGTTCAGTAGTAATAGTACTGGCGGACAGACATCATTGACCTCATTCCTTTAAGCTTGTTGCTGGCTCTTACTATTATAAAAGAGGTTCTATAGTACATTATAGAGCGTGTGTACCACCTTACCGATTCCCACAATCTGGATGATAGAAATGGAGAGGTCATCGTCTTCACCATGTTTCCACTTCTCTGTTGCGAGGTTAACTACAGTGAGGATGAAAAGCGCAAGCATGGAGAATATCGTGAAGCAGAAGTAGACCTTCACCAACAGCTGGAGCTCCGACCACTGCTTCATCTAGATGGAAAAAAAAAACATAACGGAATAATGCAGAATGGGATGTGAAAGAGCGAGTTTATGGGAGTCATGCTCCAGAGGCAAAAGACTTACTGGTCCACATGGTGTGGGTAAAAGCTCCTCATGCCTTGGCCTCAGGTTTGGAGAAGGATCCTCCATGCTCCCTTGGCGCCCAGGCAGCAATGGACTGCAAAGATGGATAGATAGATGAAGACATAGATAAGGATGGATAGAGATACAAATAAATAATAATAGTACATCCGCTTCTTAAAATGTATTGCAAGCATATATATGTTACTAATCCGAACTAATTTCTTTAACAGCAGTATATCAAAGTAAAGTTTTCAGAACCTCACACTCTGCATCCTGTTTATCCCACATGGTTCAACGCTCATCATGACATATGTTCACTACTATTTTCTCACGAGTGCTGTGATGATAATCGGCTATGGCTTGATCATAAGAATCTTAACACGAACTGTTGTTTAAAAAAAAAAAAAACGAAAAGTGGTGTCGGATCTCAACATCTGCATCCTACATAGTGCACTACGTCAAAAGGGGAGGTATTTGTAACTGGACCCCGCTGTTTTTAGCTTCCTGCTAACGTCAACAAGTGGATTTTGAGCTGAACACTTACCGAATCTCGTCCATTGAGCCAAATCCAACCAGGACGGCGATGCTTTCAGGTGTACATCGGGCATGTAACATCCACTCTTACTCGCTGTCGCTACATTTTATTATGCATCTCAAGTAGCGGGAGGGGCTGCAAGACGACAACACGCGAACTTCCGCTTTTACCTCGTTTTAGCCAGTCAGTAATGCGTATTAAAAGTGCAATATATATGTTTTCACGAAAAATAATATTTACGTTTAGTTTGTATTTATTTTACTTAAACAATGTATAATATTTCTCGGAATTAATTCATCATCATTCAATATTTGCATTTTTATCAGCTAAAATAAATTTGATAAAACAATTTAAAGGTCTATTGCGCAATTTTTGCGCAGTTAGAAACTAAATCAACGCTTTTCTTCGAACGGGCCAACCACGGCGAAGAGGGGTCGG
Organism: Clarias fuscus; assembly: GCA_030347435.1. NCBI lineage: Eukaryota > Metazoa > Chordata > Actinopteri > Siluriformes > Clariidae > Clarias > Clarias fuscus. The sequence continues at coordinate 11,747,610 of CM059213.1, read as the reverse complement.
TTAAATCCCAAATAGATCCGCGCAGTGTACAGAGTGGACTAGGAGCGATTGTTTTGAAGAGTTTGGAGTGCACTTGAGTAGGAGGTAGGAATGCGGTTTGGCATTTGACACGCGTGAATGGAACGTCGACACGTTGTGGTGGAGCAGAGGGAAGTCTTGCGGCGCAGAGGAACATCATCCGTATAGAGCAATAACAAAGCAGCGAGCCTCGATATCTGATTCCCAGCTGCACTGTTATTGTAGCCGTGCTGGCGATGGTGAAGTGGTGCAACTCGGCGTCGTTGTTGGAGAGCTAATTCGCCCACGATGTGGCAGGTAACGTCCTCTTCCCTCCTGTTCACTCTTCTTTCTCCGTGATGTTTTAGGTTCCTGTTTATTGGACAGGTTGCAAGTTAAGTGATGTCTAGCTTTCCTCTTTGTGGTCATGTTAATCACAGCCAAGGTCTCTTCCTGAGTTTCCTGTTGAATTTGAGCTGAAACTCGGTGCTGTCGCTTTTTCTCTCAGTTTTTCTCAGTTCGGTTCAGCAGTGTTTTATTGGCAGGAACGTAAAACACATTATTTATCCAATTTAAACGCTTTAACATTTAACTTGACCGTGAACTGCACGTGTGTGACCGCATCTTTAATTTTAAGATGGATGCAAATGGTTTCAATTACGGTGAGAAACCGAATTTAAGTTTTTACTCTTCTGCTGTTACAGAGTGCCGTGTCAACGTGTCCATTAACACACAGCCCGCAGGGATACTTGAGGAAGCAAGCAAACTCAATAAACCAGGGATTTAATTAGTTAGTTAGTTAGTTAGTTAGTTAAACCTGTCTAATTACCGCTCATGGCATTTCCGGGAGGGAAGCCTATCTTAAGCTCCGCCCAGTTATTATGCCAACATGAGGTAATTAGCTCTAGCAGCTCGCTGTTACTACTTATTAAAGAAGATATACATTAGGCGATTTGTTTTGTAATGCCAGGATCAAATGAGTTGTGTTATTTTAGCACCACCTTTACTATCACGTCTATACCAAGAATATTCAAATATTACATTTATGAATAAATATTTGTATTTATTATAGTTACCTGTATTCTCACTCTCTTGAATTAATAATTATAATTAAAAAAATATGTAAAAAAAAAAAAGGGAAAAAAAGCACACACCTTTTAATCTTACCATGATTAACGCAAAATCCCAGGTCTTGATCTTTAACCGCGACAAGCCGTGTCGATGAGTATACAGCGTCGAACTTCAGCTTGAGGTTGCAACTTGTAAGTGCCAACCTACAGTACATCCATCCTAATCCCAAAGAAAACTATGAGTTCCTTCCCTGTTTACATTAAAGCAACATTGCCACTTGGAGCATTCACAGTGTAAACAAACCTTTTTTTTTTTTTAGTATAAAATCTTTGTTCCACATATATATATATCGCATCTCTGCGGGAGTCCAATCAGATCGTGCTACTTTTGGCATAAACACTGTGGAAATATCTCATAGGGAAAGGAAAACGGTTCCATTTACAATAAATATTATAGATGTGAAAAAAATTCACATCTCTAATATAGAGTATCAGTAACAGTCCTAAATCGAAATATACCACTAGATTTAGCTCAGTTGGACTGTAGAAGGTTGACATGAGTCTTAGCTGAACTGTGGTATGTATTTTGAACAGAGCTACGGTGGTGGAATTTGGCCCTGATTACTTACATTATACTCAGTGTGCCGAGCAGGAAAACTTGATACAACCGAGACCTACACCTTAAGTCCCATGTGAACGGGATGTACAGGAGGCGGATATGGGAGCTTAAACTGCAGCTATATTGTTAGAATATTTCTCATGAAGACCATCACCTGAAAGCGAGACCAAGACTCGCCGCTGCTGACGGAATTTGAAAAATGCCATTGAAATTTAGATATAGATATTTCGAAGTCCTTTGTTTTGATACTGCACCTACAGGAAGGTTAAGGTGAAACATGACAGTCCCGATTTGATCTTGCCATCTCTTATTAATGAACAGTTGAACTTTGAAACCAGCTCCTGTCGGGTGAGAACGGGAATCTGAGGCTACGCTGGGCACAGAATCACCCAAACTTAATAGTTAAAAGTCCAGTGGATTTTTTTTCACTAGCCTCAAATTCTTGTTTTTCACTGACAGCGGAGGAAGAAAAGTGGAACTTGAATCTGAGATGCTTTTTTTTTGCCGCTTTTAAAGAGTGACTGTTCTCATCAGCAAACAATTCAAGGTTCAAGCTCAGAGTAAACAGCAATAACAGCATGACTCTGATGCTCATGTAAACCGAGCCGACCTGACTGGGTGTGTGTTCAGGTGTCTTATGGAGTTCAGTGTAGGCTATCCAGCATCTTTTGTTTCCTGCCCGACTTCTTTACACGTTACAGTCCTTTCCATTACTGCGTACAATGCTCTTCCTGAAGCTTTGATGTGCTTGATGATTTGAAAGTTATGTCTAATTTGTTTTTACGCAATTTAAGTGTGGCTAGGACTTTAGTCGCAAGTTGACCATCTCTGGTGTTAACATCGAAATAGACAACCGCGACTGTCCAGTTTGTTATTCAAGGAGGTACACCAAGGTGTATACATCACTTATCACAGTTAGCTGGCTAGCTAGTTGCTAACAGACGGCGAACATAAAGGGATTCGTGTTGCAAGTTGAAGGTGGAAAATGATATCGTTTCAAGCTGCAGTTCCCGAGGGAAGTCGGACGCAGGATTAGGTTGCTTGAAGCGTCTACTGAATCCGTCCATGTTTAAGTTGTCACTACAAAAACCATAAAGAACTAGAATGAGTTCGTTCATACATGCCTGTGATTTGTGTTGCAGCTGGAACTGCTGTCTGAGCTGCTGTTGTATAGAAAATGAATCAATGCTTTCTGACCTATCGGACTCAAGAACCCTGTTGCACTGTGGCAGAAAGGATCATAAGCTGATTTTCTTTGCATACAAACTAAACTTAATTGAATGCAACTGACTTAACCAAAACATTCAGTAGTCCACAATTGTATGATATATAGACATGACGTGCTTTGCCAGGGAAAATGTTAATTGAAGAAAGACAAAAAAGTCATGATATGGGCATGTGCAATTATTAAATTCAAAAGACTGCACTTTATTATAGGTAATATTAGCATAATTGGGTATTTAAGTATTAGTTTTTTGTGTATATAATTTTTCTTTTTTATGTAGTGACTAAATAATGTCAAACATGTCATTGGGATCATATGTGCCTTTATTTGCTGCTGTTAGCCATGATAAATACATTTGAATATAAAACATCTTGGTGTAAATTGCAACCGAAATACATGCAGCCCTAATTTATTTAACCTATAAAACAATACAAGTATATCAAATATCAAAACGTTCAGCAAGGTCTTCCGAGCGGAGTGAAACCATTCGACACAAATTGCACGAGTTGCAAGAGTTCATTGTCGAAGAGCTCGAGAAACTCTGCTTTGGTAAAAACTTTGGTAAAAAAATGATGTAACTCCTTTAAAAATGTCCTGAAATCACTGCAAAGATCACTCAATAGAAGACAGTACCTCCGTCTCACCAGGGCGTGCTCAGTTCTCCAACTTAAAACTTTGACTTCCCACAAGTTTAAAGTCTCTTCCCTTAAACGATTGAAAAAAAGCTCTAGCACCTATGGTTTCTCTGATCTAAGTAAAAATAGCACAGGTGTGCCGTTTGCTTTGAAGGGAAAGCTGGATACGTCCTCTGTGCCTGTGGCTTTCGTGTACAGGGGGAGGGACGGCTGCAGCATGTGGCCCTCGACTTAACACCTGGGCTACAAATGAGCCATTTTCAGCATTTTGTCCAGGAAAAGCTATGCACCTTCTTCACAATTCCTCCAGGAATTGACATTCATTTTATTACAGAAAACCTAATCAGTCTGAAGAACTGAAACCTACTGTGTGTAACTTTTCGTGTTCTCCTGAATGCTTTCTATGAATGCTTTCTATGAAATGTTTGAGTTATGTTTTATTTATACAGTGGAACCTTGGATTACGAGCATAATTCGTTCCGGAAGTGGGCTCGTGTTCCAAAACACTCGTAAACCAAATCATCATTTCCCATAAGAAATAATGAAAGCTCAAATTATTCATTCCACAGCCCCAAAAAATAAATACATAAAAATAATTAATACAATCTATAAAATGAAAGTAAAACAAATTAATCTGCACTTTACCTTTAAAAAAAAAAAAGTACAAATAAATCCTGACAGATAAGTGTTTCCGTTGGTGTGTGTGTGTGTGTGTGTGTGTGTGTGTGTGTGTGTGTGTGTGGAATTAGCCCCTTCACAAGAAACGCACAACGGAAACACCGTTTTAACAGGAAAAAAATAAATCTCTCTGAGACTGGTATGAGCGCATATTAACGGACTCACTTTCTAACTAAGTTTCACAACAAACGCATAAACACAGCGGAAACACCGTTTTAATGGAAAAAAGCGAGACTGGCATGAGCGCATACTAACAGTTTCACAACAAATGGACACACACAAACACGGAAATACCGTTTTAACAGGGGGAAAAAGAAATCTCTCTGACCTGGCATGAGTGCATACTAAGGGAATCACTGCGGGTTAAAGTAAAAAAGAGCAGAGACGAGCAGAGTTTCTGTGCGCTTGCGAAGCCGTGGAGGGAGGGGGATGGGGGGGGGGGGGTGAGACAGTGATGCTCGGTGTCAAAATAAGAATTGCATGCCTGATACATGATACTCGGTACTCGTAATCTAATACTTTGCTCGGTTTCTGATTAAAAATTTATTAAAAATCTTTGCTCGGTTTGCGGAACGCTCGTAAACCACGTTACTCGCAATCCGAGGTTCCACTGTATGTTTACTTTCCCTAAGCTTGTTCTTATAACTCACTCAGGTCTAAATTGTGGAAATGTTCACAAACTGATGTGTGTAGAGATCAATCTTCTCCTATGACTTCCCAGAAGACCAGTACTGCGCAGTAGCTTTCCTGAGTCTCGTGTATAAAACAGCACCCTTATCATGTGTGTACATACACAGCGCATGCTGTACGGGAGACAAGGTGATAAATTACCGGCCTTGATTCAGCACGAACTTGCAGCAATCTTGCTGGCACATACTGTACACAAACAACACCAGACTTTGCTTCATAATTAAAGTCATTAAAATGCTTCAGTAATGTCTGAGACATTTTTAGAGCCAGACGAAGCTATACATTCCAACTGACATGAACACGTGTGCATCACGTCTGTAATAGTCAGAGACATGTGCTCATCATTATCATCATGATGACTGCGCAGCTACAGAGGCTCAGTTATTGTTTCCGATTTAACTGAACAAGTTTTGCAGCAAGTCTTTATTGTTGAGACTTTTATGCATAGATATTTTTAAACACGTTTCATTTGCCTTGAGAAATGTTGCATATCTGCCAAGAAGATCGAAGGTCAATATTTACTGTGTGGCCACTGCAGAGCTTTCGATAAGGTTGATGGATTGTGTCAAAGACTAAATGTGTGGCGGGTGTACTTTTCAGCTTTAGGCTATTTACAAATTTTTCTAATGGATGACATGTTCCACTCAAACCTACTTTAATCTTTTATACTGTAGTTAGTTTTAATACACTTGTGAGTGGGGCTGCACAATTATTACTAAAATTCATCAGGATTTTTCTCCCTGGGAATTGAGATCATGATTTTCTCATGTGATTCTCATTTTTTCAAACAAAACATTTATTATTATTATTATTATTATTATTATTATTATTATTATTAGGGCCGAAGAACTACCCTCTTGTGGCCCATTTTGGGCTCTTTGGGGGTCTTAACACACTCATATATCACACATACATCACAAATGTTAACTCCTAACCACACATGGCTTTCTATAGGTCAAACAGGTTGTGTGGCGCGCCCAGGTGGCAAGAACGCAGGGTGCTTGGGAAAAATTAAATTAAAAATAAAATTGTTGAGAAAAATTACTGTCTATACAGAATGTTCAATCTTTATAAGGAAAAAAAGTTACTTTTCCTAATTTGAATGCCCTTGCATACTTTTAACTTTTGTTGAAATTTTTTTTTATAATAACTAATAACTAGTCCCTGTACTTTAAGACACTCAGCCACCATGGCACTTTTAACGTCACATGCCTTAGTTTATATTAGGTTGTTTGTAATTAAACGTAGTTTACAGCATAGAATTTATTGTTGTCAAAGGTTTTATTGCTTATATCTTAAATTATTTCATGTATGTTAAAAGAATAATATAAATAAGCATATGCAATGGTAAAGTATGAACTATCTGCTAAACGGGAGAAAAGAAGGAAAAAATGGTTTATGCGCCTCGAGGGACGCAGAGAGCGTCAAAGTAAACAAAGCAGAAACAGATCGTCAGAATGTCCCACCCTCCAGTTTCTGATTGGCTGGAAATTGTTGCTCCTCTAGCCTCTGATTGGCTGGAATTGAGCGAGAGCATTGTATCACTGGGCGCAAGCTAATATCGGAAAGTCGTAAATGAGGAGGAGAGACCAGAGAAGCGATCGAGTTGTATAACCGAATCTCTGCCCTGATTGGTGAATTAACAGGGTTTTGTTTTACACTGTGTGCGTGTGACCGATATACCAATCTAGGAGTGTTATCAGTAAATAAGTGAACATGTAAATACAGCGCAAAATGCAGGGAAATACATGCAAGTTAATTGTTATCTTTAAGAAATGAAATGGCATGTGTGTATGGATCGTAATTGTGTTTCTTCCAACCCGGTGATGTGTTTATGGAGCAGCTACGGGTTGTTATTAGTGCCAGGCTTTGTATGGATTTTAAATGGCTTTTAAAAAAACAGTGGTGGCAATTCACACTCCGTCAGTTCAGATGACATTTATTTATCCCTTGCAGCTCTTAACCTAGGATTAGAATAGATTAGAAAGTACTTCCCCATAACTGTCATGCACGTTTGCTTGCAAAAATCTGCCACGACAGGTTTAAAACTGATACCTTGTTGTTCCAGAGGGATGGAAAAACTAGATTTTTTTTTTTTGCATCACTCTATGGATTTTTATGAGCTTTGCTGGCTATTTTACCATATCATACAGCTTACATCCAGGGAAAGCAAAATCTATCATATGCAACCAAGTTAGAATCAGAATCAGATTTACGCCAAAAAGAATCGCGCGGTTCTGAATCTACAGACGTATATAAATAACAACCAACATATTGAATGCAATATTCAAGCACTAGACAGATTAACAGTAATACTATAAAGATTATATAAGCAGATTAGCAGTGTACATAAAGTGAGGGTGTGTATCACACGTGTATCACATGATAAGAAATGATGCATGACTGTTTGTACAATACACAATACTCCGTATACTGTACTGTACGAGGTATATGTGTAGTGCAAACCGCAATGATTCATATATAGAAAGAAGTTGATGTGTGATTGTTTGTACTGTTTAGTGTGCTCGAGTGTAGGTTCGTAAGTAATAAGTTTGCAAAGAGCATGTTGATCTTCCCGCAGCAGATAGCAGGTGATCCTGGTGGACTTTATGAGGGTGATTGTGGGTGGAAACAAACTGCTCTTGTGCCTGAAAGTTTTGGGGTACAGGCTTCTGTAGTACTTGCCAGAAGGGAGCACTTGAGAAAGGTTGTGTCTAGGACTGGACCGATTTGATGATCGTACTTCCTCAGCTGGCGTTCATCATCTGCTGGGCGCTTTTGAAAATTGAGTATATGTTGGTCTACCAGTTCAGGTGTTTACACATGGTTTTTCCACAGAAACCTGACGCATTCCACAGATGACACCTGGACTGTTGGATGTAGTACCTGTCTGCCTCTGTGCACCATTTATCCAGAATGCAGCTTCTTCTCCCACACCATCCCACTTCTCCGCTCCCTGCACTGGCTTCCTGTAGCTGCACGCATCAAATTCAAAACACTGATGCTCGCCTACAAAGCTAAAAACGGACCACCACCCACTAATCACACCCTGCAACGCATCACGGTCCATCCGATCCTCCAGCACTGCTCGGCTCGTCCCACAATCTCCCTGAGATAGAGGAAGCCATGCATCTACACTGTTTTCTGTTCTGGTTCCTACTGTGGGTGGTGGAATGCATTTCCTCTTAGGTGGCTGGACATCCAAGTCCCTGGCCATCTTTAAAAGATGACTAAAGACCTAGATTTCTTAGATACTTGGGTTAATCCCTCTCCCCCCAAAAGTGATTAACTGATGAAGGTTTCATCCAATGACGAAACCTTCAAAGCTGGATAAGAGCTTCTGGATAAATGTAAATGTTGTGAAGCATGGCTGAGGTGTGTGTCTCCTAAAATCCTTGGTCATCTCCACAGTTTTGAGTGTGTTCAGCTCCAGATTGTACCGACTGCACCAGAAAAGCGACCACTCCAGCTTCAGACTCTTTGAATCCAATGACTGTAGTGTCATTGGATTGGACTGATGTTTGCAGATGTTTGCTCGAGTGTAGGTTCGTAAGTAAAACATCTGCAAACATCAGGGCCCGTATTCACAAAGCTTTTTTTTTTTTTTTTGGATTTTTCCCCGATTTTCTCCCTAATTTAGTCGTGTCCAATTCCTCCCCGTCACTAGGGGGCTCCCACATCAAGGCTACTACTACCACTCAGCCGGGAGGGCCGAAGACTATCACGTGTTTCCTCCGACCGACCGCATCTTTTCGAACTGCTCGCTCGCGCACCGTTGGGGGCGGCGTAACACTCGGAGGACAGAGCTATCCGCTCCCTCCGTTGCGCGAGCTCACAGACGCCCCTGACTGGCTGTAGAGCCGTGATTAATGTGGGAGCACTAAGTACCTCTCATCCCTCCCCTCTGAGAGAGCTCGGCCAATCAGCTCTCTCTAGACCTCCGGCTGCGAGAGGTTACAGCACCACCCGGGATTCGAACTAGCGATCTCCGATAGATCTCTGATAGGGCGAGCGCTTTAACCACTGCGCCACTCGGAGGCCAACAAAGCTTTTTAGAATTCTCTCAAAGAGCTCCTATCTTAGCTTAAAAAGTCCTAGCTGGGAGTCCTAGACTAAAAGTGATTTAGGAAACGTTTTAGAGCAACTCTGAGTAAGCAAAGTAGAAAAACTTTTATCTTAGTGAGGAGGTGTGATTGACCCCGTTGCTAGGGATGTTGCAGCAATTCAAGGACTGCGATTGGTTAATAAAAAATAACCTCTGATCTCTGCAAAGGTCTTGAAATGTGCTCTTTGTGAAAACAGAATACATGATAATAGAACCAACAGTGAAATCCAAACTTTTTGTATATGAAGAAATTGTATAATCATGACTGCAGGCTACTTTATGCAAAATATAAAGTATATAAAAGAATAAGAAAACCAAATTGGACAGAAGAGCAGTGTTTACTTTTAGCTTTACGTCCAGTGTTTTGAGAATATTTCTTCTTTCCGCCATTTTGTGGAAAGCCTTTTCTTAAGCCTCTTAAAAGTCCTCCTCTCTACTCTTACCTAATTTTACCTTAGGAGCTGTTTTTAGGGCTAAGCTGTTTTGTTAATCATTTTTATCTTTACTAAGATTTAATCCTAAATGTAAGGAGAAATTCTAAGAAAATGTCAATTCTAAGATTTTTCTTAGAATTTCGTCACTAGGAGCAACTTTTAGGCTTAAGAAGCTTTGTGAACACGGGCCCAGGAGTTTAAAAGTTAGGTCTTCAGATGTGCAGGGTCTCTTGTATTTCACGCTTTTATCCACTTGTTCTGTCCAAGTTGTTGTCCGCTGTTTAAATATTTGCTCTTTCTAAGATCTGGGCCTTCGTTTGGCTCTTAAAGTTCTGTCCATGATTGATGTTCTGATCTATTGAAGTGCTAGAAATCACATCTCACCATTATCAGTCTTGCTATATTTGTAGTTGAGTGCTTATAGGTATTAACCAGTTTGTTTGCTCACTTGAATTGGTTAAAACTCCACAAAAATCTGTATATCCTAAGGGGGAAAAAAAAACACACTGTAACTTATTTTGGGCCTAACATGTTCTGTTGCTTGAATGTTCAGGACGAAAATACTGTAGTGTATTCCACACATTTGAGTAATGAACCTGGTTCGTCAATAGATGCATTATGTTCATAATGAGGACATGGAAATCATTTTACAATTAGTTTCCTGGATGCACAAAGTTTAAGCACCCCTGCCCTATATTGCCTTTCCGTCCTATTTAAAACTGCAATACATTCAAACAAAAAAAAATTTCTAGCTTTGCATTTAACTTTTTTCTTTTATTGTTTTTGCAATACAAGTATACTTCTTTTGCAGCTGCATGACTTTGAGAAATCTTGATAATTACTTTCTTATTCTCATTTCATTGGTCGTAGTGAAGTGACTGCATCCAGCTTAGTAATGCTGGAGTAGAGTCAGTAATTATCCGACATCTAGTGCATACACATGACACAACCCCTACTTTGTAAGACTTAGACATAGGCCTACGCTCGTTCTAACTATACTAATAATAATTTCACACAGCTGTACTGGATGCACCAATTTCTGCTCTTCATTACAGAGAACAACTGACGTCCACCACTAAACTCTTGACCATGCTTCTCTTCATCCTCTGAGTGGCCTTATCCCCTTAACGATGGAGTAGACCTGTCCGAACACTTTCTCCCCCTGCGTCCTGAAGAGTGGGGTGCTCCCAGTAAGCACCGCACTCTCTCCGAGTGCCATGCCGGGCAACGACCGAGCGGGGAGATCCATGTTCTCGAAGTTCCTTCTGCCGTTCAGGCGGTCACGCCTGGAGCGGGTGATCTTGGCACGCAGCGAGAGCGTCCCCAGCGAGCATGTCATCAAAGTCACAATCACTGAGACGACGGTGATCGAGGCCGACTCGGGCGTGTGGAATTCCAGGTCGCTGGCATACCTCGGCCTGTGGTACTTCTTCAGCTTCTGCACGCTCTTTCTCAACAAGTACATCCTGTCTCTGCTGGAAGGAGAGCCGAGCGTCCTGGGTGAGTGATTTGCACCTCTGCAAAATATTTGCATGCACGAATGAAGTTACTCGTCACACCTTGTTGTTTTGAAACGCCACGATCGTTGCGCGTTCCAGGTCACTACAGAATGTCAGTGTAGATACGTGAAGCCTCTGTTATTTGTCTACAAAAGGTATTAAAGATAGAAGGGCGTAAGACGTCTGACAATGCCTGTGTTTACGACTTTGACATTTGTTAACTGCATGGGAAATCCGGAGTATGGTGTTATTTCTAAAGGTTGTTCATTTCGGTGCATAAACAATAAATCAAATCAAATGTCCTGAAATCGGGGTGTGTGCAGGTGGGAAAATATGTATAAAGAGAAATAAATTGAGTCTACGATGTCACTATCAAATCTGATGAGATGTTGAAATCTTTGTGGTTGTGCTGCTCTAGGAAATGAATCTAGATTTTGTCTCAAAATATTACAGTTATGCAACTTTGGTATAGGATGTTTTCTCCCCTTGTTTCTTCATTTTGCTTCCCCAAATCGCAGACATCAAAGATTTTCCTGTGACAGAAAATTTACAGACAAGGCTTTCTTTATAAGGCATAAGTGCAATATTAAATCTGCACAAAAAGTCTGAAACATGTCACCATATCAACGATTGTTATATGACATCATTTTTTTTTATTATAAGGTTTTTATTAGGAGTGTAATGAAAGATTGAAACATTTTTTTATCTCATCGAGTTAGCTGCGTAGCACGTGACTAACAAAACCATCCTATTTCCTGCTTCGTCTGTCGAGCACACTGAAGTCGCAAATGACTCGAGTTGACAGGAAAATAGTACTTGGAGACGAATGAGCTTATTTTTTTTTACAGCGATCCACCCTAAGTGGCGTTTCCCTGCGGACTCGTCATTTCCCGACTTCAGCACGATCACAAACAAATCTCTGGAGCGATATTTAAATATTTTTTCTAGAAGTCCTCCACAGTGTTTTGCCTTTAAGTCAAATTAAAACTAGATATAATAATGACCAATCAGATTAGAGAATTCAGCAGCATGTGGTATAATATTCTATAGCAGCAGCTCTGAGAGAATTCCCAATTAATTACACAGGTTTATATTTTAGATTAAATTAGATTAGATTCAACTTTGTCATTGTGCAATGTATATGTATGAATACAAATGCAAATAGCATGCGACCAGACGTGCATAAGTGGCCTATTTACAAAAAAATTAAAAAATAACAGTGTGGTAAGTGTGTGTATGGGTCCATATGTCACGGGTGAGAGTGATTAATGTACAGAAGGTACAGTAGGTAATGAGGGTATGGGGTAAAGGGCAACACAAACAGTGTGCAGTGGATAGGACAAGTGAAGAAGACAACATGGTCAACATAATATACAGTATATATGCTTATATATGGAGGTCTGTATGATCCAGTATATACAGAACAACAATGGGTAGACTATACAGTAGTGTAATGATAAATTATAGATGTTGCAAAGATGCGTAGCGGATAAAGCAGTGCAATGTAGACCGGAAGTGATGGCGTATAAGTGTATTTGTGAGCATTTCATAATCAAGTGTTTAGTGTGAGTGTATGAGTGTATATGTATATACGTGCGCGTGCATGCGTGTGTGTTGGGTCAGACCAAAAGTTTGGACACACCTTCTCATTCAAAGAGGTTGAATTTGTATTATGGCAAGAAAAAAGAAGCTAAGTAAAGAAAAAAAACGAGTGGCCGTCATTACTTTAAGAAATGAAGGTCAGTCAGTCCGAAAAATTGGGAAAACTTTAAAAGTGTCCCCAAGTGCAGTCACAAAAACCATCAAGCGCTACAAAGAAACTGGCTCACATGCGGACCGCCCCAGGAAAGGAAGACCAAGAGTCACCTCTGCTGCGGAGGAGAAGTTCATCCGAGTCATCAGCCTCAGAAATCCCAGGTTAACAGCAGCTCAGATCAGAGAGCAGGTCAATGCCACACAGAGTTCTAGCAGCAGACACATCTCTAGAACAACTGTTAAGAGGAGACTGTGTGAATCAGGCCTTCATGGTAGAATATCTGCTAGGAAACCACTGCTAAGGACAGGCAACAAGCAGAAGAGACTTGTTTGGGCTAAAGAACACAATAAAGAAAACTCTTTGAATGAGAAGGTGTGTCCAAACTTTTGGTCTGTGTATATATATATATATATATATATATATATATATATATATATATATAAATCAGCGTTTTGAGGGAAAAGCTGTTCCTTTTAGTTGTGCTGTTTTCCCGTGGGTCTTCTTGATGTTTACACAGTTTCAAAGCACACTTCCATTTATCCACTATCTCAGCACCATGTGAAAGCTGTGGTGAAATCTCTCGTGTGTGTGTGTGTGCGTCCCTTGTGTATTAATAATTAACATGATGACGTGTACAGCACTGCACTGGCTTTTCACATTGCTGGGATTAATTAAGCGGTGATTTAAAATCAAGCTTTAAAACACAAACAAACTGAGGTCGTGTGTGTCAGATTTCTTAAAATTGTGCACTTTTTCAAAAATGCTACTTCTTCGTCTATAAAAGTGAAATGTATAATATGTGTTTGGTGATCTATAAACCCGTTACCTTTGATAAATTTGCATCTGTGTCAACCTTGTCATCAACAAATAAACTTCAAGAAGTACCAGCTCTCCAGCTCTGTGCATAAAGCGTCTAGCACGTCTCCCTTGTGTGATTCCCGGCTCACGTTGTCTTTCAGGTGCTGTTCAGATGCTCTCCACCACAGTGATTGGCTGCATCAAGATGTTTGTGCCTTGTTGCCTGTACCAGCACAAATCCCGTGCTGAATACCCGCCCAACTTTCTCATGATCATGCTCTTCGTGGGATTAATGAGGTGTGCCTCACTACTGTTGTTGGTTGTTCCTATCCATCAGTTTTATTAAAAGGCTGTATGATGAGCGTCAGTATTAGAAGGTTCAGGATCCATCTGCTTTGCTTACGCCGCTTAATGTGCGTAGATTGTGTTTTGAAATCATCCATGTACTTTTCATATTGCGGGGGAAAAAACTATTAGATTTTGCAGTAATAATCCGAACTTTCAAATATTAAGATAATTGTTTGTTTTTATTTATTAGAACTGCGCAATGCCTTTTTGTTGGTCGGTTTTTAGTTTTCATCATCGATTCAAACTTTATAAAAAAATGTTTAGATAAATTCTCTAATGATAAATCGTCAGATTCTTGAAATACGTACCACATACCAAGCAATACCACAGCTTTAGAAGAAAGTTTAAAAAAAAAAAAAAAACACTTACATCTTCTGCGTATACTCATATTTTAGAAGCTTATACTGTAGAGCATATGACTACAGTACACACGCAGTAATATGTTCCCACAACAACAGTGGGGAAAGTATTAATGGAATTTTAAAAATGTGTGTGTGTGTGTGTGTGTGTGTGTGTGTGTGTGTGTGTGTGTGTGTGTGTGTATACACACAGAATAAAAAAAAGAATAAAGAATTGACATGGGCCCAGATTATGTGGAGGTTCTGAATGTCAGTTGTGATTAAATTTCGATGAATTGCCCAGCACTAGATTATTGCTTGGTATGAAGCATTACAATTAACAATACTTTGTAGAAGTTACACAACATTTCAATGCTTATTAGACACTTTCATTATTTTTTTATATTTCGAATGCTGCAAGAATCATCTCTAAAATCTCTAGAATGCCTAGAAATCAAACTGAATTCACATAAATAGCAGAAATCCTATTGTTATATATATTTACTAAAGCACTTTTTATTCCTTAAATCTCTGCCAACAGGATAAGTTAGGTCTTAGGTTTCAATTTGTACAAAAACATTCACTAAAAACATGGAATAGCTCAGTTTTACCTGCGTTTGTTACCTGGTGTAATAATAATAATATTATTATTTTATTATTATTGTTATAGTTTTCTAGAATATAATTAAAAAGGAAAATGGTATGTTTTGTTTTTTTCCCCTTTTACTTTTTGGTCAGGTTCACCACTGTGGTGTTGGGGCTGGTCAGTCTGAAAAGCGTAGCTGTGTCGTTCGCTGAGACGGTGAAAAGCTCAGCACCCATCTTCACCGTCATAATGTCCAGACTGATCCTGGGCGAATACACAGGTAACGCATACAATAGGAACGCTTGAAATGTCAGGACTTGAAATCAGTCGCTATGCTAACAAAAAGGATGTTTAAAAAAAAAAAAAAAAAAACAGTAATGTTCCTCATAAAGCCTGCATTTTAATGGTTAACGTGTTACAGCATTGCACTAACTTTGATTTATCTCTGATTCACTCAATATACTCATAAAATGAAGCCATTAAAGTGCACCATGCATCCGTGTGTAGCAGAATTTTGTAGACTGTTAGATGATGAGCATTTGATGATATGAATTAGAGGATGTTTAAATATCCTCTACACCTTTAAAATTCATAAATAAATAATTTGTGCATGACCAGGCCTTTCTGCTTTGGTTTCAAGTTTAGTTGTTGAGCAAACAGCGCAAAATAAAATTTACGTGCTTATTTTTTTCAAGAGGAAAAGTGCGTTCTAATGAGAGAGATTGTTATAATGTATTGATTTTGAGTTTTATAATTTGCATTTTTGTGAATAGATACTCTTCTTTAAATGCTGGCTTAATAAAGAAGCCAGAGACGATAGCAGATCTCCGATTACAATGGCTATAGGAGGCACAGACAATGAACTCTGTGTACAGGAAAATAGCAGATAATAGTCATGCCATTGATTTGACCTCATACATTGACAGCATGTTGTGTGTTTGATCAACAGGTCTTTGGGTGAACTTGTCTCTGTTCCCAGTAATGGCTGGCCTAGCGCTCTGTACAGCCACTGAAATCAGTTTCAACATGTTGGGCTTCTCTGCTGCTCTTTCCACCAACATCATGGACTGGTACGTCTTCCAGAATCTTGTAGTGCTCATTAATGTTAAAGATCTACAACAACAAACAACAAGCATAATCAATTGTTTGAGTGCTGTTTTTTTTTTTTTTGCCTTGCAGCTTACAGAATGTGTTTTCTAAGAAGCTGCTAAGTGGAGAAAAATACAAATTCAGGTGAGTGCTTTGTATTCTCAGTGTACTAGAATTATCTAAATGACATGCTGTATCACAATTTCAGCCATGGACAACAATGAGCCACTTAAATCACTGATTGTTAAGACCCATATAGGACACAAATATTATTGTGTATGTTGCATAGGCGCTCCACTAAACCATAAGTCAAGTCAAACCAAGATTTGTGATAATATTTACAAAGGACTTGTACGTTGACGAGACTCGAATGTAAAACGTTTGAAAGGTGCAAACGTTTTAAAGCAGACTGTATGACTGAGGTGGTTCTTATCCCACTACAGTCATTCCTGTGAACATTTAGCAAGGGAAATACCTGATTCTTGGAACACTGGGGTACGTGCATTAGAGTTGCATGGGATTAAATAGAGAAAAAATGGTAGTTTTTACTATAGTAATTACTGGTGCTTGGAAAGCATCACTATTATTATCTCACAGGTTTTGTTTCTTTTTTCTTCTTTTTGTTCTTCCATACAAAAGGTATTTGGCACGTAACTTCGACAACCAAATCAGTCTTTTGTGTTTATGATTTTGCTAATAAGCCACGCCCCCTAGCAACATTGGTAACATAATGCTAACCCGATTACAAAAGGTAATCATTAAAGGTAAATCGATTAACATTATGCTAACAAGATTAGCATGATGCTAGCTCTATGCTAACTATATTAGCATATTGCTAGCCTGATGCTCATGTGATTAGTGTGTTGCTAGCAAGATGCTAATGTGATTAGTGTGTTGCTAGCAAGATGCTAATGTGATTAGCGTGTTGCTAGCATGATGCTAATGTGATTAGTGTGTTGCTAGCATGATGCTAGAAATACCGTTAGCATGACGCTAACATGATGCTGACCTGATTAGCTTGTGGCAATTTTCAGGAAATGTTACCTCTCTAGTTCTGCACAATCAAAAGTCTTGGTTTGACTTGAACACTGGAATGGTTTGCGCATGTTTTTTTTTAACCAAAACGACCAGATATTTTCTAATAGTATTTCGGATGTTTAGTATTTCTCTGGATTGAAATAAATCATGTACTTCCCAGTTTGTTAAATTGTAGATTGTATCAGAATGTGTTACATTTTGAGCTCTGGATGCTGAAATAATTCATTCCAGCCTTTTAAAATGGAAAATGATGAGCGGGGAAAAACTAATATCCAACAAAGGACTTGTGTGGTGATGCTCTACATAAGTTATGTATGTCCATATGTACACAGGTATTTTTCAAAACATGTTTTTTCCCCCTTTGTCCTTAAAAAAGTGTAAACACAACCTGAAAAGGTTCCCACAGACATTGGACACAGGAGATAAAGTTTATGCTGCTCTTACTCTTACAAGCCAGAAAAAAAAAAAAAACGTGTTTTCCTGTTCACAGGTAAATACTGAAAACAAAGTTTATAAAGATTTTCAACCTGCAACAGGTGTCAAAAAGCATTAGAAATGCATAGAAATAATCATTCTTTGGGCTTTCTGGACTGTTTTGTTTTTGGCTCGTTTAAATTTACATTTATGCATTTGACAGACACTCCTATCCAAAACGACTTGCAAAAGTGTCATTGGATAGATCCTTACACAGTGGGATCCTTATACTGTATAGTTACTAACTATGAGTCATCAGTCAAACACTGTTAGAGAGGATTTTGAGGTGGAATTGACCAAAAATATCTAAAGCAGATACAGTAAGTTTATAGTCATCGCATAAAGAGTGCCAGTGAATCGGCTATACTGACATCTAGAGGGGAGTGCATTCTTGCCACCTAGGTACCCAGTAACAGAAAACGGACTAGTCTCTCGTTATCAGACCAGTCCCTGTACCTGACCAGTTTCAGAGGAATGTTTTTGATTAAGCCACACGGTATTTAACTTAAGGGATGAACCAGTGAGAAACAGGTGCAGATGATGACAGATGATGAGCAGGCCGGTGATTAGTATACTGCTGAGAACAGATAAGAGGGGAAATGAGGTTGTTGATATCTTGTTGAAATTGTCGATATCTTGAGGATTTCTGCAAGGAAGAATTGTACACCTTTGGAAGAGGTCCAGAGTGTCAGTATGGGTAAGAGAAGTTCTTTTAAGTTTTTCAGCCAAGGGATAGTCTTCAGGAGCATGCAGGGTGTGTCATGACAGACACTGACTGATGAAGGGATAAGAGTATAATTGCTTTAATAGAACAGAAGTACACACTACAGGGTGTGCTGCTAAAGTTAAATAATTAGATTGAAGGTTGTAATAGTAACGCGGCTTTGTGTTTGGCCACATCACACCACTAGCTTGCTAATTATATGCTATTATCAACACACCTTTCTCTGGACTGAATGTTTTAGTGCGTTCGTTCACAGTGCTTATTAGCAGTGACTTCCTGTATGCCAGTTTGAACATTTTGATCAGATATTCTTTCTTTTTTTCTGGTTCTGTTGAATGTCGTCTCGTGAATGTATATATGTGCTTTTTTTTAATATCAAGTGAACTCTTTATAACATTTTAATGCATTTGGAATAGCTGTGAAAGTGGCTCATATACTGTAGTTAATGTATTTCTTTTCCTATTTAGCCCTCCAGAACTGCAGTTCTACACTAGTGCAGCTGCAGTGATCATGCTCATTCCTGCCTGGGCCTTCCTCATGGTCAGTCAGTGCTTCTGCTCTTTAATTAGCATGCCACTTTTCCTTGCAGTGACTTCACTTGTCCTACTTTTATTTGCGTTATTTTGCATTGAAATGGTCTGTAGAAAAAAACCTGGGTCATACAGGGAAAAAAAGTGTTTGGACTCTAATGCACTGCATACCATTAAGGTAGACACACGTATAAATGAGATTGTTGTAGGAAACATATATGTGTTTTATATTTATATATATATATATATATATATATATATATATATATATATATATGTGTGTGTGTGTGTGTGTGTGTGTGAGTATGTTCTATTTTCACATGTTTGGGCCAGTGAAGGAATTTCTGGAAGGCCAGCGTTTCTGACATGAAGCAGACAGTCAGATCATGTCTTTGACATACTGAGAACTTTCTACCTTGATTTTATCCAAACACTAGTGAAACGCTGAGATAAGTGCATTAGTGTAGCAGAGAGGAATATAGAGAGATAACGGCAGGTTTCAACCTTGTAAAAAGACTTGTAAAGATCAAAGGTAAACCTACAAATAAGAAGGTAGAACTTACTTGTGGAGCTACATGCCCTACAAGAAGTGACGGATAGCATAATGATCATGTTATCAACGATGACTTGTTACTTATGTAATGCTATTGGAATTTCTCATGCCACATGCCCATCCCTTATGTTTTACACAGTGTGTTAATCCTCTCCCAAGAAAACATAACTCCAGAAGTCACCCAGCAGCATTATTCAACAGACACATGCCTGGAAATGTAATGCACAAAATGAACAACCTTTGTTTACATTTTTTTTGGTTTCGTAGACAAGCAAGTATAAGGACACTTTTGCGTAAAGATCTTGTAATGAAAGGTTTCTGTTCATTTTCGCATGCTTAGCATGCCGCACTTAAATTTCAAACCATGACACCCCTTAGGATTGTAGTTTAAATCCGAATCTCAGTTGCATGGATTACCTGGCTGTTGAGGCTTAGTAAACTTGATGTATCAGATTAAATTCTTCGCCTTGTGTAGTTCTTGGTAACACGTCTGCAGCGCCGCTTGTTAAATATACCCAAATCGCATTGCACACAGAGGGTGTGGTTTTGCGTCGCAGTGGTATTATAGGGTTGGGCATGTACGTACATGAGAGTGAAGCTGTAGCGCTCGTTGTATCTTTAGGGAAGCCAGCAGTAACTGGCAGCATGCCTTCGAGCTTTTTATTCTATTTATAGTGTGTTTTATTATCAGCACAATCAGTGTTGCGTAGATTTTTGCTGTTTAACCAGATTTTGCATAACTTTAATGGCTTACACCACAAAACAAATGTACTTGGACTTCAATTTCTGAAGGAGACCTGATCTTCCAAACAAATATTTTAGTGTAAATCTTTGTAATGGCATATTTTACAGAAATAATGACATAAAACGCACGACTAAGGAAAAGTAGTCTATAAAACACTTGCGCAATACCTAATAGGTTGGTTTTTATTGACTAATAAATCCTTCACAGAGATTTATATTATGTTAGAACATGCATGCTTGTTTAAGTCTAAAACAACGGCCACAAAGCAGTCACCATGTCTGACACCTGTACTGCTTTTTGGTTCCCTTGCACCCCCCAGGATATCCATCTGTTTGGAAAAAGTGGCCGTGGCTTATACCTGACCCAGGACATCGTGGTGCTGTTGCTGTGTGACGGAGTCCTGTTTCATCTGCAGAGCGTCACGGCATACGCCCTCATGGGACGCATATCACCTGTCACTTTCAGGTAGGAACAGCAGCTGGTCTTTCTTTCAGTCTCTGTGGATAATAAAGCATTGAGAGGACAAAGTAAGCACTGTGACTACAAACACACTGAATTTGATGGAACCCAAAATAGGAATAAAGCATTTAGTTAAATTAAGTGGTAGATTTCAACTCATCAGGAAGCAGTTTGGCGATCAGCTTTTTCTAACTTTACATGCATCTTATAGGGAGGTAATGAAAGGTGACTTATTTGATGAGACATGAAGTGAAGACAGCGGTGCATTCTTGGTTCGCAGCTCAGCCTAAAACATTTTTTAATGAGGGAATAAAAGAGTTTGTTGACTGATGGAAGGAGTGTATTGAAAAGCAAGGATATTATGTCGAAAATGATGTATGTGTTTTTTTTCTCTGCAGCCAGAGTGGCAATAATTTGTTTCTCGCCCTCGTATCTGAACTGGTCAGCAGGACGCTGTCCATATCCACATGGCATGGGATGAGATTTTGGAGCTATGTGTTGAGCAACACTCTTCATAGCATCATCAAAGCATTAATTAAGGAAATATCTTTTTGGTGTTCATTGCTCTAGGACAGTTCCACAAACTTGTAGGTTCTGTGTCAAGGAGCACTGAAGATGTTCTAGTGGTTTTGGCCTTACACCTCACTAAGATGCTTTAAATTGGTTGTAAAGCAAGAATTCCTTTAATGGCCCAAATTTGTGAAAATGGCTTGGAGCGAGGTCTGGTCTGGTCATCTTTAAACAATTGGCACCACTCAAATGTTTTGCTGTGGATAAGGGTCTCATCCTTTCCTGGTTTTACTTGAACGCCCCTTGTATTAGCCCCATTTGAGTAGACTACTGTCAGAGCTGTGATTTTTGTGGTTAAGGCTTTGGGCTACAGTTCGGAAGGTCCCAGTTTCAAACCCCACAGGCACCAAGTTGCCACTGTTGGGCCCTTGAGCAAGGCCCTTAACCCTCAACTGCTCAGATGTATAATGAGATAAAAAAAAAATTTTTAAGTTACTCTGGATAACGGCTTTTGCCAAATGTCGTAATGTACAGTGATGGAGTAAAGCTTTGTATAATAACCTTTGTGTGTGTGTTTTGTTTTTTTTCCCCCTCTCCTTATTAGTGTGGCAAGCACAGTAAAGCACGCTTTGTCAATCTGGCTGAGCATCATCGTGTTCAGTAACCCCATCACGCTGTGGTCTGCTGCGGGCACCGTGATGGTGTTTTTGGGAGTCATGCTGTACAACAAAGCCAAACAACTGCAGAGAGACACCCTGCAGGCGCTAGCCCAGTCCGCAGACTCGGACCACAGACCCTTACTTCAAGAGTCGAACATGAAAGCAGCTGACTGAATCAGATGAGACTTCAATCCTACAAGCATAAATGTTTCTCTATTTATTTCAGCTTTCCAAAAGGTGAAGAAAAGTATTATTCCAGCTCTTTTTGCAACATATCCTTGCCGAGTTCCCTTTATGACGTATTAGATACTTTACATAAGTGGCCACTTCAGAATGTCGAGGTCTAGTAAGGAGCAGATTATAATTGTTCAGAATTGGCAACTTTGAAAAAGGTTACTCTAATCACATGGGGTAACAAAATGTCGCGCATGTGGTAAGGGAACATTTGCAAGGTTGTGTTGTAAAATTAGTATCGGCACAGAGGTTTTGCGGCCAGGGGAAAGGCGAGCTGATGTTTCATCACCACCGTCCAACTGTGACGTCGAGAAAAGCTTGCTGGAGGTTCAATACAAGAAACCGACTGACCCAGCGATGCATATTTATTGAGCGTGTCTTTTTCAAAATCCTCGGCTTACTTGTAGAATTACTATTGACCCAATGTCAAATTCATGTCAATCATGCTCATATGAAATGTCTCAATGTCTGTATAGCTTGGAATGGATGATGATTAGGAGAAGAAGCCATAAACAATGTATTTGAGTTCTGACCTTTTTTTTCCCCTTATAATTATGACTTTAATCTTAGATAAAAACTTCTAAGCAAAGTGGGAATATTGAATCTAAGGGGGAAAAATTTCAAATACATTTTTTATGGTGGCAATAATCTCCTTCCATAGCTTGGGCATTTACCTATTCTGTACAACCACTAGAATTCACATTTTTCAGATTTTATTTTCAATGATTTTGAAAAATGATCAGGTAATGTAACCACTCGCTAATAAGGCTGCTAATAAGACGTCTCCCAATAAGCTAGAACTCTTTATAAAAGGTTGCCGTCAGAGCGTACATTTTTATTATGCCTTTTTGAAGATGCAGCAAAGACGACTATTATGGTTATAAACAAAGCCTCAACATTTAATATTTGGTCAAAAAAGACATCCAAATCACTCCAGACCATGACTGACCAAACGCAAAAACAAAAATAACAATGGTTTCTTATGAGTGAAACTGACGACTTACTACAAGAACATTAAAGATGATCCCTGCGGAGATGATTTCCTGGGCCAATTGTGATAGATTACTGACTTCTGAAGACCAAATAAAAAAAGGATGATAATAGGTGTGGTTCTAGTCAATCTTATATTGTTGTTAGTATCAAAGCCATCATAAATTCTTATTAAAAAGAAAATAATGAAATCTCATGGAAGGCAAAAACGTCTATAGATCCACCCTGTATATCCCTTTATCATTCCTTCTATAAATAACTAAATTGTCAAAGTGATGTCAAATTTTCTAAATGTTTTCTTCAGATATTCTTGCTTCGTTCTAAAAATATGTTTGACGATTAGCAAAATCTTTTAACTATTTAACAAACCGTTTAAAGCTTAGAATTTCAGGGGGAAAATGTCTTAAATACAAGTGTTCAAGTCTGAACTGGGACTTTTTATTGTGCAGAATAACGCAACATGGGTATGTGTTACCTAGCTAAAACTTGCTTTATTTCTCTATATAATCTGCTACTACACTAATGCACTTATCCCAGTGTTTCACGAGCACTTCGATAACATCTAGGCGGACATTTTTCTCGCTAGAGCCATGATCGGACTGCCTGCATGTTTGGCCACTAAAGGAGTTCCTGGGAGTCTAGCATTTCAGACTCGAAGCAGGCAGTCCGATCTTCTTATCTTGATGGTATCCAAGCACTAGTGACACATGGGGATGAGTGCATTAGTGTAGCAGGGGATTATGGAATAAAGGGAGTTTTTACTCTCATAACTGTGTTCTGTTATTTTGCACAATCAAAAGTTCCGGTTTGACTTGAACACCCCTCGTATTAACTTGTCAAATGCATTGACTTTGTTTCTCATTCCAAGATTTATACCAGACGCAAAACAGACCAGGATTATTCAGGTCGTTCCTCTACTTTAGACAAGCCATGGGTAGCTACGAGACCACTTTGTCACGATTGTGGAGATTCCTTAAAGCGTGATCTTTTTCAGAATGGCACTTAACACAGAGCACCCTTTGGTATTAATCTGTGACCTGTTGATCAATTTTGACGTTTTGTTGTATCCCTGTTTCTATTTTTTTCTGATCTGTAGAAATATTGGTTCTTTAATTAATAACCCATTTCAGTCTGGTATACAGAGATGATGATGATGCTGCACAGGATCCATGAGTATTGAATGAAGTTAAACCTGTGTCTGGATATTCCCATTATGAACACTGTTACTCATGCAGAGGAGTGTCTTTGGGACAATATACAGTTTCTACCTGAGCTTACAGCTTATCTTTTTCCATGCTCACTGGGCCAAATGTCTGTTTTTACTTGACGACAGAATATTCAAGACAGAACCTGTGAACAGCTCTACGTTTCTGACAGAACCTGTGTTCCTTAGACTACTGAGCTACAGACTCATCTGTTTTATACCCAACGAAGAGCCTTATATTCTTGTTTTTTTTTTTTTTTTTTTACTTGATGTGTGTAGAGATGTAAACGAAGTTTTGGGTTCTAAACCTGTGTACTGACATTTCGATTTCTAAAAATCGATTTAATTAGTAGCCCGTCCTTTTAAAAGTGTCAACATAATTTCTTTCCCTTAGTGCAAGTGAACATACTGTATCAATCTCTATGAATTTCTTCATAGTGAAAGACTGATATGGCCATGTTTTTTTTGTTTTTTTGTTTTTTGTTTCTGTAATAATGACTAAAGAGGTTTCTTATGTATTTTTGTCTGTACGTAAGTGTAACCTGTACGTTGTTGAGGTGTACAGGTATAATTTTAATTTGGAGGGAAATTTTCAGAAGAATTTAGTTTCAAATTTGTATTAAATGCAATACAACTTTTCATTCATTGTGTGTGGTGTTGTTTTAAAAAAAAAAAAGAAACTTTGGTCAACTTTCCTAATTTTTCTGCAATAAATTTTGTTTCAGAAACACGCATTACAGAATTTCTATGATAAATGCCTCTAGGTGGTGGGGGAATGGAGTCTGTTTGAGCTTTATACACAGCCCTCTGTGTAACGTCTAATAATCTTTTTTTACTAATTAAAACCACTCGCCTTGTGCACCTGACCTGTCGAGGCATGGCTCTACTATACCTTTAAAGGTTTGGTGTGATATCTGGCAGAAGGCCATCAGTAGCAGATCATTTAGGTTCTGTAAGTTTCAAGGTGGAGCCTTGATGGATCGGACTTCTTGTTCCAGCACAGCCCACAGATGCTCCACTGGATTGAATTTGGAAGGATTTAGAGGTTGAGTTAGCATCTTGAACTCCGTCATGTTCCTCCCAATTTTCTTTCAGTGTGACCGGCTGCATTATCCTGCTAAAAGAGGGCACTGCCATCAGAAAATACTGTTGCCATAAAGTGGGTCAGCAACAATGTTTAGGTAGGTGGTACCTGTCAAAGTAACATCCATGTATATGCCACAACCTAAGACTTCCCAGCAGAGCATTGTTCTTCCCCAGGTGACCAACACACACACAGCCGTCCACATGATGTAAAAGAACATGTGATTCATCAGAACAGGCCATCATCTGTCATTGCTCTGTGGTCCAGTTCTGATTCTCATGTGCTCTTTGTAGATGCTTTCAGAGGTGGACAGGGGTCGGCATGGACATTTTGATGGATCTGCTTCAATACAGCCTTGCATTCAGCATGCTGGCATTCACTGTGTATGTTCTGACACCCTTCTATCATAGCCAGCATGAGATTTTTCAACAACTTGCTCGTCTGTGGAATTGGTTCAAAAGGGCTAACCTTCGCTCCCACTCCTGATAAGCCTTGCCCGCCACCCATGACCATCACCTGTCACATATGTACATTTGACTTCAAGATTCAAAGAACTTGCTTGATTTGCTTGAATTGAGTGTCAAGAGAGCGTGAACGCAGTCCCCCACTATCAGAAATTATGCAGTTGAGATTCCCGCATTTAGGGAATTCGCAAGGGTCAGCAAAGTGATATGAAGTGAAATGCTTATATGACTGCCGATGACCTCAAGATTTCAAAAAGGACGTTTTAGTGTGAAACAAGAGAATTTACCAATTAGAAATATACACTGATAGACTGATGGTAGCGCTCACCTTCATACATTTCAAGAAAGGCAGCAAAGAAGCTACTTTTCTCCGAGAAAAAACATCACGGACAGACTGATATTCTACAAAAGGTGCAGGGATTGGGCTTCTGGGGTTGGGGTAATTACATAAGCATAAACTTAATGTAATTGTTAATAAAAGCCTTTGAAACTTAAGAAAGACTTGTAATTAAACTTATGTATACCATTTTTAGAATAAAAGCAATCTAAAAACACAGAGAATTAATATTTGTGTCCTCAAAACGTTTGGCTATGCAGCGCAGTATACAGGAAACAGAAGTGAACGGTTCTCAACGATTCTTCTAGTCTCGAGTCGTTCGTTCTTTTGTCACGTGACTCCTATAGACGGTATGCAGTGCAATAGATTCAAAAAGAACGAACCACTCAGACCAGAAGATATGAGAGGTGAGCGGCTCATTCTGTTTATCATATAAACAGAATTGTAATATTTCCATTACTGGAACTATAGCCAAAATTTGTGTATGTAGACGTGTTTTGTGTCTGTTCATTGAAAATGTACCATTTTCTTTTATTTCTGATCAAAAGAACTGAACTAAATGACTCCAAAAAAAGATTCGTTCATTTGACGAACGAAATTCAAAGAACCGAGTCACTAAAATTATTCAAACTTGGGAAAATGATTTCCACTATTAGGACGTTCCCTATCGCGATGCACTGTGGGATTAGAACTGCACCTTCTTATGTTTTCGGCAGGCACTAAAAAAATAGCAGCTTTTTACACCTGTTCCCGTTGTATTGAACAGGGCACAGTTTCGAACCACACGAACAGATCCACTAGATGGCAATAATTGTCTAACAACCCGTCCGTTACCCGGAAGTACTTTCTGAGGAGGCGACGGCAGCATTTTGTTTTTCCGGTAGTTTAAAAACGCGCCGAGTACCTTTCAGGTTTGTAAACTGTTTTTGTAACACGGTTGTACTTTATTTTAGGTACGTTTCGATATGACCGAAACTACTTCGCCAAATGGTCGGTTATGCTCGGCTTATAACACTTTAACAGAATGATCGACTAACTATGTTTTATGAGTTATTCTAGCTGGCAAACCGCTGCTGAGCTGTTTAACCTCGCGATAAAGTGGGCTGCATATCAAATAACCGTATAGTGCCCTAACTAGGGCGTCGATGCCCATACACATCAAGCACTACGTAGTGCACATGCCTGGTCTTTGTGGAGCCGTTTGATATTTAACCCGACGTTGTTCGGCGTATGCTAGCACAGCTAACGTTACAGCTGAATGTACGACTTAGTTTAATCAGCATGCTTTAGACTAAACCTAGGTTTGTAAATGATGGTAAACAGTTATCTAAAATCTGGCTCATTCTGAGTAATTAGCTGGCTAAACCTAACGTAATTTTGTGGTTATAAACTGTTGATTCCTATAAAATAATATGTAGTGCTTCAGACTTTATATATCCTGAATACTATGGTTATAGCACTGTACTTATTAAATTAATGAATATTATTAGGACCCAAGCACTATAAGGTGCGCAGGACCCTCTTGTTTTCCTAAGGATTTTTTCCCCCACCCTTTTGGACATTTTGGGGGTCTTAACATGCTCAAATGCTCATGAAACTTGGCAGACAGGTTGAAATCTGCTGCCATTCGGGTGCCTGAGAGTCTGGGCCACGGGCGTAGCTCAAGGGCATCAGGGGCCCTCAGAAGAGATTTTGCTCCATAACTCATACACACTTTCACGTGGGCACATGAAACTCTGTACACATTTAGAGCTCATCGAGCCGAACAACTTTCGCACTGTATGTCCTGGGCTCAACGCAAAAGGAGGCCGGTTATTTTGAGTTGTCCGCAAAAACACACCTGATGGATTTTGA
Organism: Clarias fuscus; assembly: GCA_030347435.1. Taxonomy (NCBI): domain Eukaryota; kingdom Metazoa; phylum Chordata; class Actinopteri; order Siluriformes; family Clariidae; genus Clarias; species Clarias fuscus. Next base: position 11,719,884 of record CM059213.1, on the reverse strand, counting down.
TATACTCCTCCTAGGGAATTTATACGATCGTCACCAAACCGGGCTGAAGAGATCTAAAGATCTTGAGGATGCAAAATTGCGGAGGGATTTTTGATATCTCAAACGGGTCAGCCTTGATAATGTCTTAAACGTACGCCGAAAAATGATTAATCACTTTCTCTGTGGCATTATATTGAGTGACATTATATTGAGTGACACCTTCAGTGACCTCATATTCAGTGACATCACATTCAGGAACATCACAGTGTGAGGCTTTTCTTCCAGCATCTGCGGTCTATTGTACACACATACGCATTAGCCCTGCATGCACACAAACACACTCACACATCACACCGATGGCTTTTTCGAGGTCTTAACACACTCAAATAACACAGGTTGTGCGGTGCGCCCGGGGTGGGAATGGCACAGTGTGCTTGGGCCCGTCATCGTTGCTTGCAACTATATTTTTACTTATATTGTAAGTTAATTGTTAATTTGATGTAACATTCTTGGTCTCACGTTCACATATCAGTAATAATATTTATATATTTTTTTTCTAAAACTTCCCAAAACTGTTAAAAGCAAACAGTCCTCTTCTGTAAGTTTCTACAGAGCAAAGTGACTTTTTTATGTTCTTGAATGCATTATAAATACAAAATTGTCAATCTGTCTTTACTGGGGATGGAAACATATGCATGAGTGTAAACTCTGAGCATCTCATGACTCCTAATCTGTTAAGAAGGACAGACTGGTGGACCCTTAAGCTGGAGAGAATCCGGTACCGAGCACGGTCTTGGAGTCTAAGCAACTGATGTAAACACATGTGTGCTCTTTTTTTTTTTTCAGCTGGTCGTGACTTGGAGCTGATGGGGGACGAAAAAGACACCTGGAAGGTTAAAACACTGGATGAAATTTTGCAAGAGAAAAAACGCAGACGTGAGCTCGAGGAGAAGACCGAACCTAAGCGCTTGAAAAATGTCAGCTCTTTTTATTTATTTAGTTATTTTATTGAGAAATACCTAGAAATTTACTTTAAAATATTGTTTTCATTTACGTGGAGAGTAAGCCAACATAAAATTTTTTTTTAAAGATATTAAAAACTTTGTCAGAGCATGTAGCCCTTTAAAATCAGGACTCTTTTTGCACCATTTTGGTTTAATAAATATGTATAAGGGTCAGGACTGTGCAGTATAGAATTTCTCCCCCCAGCACAACCTAGGCAATATGATAAACTCAATTCAATTTTATTTTAACCGACTATACAAACAGGATTGAGCAAAAAATGGTCACATAGGCAAAAAAAAAAATAATTCACAGATTCATAAGATCACGTTTTTATGGTTGTTTTAGATTTTTACTTTGACCAAAAACTTTGGCGCATTTTGTGATTTCTACATTTTTGTCTCGTCATCCCTATAGTCCGATAGCAGTAAAATTCACACATTTAATGATAACTTTGGTTCTATATGACTCATCTGAAAACCCAAATGCACAGTATGATTTCTGTAGCGTCCACTGTGGACACACAGGACTCCTGTATAAGCAGGGTTTTTTTCCTTCTTTCTTTCTTTTTTTTTTTAATCATTATTGACCAGTGTTGTGTTGTCGGCACGAATCCGTGCCGCTTGAGTTTAAAGGGTTTTAATCTTCCTGGGTTTCGCCTGTTCGCCATGCGAAACTGTGTTTCTCTGCAGAGCATGTGAGACCATCAGTATGCCCTTCTTATTCTTTTATGGCAAGTGGCATCTGTGGCATTTACTGCCTCTCGGTGCACCTACTTTTGTTGTATCTTTGTTATTTTAAGGAACATTTGTCTCAGATGCCAAGTCTTTACAAAGTTCAGTAAGCTCAAATAATTTGTCTCTGATATTTTAAATCAGTTATATGCAGAAGCTGTAGTTATGGCAAGTCAGTTATGTCAGCTCATCTAATAGACATCAAAGGGCTCTAAAACTTTCAATCTGTTTCCTCTTTGGATAGCCGGATGATCGGGAATCCAAACGTGACACTCCAGAAGAAGGAGAATTACGGGATCACAGAATGGAAATAACAATTCGCAACTCTCCATACATGAGGGAAGATTCAACAGAAGACAGGTGCTCCACATATCTCCCTTTACTACTATAAAATGATGTTATGTCAAATTGTAATGATGTTACAGTTTATTTAAAAATCATAACGATATCTAAAGGTGCTAAGTTTCGTCATAAAGAGTTGTTTATTAGAAACCTAATTTTGACATCTAATAGAGGACAATAATATCTTTCCTCATGTTACTGTTATTCCCAATGTAGAGGAGAGGAAGATGACTCGCTAGCTATAAAACCTCCTCAGCAGATGTCCAGAAAAGACAAGTCTTACCACAGGAAAGAAGAGAAGCGTAAGGATAAAAGGAGACACAGGAGCCACTCTGCAGAAGGAGGTAGGTGCTTGATGGCGTAATTATGTAGTAGTTCTCAAACTGTTTCGTTTTGACGCTAAATGTTTTTTCTCTTTCGAAGCGGGCAAACACATCCGTGTAAAGGACAAAGAGAAGGAACGGGAGAACGAAAGACGGAAACGACAGTGGCAGGACGACACTAAAGTTCGCAGGGACTATGAACGACAGAAGCGCCGCGATCAGGCCAGGGCCCATTCGCGCAGGGAGAGGTAATGCACAGAACGGGGATGCAAAATCTCCTCTTTTCCTGTTTGTTTGGAAATAGGAAGCAACAATAGCGTCATTTGTCATAAACACATTGGTCACAGTTCAAATTCACATTCATATCTGCTGAAGGTATATTTGGTATATTTTTTCTTAGTGCTGTTAATATGTATCCCAAAGAAGCAGAGTCTAGCCAACACTGACCAAGAAAATGTATCCAGTCTTCCAAACTAGGGTTATAAGTAATTTCTGGGTGGGTGGTTGGTTGCCCAGAGGACTGCTACAACATGCCAATAATTGTGTCTGGTGACAGTTGGAATTGCTTTATGAAGTATGATATCTATATACAGTTTAACATCTTATAAATTAACAGCAACAATGTTTCTTTCATTAAGAGGAATAATATAACTTTATACACTAATAACATGTTGGTTTTTGTCCTTTTCATTTAATTAGTTTTTTGTGAATGGCTACAGTTTATGTGGATTAGATTGCCTTTGCTGCGTCACATCACTGAGTTGCTGGATTTGTGATTGATTGGCTTTGGGACGATCATTCATTAATAATGCTACACACCAGGATGTATATCGAATTTAATGAATTGCAACCCGCTGACCAGTTTTCCTGTTTCGTCTGCAGGGACCGTCTGGAGCAGCTGGAGCGCCAGCGTGAGAGGGAAAGGAAGCTGCGTGAGCAGCAACAAAAGGAGCAGAGAGAGCAGCGTGAGCAGAAAGAGAGGGAAAGGAGGGCTGAGGAGAGGCGTAAGGAACGGGATGCACGGAGAGAAGGTAGTAGCATGTTCAACATTTTTTGAGCTTGGTTCAGCAATATTCACCTGCAAACAAAACTCTCACTAATTCGGCTACCTGTTTATCCAGGTCCCCCTTTACACCATCGGGGCGGCACCCTGGAGGATTACGGAGAAAAAATTAAGTCTAGACACCGTAGCCGTAGCCGTAGCCGGAGTCCTGTCCGTTTACAGAGAGAGCAAAGACCAGAGAATAGTGAGCAACGACGACCAGGTCAGTTTAACCAATACAGACACAGTCATAGAGAATTTCTGTATAAAGTGAGTTTCAGTATATTCTCTTCTGTTCATATTCTCTCCCTGTTTTATTTGGCCATTAGTATAAAATAAGCATATATCTTTTACTGACCATTTTGACTGGAAATAAGTACAATGAAAACCAAGCTATTCTTAAGAACAGTAAGTAATTATAAGGCTGGATTATGTGAGGCACTAGAATAAAATGTCTGATTTTCTCCACATGATGTACATACATCATACAATATAAAATGCTCAATTAGGCTCTCTGTACTAAATTAGACAAATTCCTTGAAAACTGAGCCTGTTTATTAATATTACAGCTTCTCAAGCAGTCTTTATTTGGTAAGAATTATTGCGTAACTTTTTTATTTGTTTATATAATTATTCTTTTTTTTTTCTCCCCTCCCAGTTAGCATTATCAGCAGAGCTTTTGACAATATGTTGATTCCAAGCAATAAGCCTGTAAAGTGTAAATTACATCAGTCTGTAGTATTATACCACAAATATGGAAAAGCAATAATTACTGTTCATTTTGAGAGCTTGTCATTCTTTGACATATTAACATAAACAATCTCTTCTCCCAGAGGAAAATTTGCTTTTTGAGCCAGTAATAGGCTTAAAAGAAATCCAGCTATCCTGGATGTGTTTTTAAGGAATTTTGAAGGATTAGCTGTACTCACTGTCCAATATAGTTAGTCAAATAATTCATTTGATTACATTGTGGTATTGTCTGCTTTAATTGTGCACTTTGTTGCTACATAGGATGCAGTTCTCCTTACACTGATGCCCTTCTCACGCATAAAGATAACTGTTGGTTCAGAACACAGTGTAAGTCTCCATTGCCAAGCCCTGGTCAACCCCTTTGACCATTTTACATTTTGTGGTGGAACAATTTATTTGTATTGTGTTAGAATTTAAATTGGTATGTGATATGGGGCATTCAAGTCAAACAGGGACTTCTGAATGAAGTTGTCAAACTGATTAACATTTGTAGAAGACTTCAAACACAGTACAGTCATGAGACTTTTAGCTTCATTAAAACATTTGCAATATCCAAATGTATTAAAGAAGACTGTACGTCTATGAATGATGATCCCAGCCGAAGTGGCTCTGAGCTGACCACAGTTGTTTTTCGAGGATTATTCGAAGAGTAAAATGTGTGATGCTTCAAAATCAACGGATAATCGTCACCAACTGGTTAAAAAGACAACTGTCTGTGGGAACTATAAACGCAAGAATTTATGAACACCACTTGCACACTACAGGAATTCGTCGAGGTTTTATTGCCACATCCCTTATACAGACACATTTCCATATGTTTCTGGGAGGTGATCATTTCTAACGTGAAGTAGGTGAAATGCTGGAATAAGTGCAATAGTGTAACAAGAGTTTTTACTTTTGTTATTCTGCAATCAAATGTCCTGGTTTGACTTGAACAGCCCTCATATTTGAGTTTACTTGGGAAGTGCTCAATCTCTGTCAGACTGGAAGGAGTCTGTTGAGGAACAGCAATTTTTAAGTCTTACCACATATTCTCAATCAGATTGAGATCTGGACGTTCTTGCACATTCAGGTTTTTGGTTTAAAACCACTTTAGGAAATATTTGGCAGCAGATTTAGGGTTGGAAGGTGAACTTTTATGCCAAGTCTTCTTGCATTAGCTTATATTGGTTCCAACCATCTTGCCCTTAGCCTTTACTACTTATCCAAATGGAGTTCCATGGGTTATGGTTTTCCTGTGAACAGCATCCACCATCTGGATCTCTCTCTGACTAATGCTGTCCTTTCTCAGCAACTAGCTTTCTCAAGTCAGAGCCATGGATGCACATGTATTTTTTTTTCTCCCTTTTTGTAATTGATTTATGCTTTGTGGATAGTGTTTCATGAAAACATTGTCTCAGACTTTTTTTTTATTAAACACAACTATAAGATGTGTCATAGCACTGGAAGTGAATAATTATGTTGCCACAGTTTTAATTTTTTTTACGTAGTAACAGTCTATGTAGATTTTTTTTTTTCACAAGTCTCTTTAATATTATAGTTTATTTTTTGTATATGTTTGATGTACAACCTTGAACTGAAATGGACATTTGGCTAAAACGCTGCTTGAAGAGTCGGTCATTGTTTATTATTATTATTAAAATTTGGGTAAATCTTAACCAAATCACATTTGCCCCATATTGTTTTAATAAAACTTTTCTAAAATGTTTTATGAAGCAAAATATAAATACTTGCTTGAAGCGCGTAATAAGTTGTAACTAAACTAAACTTGGTCAAATATTATTAGAATAATTTTTTAGGGCACAGGGTGAGATTAAATCTGCCCCAGATCAGTAAGACTCAAGGGCACAGCTGTGAGACAGAGCAGTGGCACAAGACATTAACCACACCATATGCGGATTTCATGAGGCCTTTTTTATAAATCCACCCTAACCGCATTAGTCTACTTTTTTACTCCTTTGAGATAATTGCATCTCTTGAGTGTCTGCAGTCTCCATATGAACCTTCATCAGTAGGTTATATATTTATGTTAGGCTAATGTTACATCACCAAAAGGGGCACTATTCAGACATTGTAGGTTGCATTAAATTAAATATAAATTTGGTTTGATCTAGATTCACAGTATGACATTTCCAGTCTTTTTCAATTCACTTTACCTTGTATATTTTTTAAGTTAACCCTATGTAGGTTTCAGGAGACGTAACACAAGATACTTGATAATCACATGCGTATTTTATTAGTCTAGTCGATGACTTGGACTAGTGGTCTGCTATAATTGCAAATGTTATGATGGCTATTAATAAGTGTATATAAGGTTATTTCCACGCTGTAAAATAAATTTTAGTGAGCGTTTTTCGTCCAAGTCTTAATAGACTGTTCTAGCCCCACTTGTGTGGTAATAAGACACTTTTAGTGGCGTGTGCTAGCCATTAGCATTCTCTCACTGGCGGAGTATGTTGTGCGGTCTACAGCTTGAAGGCCATTAGATCACCCGGATTCCTTTGCTGTTTTTGCAAGATGGCTGTAAAAGTGATGAGCATTCTCAGCATTGTTTACAGGAATTATAATGGATGTCTTGAGTTTTCAAAATCGTTGGCAACATTTGGTTACATGACCATTAATATATTTGTCCGCAGTGAAAGAAGAGAAACAAGAGGATTTACTGGCTGATCTTCAGGACATCAGTGACAGTGAGAGAAAGACAAGTACTGCAGAGTCCTCAGTTGGTAAGCACATACATGGTACACATACAGGAATTAAAAATCTACAGGCACACATTTTGCACAAGTCGGTTACCGGTGCGTTATGAATTAAAGGCTCGGCTTCCGGTTCAGAGGAAGAGGAGGATGAGGAAGAAGAGGCGTCGAGCAGCCAGAGTGAGGAAAACGAAGAGGGAGAGTCGGGATCGGAGTCTGATGGATCCGATCAAAGTGCAGGTCAGTATCCATCCATCTGTTGACCTTTAATACTCCCATTTACTTTCTCCCAAATCAGGCCGAAGTTTAGCGGTCAGGTCAGTATTACAGGCTTTTCCAGTTACTTCTAGCAGAAGTTCAGGTCGTGGAAAGTGGGACTTAATACATAATCCATATTTTTCCTGTCTTTAATATTAATGGCTTGCTAATTTTTATTTTAATTTGCAGAAGACGTGAGTGAAGAGGAGCAATCGGAAGAGGAGGAAGACGAAAGAGAGAATGGCGAACATGTACCTCCTGGTAAGAGGGTGGGCTTAGAAAACCCAGACACGATATGACTCATTTCAGTCTTTCAGTTTATGAGCTGCTTTTTTGAATTTTTTTTTTTATATATAAAGTTCTGGCTGCTGTGAAGGCCAGTCGATTTGCTCTGTAGTCTTTTCCTGAAAAGCAGCTGTTAAAATTGCTGCCTAAGAGTAAAGGATCAATCACAAACAAAATCATGCAAATCCAGATACCCATAAAGACATAAATATTAGATTGCTAAATAAATTTATAAACAAACTCTGCATTTTGACAAATTTGGACATCAGTATTTGGTCTTCAGAGCCGAACAGTATGTGGAGATAAGCATTATATAGCAGAATGAAAAGCAATAGAAATTTGTCTCATTGAAATAATTTTTTAAAAAAGTTAATAATTCCTTCTAATATGTATGTAGTTCTTTGGCTTTAGTAACTGATATTTACTCATTTGACTCTTACATCTGCTAATCCATGCAGAATTCTTTCAATTGTGGATTTTTTTAAGGGTTTGCCTGTGCAATCTTCTTCGAATCCTGCAACAAGCATTTCAATGTGATACATGTCTGGGCTTTGAGTAGGACCTCACGATCTCCTTAAGCACTGTTTGCTTCAAGTTGATTGGCTCAACTTGCAAATAGACAAACATTGCTCCTGGTACTCCCTTGCTCAGCAAACTTTATCAAAAATGGGTTTTGACCTGTTCCTCTTTTTAAACAACTTCTTTTCCATTTGTCAAATTAACAGAGTCTCCTTTTTATGGTAAAGCCATGAACTTTTTGCGTCAAGTGGCAAGATGCTGTGACGAAGTGATGTCATCTTAAACCTCTTCCTAAGCCTTAAAGCCCCCAAGAACATAGGCATGATGATACTTTTCAATAACGGAGAATAACAAGACTACATATTGAATGTATTTCAATGTTAAAGGTGTTTTCAACGTTAGCACTTGCATGTATGTAACTGGTTTCATGTGAAGTAGTGATGTATAGTAGGTGTGTTCTTAAAAGCTAAAAGTCAGCTATAATATATAAATAACCTTTTAGACTCTTACAATGTTCTTAGTAAGGTTTTGTGCTCAGTCATATTAATAGGTCTACTATGTATGTTTCTGTTTTGTGTCATTAACATGAGTTTCTCTACAGTTCCAGAGTCACGGTTTGATCACGACTCAGAGGAGAGTATTGAGGAAGATGAGGATGAGGAAGTAGACGCAGGCGATGTGACTCCTCAGTCTCATTCTCAGTCCGCCACACCAGAGGGAAATTATGTCCCAGATTCACCACCAGTCTCACCTGTAGAGCTGAAAAAAGAGCTGCCCAAATATCTGCCTGCCTTACAGGTATGCAGTAAGGCTGTCATCAGGGACGGTTCAAAATGGCTGATTTTTCAAATAGCTATGAAGCAAACTAATAAATTCTTTTTGCCAGTGTTTTATTAAATAAATCTCCTGCACTATATACATTTCACCAGTGCGTGACTGAAATTAATGAAATTACTGAAATTAATGAAATACAAAATGTTGTCATGCTTTTCAAAAATGGCTTCGCTCCAAACATTTGTCACAGCTCTGTCTTGTTAATTGGGACAGTTCATTAAAACCAATTACCGCCTTTGTTTTTCCGTTGCATAAGGATTATGCACATCTGGAATTCGTCACACAGAATTTCAGTCCCATTGGGACATCAGCAGAGGTGCAAAGAATTGAGCTGATTTCAAGCAACATGAAGTGACCAGTTGGACAGAAGTCATCTTTCTGTTATCCGTATTTACCAAAAAAAAAAAATAGTACTTTTACATTGTACAGCATATACATTTGTCATAAATGAATTGGTTGCTCAATTTTCAATTTAGAATCAGTTAACACTTTTTAAAATTCTTTACCCTTTTTTAAAATAAAATTATTTACATAAGTTAAATGGTCTAAAATTGATATTTTTTCTTGCCGAAAACAAAAACACAAACTGCTTGCATATTCTGCAAATACTCACATTTTATGAGAGCATCACTTTTTTTTTCTATAGTGCTCATAGACAGATGCGCCTTTCAATTGGCAGTGCACTGGTGAAAGGAACAGAGAGGGATGCTTCTTCCAGTGAATATTTAGCTTTAAATTTAATTATTATTCCCCAAAACAGGAAAGGTGGAGTTTAAAACCAGTAATGTCTGGGCACTGAAAGTAGAACCTATTTATAAAACTCAAGTTAAGTGAAGTGCCAGCATGGTAGTGCTCTGGGTAGAGTTAGTTCTTCACAGTTCTGGGTTCAGATGTAATTATGGGTTTCTGTGGGTTGTTTGGTGAATGGGTTGGTGGTTTGGCAAGTGGTATGTTTGGTCAGGCTGTTAAGCTTCCATGAAATACCCCCCTCTCTAGCAACCATGTCCCCATATTATCCGTGCATTATTTAATAAAGTTTAAATTTACTTTTAAATTGACCTCGCTTTAAAGCTTATTAGGGACAGCTTGAGGATGGTGGGATTTAAACCTATGCCCTTGGATGTTTATTTTTCTTCTAACATTATTTAAAGGAAGCTTGGCCTTTTGTAGAATTTTAAACATTTAAGCTTGCACCATCTTACAGAATACTCAAACATGACTGCTGCATCTCTCTATGTTTCAAGGGATGCCGAAGCGTGGAGGAATTCCAGTGTCTGAACCGCATAGAAGAAGGTACATATGGGGTTGTATACAGAGCCAAAGACAAGAAAACTGATGAAATTGTAGCTCTTAAAAGGCTGAAGATGGAAAAGGAAAAAGAGGGATTTCCAATCACCTCCCTCCGAGAGATCAACACCATCCTGAAGGCTCAGCACCCCAACATTGTCACTGTCAGGGTGAGCTTAAGCTTTTTCCTGTTCTCTGTTAGGTAATGAAATAAGTTGATATTAATACGGTTTATTGTTTGTAGATTGTATTTATTGTTTGTATTTTTTTTATTTTTTATTTTTTGCAGGAAATAGTGGTGGGCAGTAATATGGATAAGATCTACATAGTGATGAATTATGTAGAACATGACCTAAAAAGTCTCATGGAAACCATGAAACAGCCCTTCCTCCCAGGTAGGGCTGCGCCTTCATAAAATGTTTTGTTTGGTAGGTTATTTTTGCAATTTAAAGTGATGTGCAAATCACATTTGCTCTCTCTGTAGGTGAAGTGAAGACTCTGATGATTCAGCTGCTAAGGGGAGTCCGCCATCTTCATGACAACTGGATCCTGCATCGTGACCTTAAGACCTCCAACCTGTTGCTTAGCCACAAGGGCATTTTAAAGGTGTGCCCATGTCTACACAGAAAACCACTTTAAGGGTTTGGGAATACATTCACCTTTTCCTAGCAAAAAAAAAATTATTATTATTATTATTTTAGCAAATTTGCATTAACATTTTAATATCTAATGTAGTTCTACTACTGTACATCACATTTTCTAGGTGACCATACCGTGTAACACGTGTAGGAACACAGCATTTCATAAGACATGTCTTTTTTAAAACTTTTGCTCCATTTAAATGTTTTACTCTCACATCATAGACTTATCGCTGTGCTTAAAGGCTTCTGTAAATGTTAAATTTTACTCCTTTATTCACAAATTTCATCACTATTTTCTCATTCTGCAATGCATAAAGGTTTTTATTATTATTTTGTTTAATAAAGAGATTGAAAATTACAAAAAGGAACATTTTGGGTTAGTACTTTGTAACACCCACTTTAGCAAGTATCGCAGCTTTTAAATGCATTTAGCAGCCAGTTAGGAGTCTTTCAATTCTTTTGGGGTTTTCATTTGTCCATTTTTCCTTGAAAAGACTTCAAGTTCTGTAAAACTCTTTGACTGGCTTGCACGCACTGCTCTTTTGAGGTTTATCCACAGACTCTACCAACATGTGCAGTTTGAATGACCTTTGTCGAGTAATGAAGTAATGCCCATTTTTGTATTACTCTTAGAACAGCCCTCGTGTAATCAGTCCAACCCCATGATTAACAGTCGGAGAGGGTATTTTTTCCCCCTTCCCTGTGAAATTCTTTACCCTTTCTTCTCCAAACACGCGTTTGATCATTGTGCCTATTTGACTATTATGACTTCATCAGTCCGCAATCCACATTTCTAAACTGCATCAGGTTTGTTTATATACACGAAAGATTTGCTTCCAAAGACAGTTCCACGAAGGATGTCTGGAAGAGCAGTGTTCTACAAAAGCCAAGTCGTGATTTTGATTTGTCTTTCTAGCAATCCTATGTGGAGATCTGTCTGCCTGACTACCACCAATCCTGTAAACTGCCATATTTAAAAAAATTCAAAGTTTACAAAGTTTTTCTTCCCACTTTTCACAGTAGCAGAAATTTTAATCCTAGCTGCCTAAACATTCGCATGCATCTGTATTACGCTTGCAGATCATATGCTGGTTAGATATAAACCGGAACAGTTGTAATTTATCCCCTTTCCACCACAGCTGTTTAAATTTGATAAGGCCGTATCAGGCTGTTTTGAGGATTTGAACTGCATTAATTTGATCAGTGATGTTCTTGGATGATGAAGTCCATGGTTTCTATGTTGAGTAGATTGGCGATTTCGGACTGGCACGAGAGTACGGTTCCCCGCTGAAGCCTTACACACCGGTGGTGGTCACACTGTGGTACCGCAGTCCAGAGCTTCTTTTGGGGGCAAAGGTCAGTAATGCATCAAAAAGAAAAAAGCTATAGTTAGGCTTTTAAAACAATGCTAAAACAAGGCTTTTACATTTTAAAACAAAGAATGTCCTAATGCCACTTAAGTTAGGACGTGTAAACAGATCGATATTTTTCATGACAGGAATACTCCACAGCTGTGGACATGTGGTCAGTGGGCTGCATATTTGGAGAGCTACTCACCCAGAAACCACTCTTCCCGGGCAAGTCAGAGATCGACCAGATCAACAAAATATTTAAGGTGAGAATTTGGACCGATTTTATAGAAATATAAAAGGGTGATTAAGGAGGTAAAACACTGACTATGACAGTGATGATCAGATAATTAAATCAATGTAGTCGTGGTGTTCAGCAAGTTGCCCAAACCCACTGAATTGCACTGAATATTTTATTTTTTTTTTTAAACATGTATTTTTACAATCCCTTCAATCCTCATAAAGCTGTGTTTTAAGCAAGAATGTGTTTCATTCTTGCATTTGTTTTTTTTCCCCTGTGTCACAGGACCTTGGCTCTCCCAGTGAGAAGATTTGGCCCGGCTACAACGAGATGCCTGCGGTGAAGAAGATGACTTTTACAGAATATCCATATAACAACCTGCGTAAACGCTTTGGAGCTCTGCTCTCAGACCAAGGCTTCGACCTCATGAACAAGTATGTTTTGGGTTTTCAGGTTGCTTTAAGAGTGATGCACACACACTCTAGCCCTATTCTCACAGAGCATTGGGTTCACTTTTTACTTTAGTCAATATACAGTTGTGCTTTTCTTATATTTTTGTATAAAGGGTAGGTATTTTATTACAAGTCAATAAAGTGCAAATGGACAGGAGAAATGAGTAGGAATAAATGTAGTAGGAATAATATATATAATTTTATATATAAAAAAAAGGATAAAAACTGTGCATACATAAATACTAATATAATTAGTACCATAATTATTATTAATTATAGTAATTATTATTGTACGTTATCATATTCAACAGCTTTGTTAAATTCTCTAATTTGATTGGTCAGAAAGGGTTATAGGTTTCCAGCTAGCCAGTACTAGTGGCTATAATTAAATAATTTTTACATTATTGATGTTTTTCCTATAAGGCCCCCCCCCCCCCCCCCCCCCCCCCCCAGTTTTATTCCATGCACATGCTAAGCCAACATGGCTGACTCTCCTAAATATTTCAGTAGGTCATCGACGGATATTTGCAAATATCACACTTGCATGCACACACTTGCAGTATGCGCCACACGGTTAGTAGATGACTGTCTGTGCTCTTGAGTCGGGTCTGCCTGGAGCAGCAGGGGCGTCTGTCTGTCAGGAATCCGTCTGGCTTGCTAGACACAGAGCAGACAGAAACAGCAGCCAGATTACACATGCGAGTCTGCAGCCCTGATGAGGTCAGGAAAAGACCCATTTACTTCTTCCCCTCCTGCTTACTTGGATTTATGGATGGGTTTCCTATTTGACAGGGGTGCGCCAGTATACAAATGACATCACGAATAAACCAGACTGCTAAACTGTGGACTACTGTTTATTTCGACGTAGTTTTGATAGATTGATTTATTTTTTAAATTCAACATTTTTTTTTAAACTCTGTGCTTTCTCTGCTATTGTAGATTTCCAGAATTTCACATCGTCTAGTCGAAAGGTTAGGTTGCATTGTTTTTTTGTTTTTGTTTGTTTGTTTTTTTACTTCTCGAAAAGTTTCTCCCCCAATGGTCTCCCCCAATGGTCCTCTAATATGCAACTGCTTGGAAATATGAAGGTTAGCATATGCTTCCTGTGAGATACATGAAATTGAGCACCATCTGCTGTCTTGTCCTCATACACCAGCTCATAGTGACACTAACTGATCATGGGTGTCTGTGATTGAAAGGAGAGCAGGAGGATGCCATCCTTCGTACCCAGATGCTGCTTTTGTTGTTTTTGTGTGTGTTTGTATTGTTATCTCCAGGATTCGCAGATTATGTCTGTGGTAGACTGTTTATTTGAGAGATGACGCAGATCGAGTAAAACACAAGGCATGTTTATTCACGCGCAGAAGGAAAATGCACTTGTTAGTTAAACAAGCGTCCTTCGCATAAACAGTTGTGATTGGTCATGCTGGATGTTGCTAGTGGAATCTAGACTGGTGTGTGGTACATTGGGCCATGTGTAGTTCAGAAATTCTTTGCACAGTCCACCCGATGCTAAGCCTTACCTCTTTGCTGTTGTTGCACATTTATTGGATTTAAGAGCAAACTCTGACAGACCATCTGTGATTCGGATTTATCCGTATTTTACAGTAGAATTATTGTTCTTAAGAAGTGTTAAAAGCAGTAGGGAAAAGACAGCTGCAGACAAAGTGGAGCGGGCTGCCAGATTACACAAAGCTAAGTAATCCACAAAACCCAAATATTTTTGCATGGTGTTTTAAGTCAGCTGCTTTACAATTCAGTTGATGGATTAGTGGCTTAAATAAAAGAGAAGCTCTTGAAAAATAAGATCTCGTGCTAGCTCACAAGCCAGTTTGTGTCTCATGTAAATCAAGCCTACCTTCTCTTCTCTCTCTTAGATTCCTTACCTACTGCCCCGCCAAGCGGATCAGCGCAGACGAGGCTTTGAAGCACGAGTATTTTCGGGAAACGCCGCTCCCCATCGAGCCCTCGATGTTCCCGACTTGGCCGGCAAAGAGCGAACAGCAGCGGGTGAAAAGGGGAACGAGCCCCCGACCCCCGGAGGGAGGACTGGGCTACAGCCAGCTGGTAGGAGACACCACTGTTCAACTGCCAGTGTTTTGTCTGGAGAGCTTACTGTACATGTGGAACCCAAGATATCATTTATACAGTATTGTTTGACATTGATCCTTAGGCATCTCTCCATGAATTCAAACTGTCCAAGCCAAAACAACCAAATTTAATGTTCTCTGACTGAATAAGTGCCAAGAAAGAATGATTTGAGTGCTGTTTCAGCGAGTACAATTTTAAACAGATGAGAAACTTTGTATAGTAATTTCTCTTGTAGACACCTTCCTCACCCCTTATTCATTGTTGTATATATTTTTTTTCTTTTTCTTTCCCCCGTTTAAGGGTGATGATGATCTGAAAGACACTGGCTTCCACTTGACAACAGCCAACCAAGGACTGTCCAAGTCAGGTCCGGGATTCAGTCTCAAGTTCTAAAGGAAAAAAGGCAAGAGCCAAGGGAGATGGTTTGCTCTTTGTGGCACTAACGCTAGGACTCATTTAAAAGAGACTCCCTGAAAGCTGACCAGATTTTCCTTCGCGGTTCCTCGACACAAACTGTTAAAAACAGTAAGAAGATGGAGAAATTCAAGTTCTATCTGTCCATCTACTCCCAGCAGTTAAAGGCAATAAACTGATCCTCCATCACACACAATCCCAAATTGGGGTTCTGGGTGCTTTATAGGATCTTTTTTTCTTCTTCTTTCTTCTTCCCTTTTTTAACTTTTTTTTTTTATATATATAGATTTTCCATCATTTCCTGCTGTTTCTCATTGGTGTTTGTCTAAACGTTTTGCTCCCACTGTACTTTAAGTCTGATCTATTCAGATTTTAAACTTCATATGGTTTTCAAGCAACAGACAAAGGACTGTTAAAGTTTAAAACCATATTCCAGCCTACACATACTGGACTCATAACCGGAGTTGTGTAATAACGCGGTTTGCCAAGAGTGTTGGTCATTGACACAGGTGATATATTGTGTTGTAAGAAATAAACTGTTTCCAAGTCTATTTATACACTTTTACTATTTCTTGCATTTCAGTAGCCACTTGGTATGCAGCAGTGATTTTTAAAGCAGCGTTTGACTACAGCTACAAAGCTGACGTTTTAACCAGAATTGACTAAAAGTGGAGAAAACTGTCAGGGCAGCCTTGAAAGCAGCTCCAGCACCAGATGTCCAAAAATGATGTCATTTTTTCACTGTGTGCGCACACACTCGGCACAATCAAGTCTGCCTCCTCCATTTTATTAGCAAAGAAGCCAGAGTGGCTTTTCTGTTGAAGATGACATTCTCCACTTTAGTCATGGATACTTTAATTATTTAGGAGTTTTAAAAAAATGAGTGAGAAATGAAAGTGCTTGAATTTCCCAGATATTATATAGCATTTTGTTTCCTTGTGAATTTCCGATTCACTGAATGATCTGACTGTCCTTTCATTTCTTCAGGAGTCACAGTTATTTAAATACTTGAAATTTCCTGTAGCAGGTAGACGTCTTAAATTACTTATAATTTATTTATTTACATATATATATATTTATATGGGCTTTTTCAATGGGCATTTGCAGCTGCTGGTTTCATTGGATGTGTCTATCATATATTCAGTCTCCTCAGAACAAATTTTAAGATCGCACAAATCGATTATGAATTTATTGATCATATTGTGAAAAATGTCATAAGAAACTAAAGCTGAAAATCTCATTAGCTGAGTTTATGCTGAGCATGTGACAGCTAATATTTTCATCATGAAAGCAACCAATCAGAATGCATATTGTTGTCATGCTTTCTTGGTTAAGTCATAGTGTACAATGTAGTGCAAAAATCTTGAGCCACCCATTTATTTCTTCATATTAAAGAAAGGGGAGAAAATGTTTCACTGTGAAAGGCTGCAAAGTGCCTAAAGATAAAAAATTATGTAAAAATCTCAGCAGCAACCTCATTTCCCCTTTCCTCTGTTCCAGCCACTCAACATTCGGCATTGCCAGTATACGAATCACCGGGTCTGATCCTCCAGCATCATAGGCACCTGTTTCTCACTGGTTCATGCCAAAAGTTTTTATTTATTTTTTGTTTCTGACTGGACTGAAAATAAATTTTTGAGAAAGGCAGGGGAACTAATCCTTGATTTAAAAGACATTAAAATATTAAAAAAGACAAAGTCTAGCTCTTTGGAAATAATATGAAGAAATCAGTGTGGCTCAAGCATTGCATACTGACCATGTAATTGATTTTATGGAAATGTCCTGTGTAAGATGTTTTCATGCATTTTCTTTAATTTAAGGATGTTTTTAATCATTTCAAGTCAACCCAAATCAAAAGTATTATGCGTTCTTAAGTGTCATTTGAAGGGTGTCTGAGTGTAGGGTTATGCAACGTTTTTAATTCTAAGGAACGTTTAAGATGTATACAGTACAGACCAAAAGTTTGGACACACCTTCTCATTCAAAGAGGTTGAATTTGTATTATGGCAAGAAAAAAGCAGCTAAGTAAAGAAAAACGAGTGGCCATCATTACTTTAAGAAATGAAGGTCAGTCAGTCCTAAAAAATGGGAAAACTTTGAAAGTGTCCCCAAGTGCAGTCACAAAAACCATCAAGCGCTACAAAGAAACTGGCTCACATGCGGACCGCCCCAGGAAAGGAAGACCAAGAGTTACCTCTGCTGCGGAGGATAAGTTCATCCGAGTCACCAGCCTCAGAAATCGCAGGTTAACAGCAGCTCAGATCAGAGAGCAGGTCAATGCTACACAGAGTTCTAGCAGCAGACACATCTCTAGAACAACTGTTAAGAGGAGACTGTGTGAATCAGGCCTTCATGGTAGAATATCTGCTAGGAAACCACTGCTAAGGACAGGCAACAAGCAGAAGAGACTTGTTTGGGCTAAAGAACACAATAAAGAAAACTCTTTGAATGAGAAGGTGTGTCCAAACCTTTGGTCTGTACTGTATGTACAGCCCACCTAATATAAAATGTTGAATTCACCTTAGCAGGAGCTTTGGGTAGCTGTTAACAGTCCTCTGGTGGAATTCTATTTGGATATTTGACCTTTTATTATTTATTTAATTTTTTTTTTGTTCAGGTAAATTTGTTGATTTCTTTTTGGAACTGAACTGAATTTTAAGCATAGTCCAAAAATTTCCAATAGGGTTGAATCTCTAAAATCGTAAAGGATAACCTGCTTTCTCCATTATGCATCAAATTTGGATAAGGTATTTCCTGTTGGAAAATGAAGAAATAAGTTTTTACCATCTAACTCATGATTTGAAGTCCTAGATCAGTCTAGCTTTATTATTTTATCCAGTTCGTGCAATGCACCTGCAAAACAGCCCTAAACCATGATGCTACCAGGACCACGCTTAACAATATTCTTGGCATTGAATGCTTTACTGTTACTCTTCCAAACCAAATCAATGTAAAGCTTTCCAGCAGAAGACTTTTCCTTTGTCCAGATGCAAACTTTAGTCAAATCAAACTTGAGATGATGGGGTCAATTTTGGAGCAGGGGCAAACCTTACTTGAATGTACACAGTGATGCTGTTGTTCCAGTTCATGGCAAGCCTGTGGCTTGATTGTTCCTGGGTCGTTCCTGTCCATCTATAAGAATTTCCTGACAGCTGAGGGTCATTGTTTGGGTCATCTTTCAAATCTTGGCAACGTGGCTACACCTTCCAAAAACTTTCTTTTTTATCTTTTGGCAAAAAGACTTCTTTTAAAAGTGCAATTGTTTAAAAAATGGCTCCAAGAGAGATTCCTGACTTGTGTAAATCTACCATCCTCTTTGCTGTCAAACAAACCTTCTTACACTGACAGAGAAGCTACTCGATCTAACAGGAAATTCAGATGGATTGGACTGAAAACCCCTTAGGACCCTTAGCACAGATGAATTATTTACAAGCCTGTATGTATACTTTTAGTGGGTCAGTGGTACTTTTCTCGTCTACCATGAGGAAGGCCTGGATTCGATTCCCAGCCATTGCCCAAACCCCAGCCACTGGATGCAGTGCCGGTCCCAAGCCCGGATAAAATTGGAGGGTTGCATCAGGAAGAGCATCCAGCATAAAACCTGTGCCAAATTGTTGTGCTGATGAGTTGGTCCGATGTTTAGACCCCTCGACAGGAGCAGCCGAAAGACTAATGACGTGTACTTTTAATAATGTATTGTTTTGATCGCACGGAACTCGTACAAATAAATTTACATTTGTGCTCCAAATTCCTCTTTTTTAGAAAGATCAGTTCAAAGAAATAACTGAAAGCTTAATGTTCTTGAATATTTTAGATTTTTCTTTCTCCACAAAATGAACCACAGTAATGGAGAAAAGCCACAACTTGTACATAATTCTTTTTTTATTCAGCACCTAAGGAAACAAATTTATGAAAAACAAAAAACCCTGACATCAAAACACTGATAGCTTTATGTATGAATGAAGAGGAATATGTGCCCAAGTACAGTATGTGAGGTTCCATGGTGCTTTTAGTGAATTTAAGCCTTTGGTTGCATCTCATTTTTTTCTCCTTTTCCTCATATACAGCATTGATCACAGACTTTTTTATTATTATTATTTTGCTGAGGATGAGACCGTGGCAGAGAGACTGGAGCACTTGTTGTGGACAAAACCAGTCTGTGGTTTCTCTCAGTACTATTTCATATTGTGGTTTAGCGTCTTCAGAAGCGCACTCGGAGCTTCCACGAATAGGTTGTCAAAATCTTGTTCTTCTTCCTCACGATGCAGGTGTACGTCCCCTCGTTGATGGCGTTGGCCACAATACTAATGTGATCCTCCTTCAGGGTGATGTAGCCAGGGTGAGAGAACTCCAGCAGCTCACCGTCTTTATACCAGCTATAAAGATCAGTGTGGTAAAGGTTAGTGGAATATTATTAAACATTAATGAAAAGTCCTTTTATTATTATAAATTTTATTAATAACTTCCAAACTGAGATCACTACAATCTGGTCATGCTGGATTTCTGTTCAGTCCAAATAATAATAATAATAATTAAAAAAAAATTTTAAAACTCCACTTACTCCACTTTTCCTTGCTTCGCAGCAATTTTCTTTCCACAGCGGAAGGTAAGTTTCCTTCCCTCAGCAACCAGCTTCTGTTTGGTCCGTGGTGGCTTCGGAGTCGGAGCGATGGTAGGGAAAGGGAAGTCTGTTCGAGCATAATGACAACTTCAATTCAGAGCACTGATACGTGATACTGCAGTGTCTGCGATGTGTGTATTTAGGAACGTTTTACAGGATTCATCTTCGCATCCTGAAGCCTGATCTGGTTTCTCAAGGTTTGAACCAAAAAAGTGCGACCACAGACACAAGTCATGTTTACTCTGAGTTCTGAATATGAATGATCATGTCAGCTGCATTGTTGGATACAGAATTTTCTGGAAACTTGCTTCTTTTAACTCCTCATAACCTCAAATGTTTTGGTCCTGCGCCATGCAGTGTTGATCGTGCATCTAAAGCCCGCAAGCCACATTCTGGGACTTCAGTGACTTGTAATTATGCAAAACACGTTCCCTGGAAGACCGAATTTCACCCTGACTGTAATGAGAACCAGAATAGGAACGGCAATTTCTTCCAAGCGATCTAAATGTCAGCTTTTCACACCAGTCTGGCATGAGGAGGAGAATCTCCCAGTGTGTTCTCCTATGATACAGACCGGTCTTGAATATTTTGGCCCCTTTATTCACCAGTCGGCCTGATGAGATCGTAACTCTTTTCCGTTCTTAAAAGGGATGGATGTTATTGAGAAAATCACTGTTTATGTATTGGTCTGCTTGTTTTTTCCATGAAAAACAAATGTCCATTTGGGGACAAATTTGTCCAATGTCCTTTTTTTTATTATTATTTATTTATTTTTATTTATTTTTTTTACTGTTTTCTGTTTAACTGGGATGTTAACTGGGAGTTACATCATCTAATTGGAAACATCAATTTGAAAGCATCAATTTCAGGCACTTTTGAACTTTGCATCTGGCTAAATTAACGCTTAACACGGTAACACTCAATGCTTTACTTTTTTGCCGTCCTTTATTATTCAGTTAGGTGTTACGAGTTAATCCAACTACCAAAACAGTAATGCTACATACAAAGAGTTCAACTACGCTGAATTGAAACTCAGAGCAGAGACGAACACTACACTGTTTTGTTTTTGTGAGAATCCCTTCTAAACCATGTAAAATATATTAGGAATATTAAAGAAAATATTTCTTTTAATAAAATAACTACTACCAGGTTATAAGAGGCTTGTTTTAGACAGAGCAATGTTTCAAACCTGCCATGAGAAATGCACATCAGACCAACACTTTCCATGATGAGTGTGTTTAAGACGCGCTGTTTACTAGCCAACATTTCCTGTTTGGCTAGAAATATAAGTGGGACTTGAGTCTATTCTCTTCATACGCTGGCCTCGCCAAAAAAGTCACACGCTCGAAGATTTAATTCAACCACTTTTAGCTTTGACAACAGCACACGGTGTAGTGGCCAGTTCATGTGTAAAAATGATTCCTCATGTTCCCAGAACCACTCTTTCATAAGTCCTGGAGTCCTGGAATATGTCATGAAAGAAAAGAAAAACTCAATAGGTGTGATAAACTGGTCATTCACTACATCAGCTGAGTTCATTTTAGACCTGACTAACTAAAGCAACCCCAGATCATAACACACTTCCAGAAGCTTGTACAGTGGCCACTATGCATGATGTGTGCTTCCCTTCTTACCCTGATCTCTTTAATAAGGTCAATGTGGACTCATTAGACCTTTCTCATTGCTCCAGCGTCTTTATGCTTCCTAGCAAATTCAAGGCTTTTGTCTGATTAGTCTCACTAACGAGTGGTTTAGTCCCAATCCTATGAGTTCCTATCACATTGTGGGCATATGAAAATGCTCTTACTTTCATTATTAAACATAGCTCTGTTTTTTTTTTACTGTTAATAAAACTAACTAAAGCTGGGATATACAAAGAATAAAGAATTTCACTGTGCAGTAATGTACATATGACGAATAATGTCTGAGCTTAACTTAAAACTGAACTTAAATGACCTATATTCATGATTTTTTTTTATTATTTCAACCATATTTCCTCCACAAAGTTGCTGGTTCATCACGATCTTTCCGGGTTTTTCATAATGTGTTGATGGATTATTTACCCAGTTCCAGTAATTTCAAATTGCTTCATAATTTGACCCTTTTGAAACTGACTTTTTTTGGCCAGGTATTATATTTTCCTATTTTAGCCCATTTTGAGTTGTCCTGTGCTGGAGAGTGTCTTGCACTAATGTTCTAATTTGTCTCATGAAGTCATGTTTCTTGTAGGATTTTGAAGTATTAAAAGTATGCAATATGTGATGCAAATGCCAAAAGATAAAAAGGAATGCTTTTACAAAATGTGACTAGATGCAAGGAGTTTTAGACCATATAAAATTTGCAAGTTTACCTAAATAATTTCAATTGACTCTGAATTGAAAACCGAACAATGATTCAATTAATTGATCCAATCAACAAAAAATCAAATAAACTGCATGACTGAATTAATTGCAGATCTCTAGTAATTATGTACTCATAAAAGAGTTGCTACTTTTTAAATGTACTAAAAATTTACCTGATGAACTTAAATGTTGTCATGTGGAAAGAATGATCAAATTCAGTATAATGCTGTGTAGATTGACAATTCATCAATCAAAAGTACAATACGGCAGAAAAAAAAACAATATTTACAAGTAACCATTAGGCTTTGCTTCTAGACTTCCACAGATACAATTTCTGAAAAACTCTTACTGTAACAGAAGTCACAGCTGTGCGGGCAGTGCTTTTGCATGAGCTTTCTTTTGCTTTCGCAGTAGCCTTTCTTGGCCCAAGCGGGACAGATAAATAATCTATCCAAACATCCTGGAGGCAGAGATAGAAGAATTAGAGAGACAGGGAAAGATGGGCAAGAAAATGATGGAGAACATGTAAATAGAGGCTCAGAAATTCCAAAGGAGATGGAAGGCTTCACATAAACTCTTGCTAACTGACTTTGAAAGAATCTAAAGAATTAGTTTTAAGCGCTTTTCTGAGAACCTTAAGAGTCAGTTTCCTCGAAATGATTACTAAGCATTGAATCAGCATGCATTTTACAAGTCCCTGTCTTGGCTAACCTATCTCACTGGTCCTCTATTAAATGAAACCAGCTGTTCTATCTGCGCACCATACAGTCGCTGGAGTCCCCAGACGTCGTCTTGCGTTATAAGTTTGCGTCCGGTCAGCGTCGCGTTGAGATGCATTATGGCCGTCGGGTTCTGCGAGTGCATCAGACCCAGTGCGTGACCAATCTCGTGAGCTGCAACATGCACCAGGTCAGTCAGCCAGACCCCTGCTCAAAGAACAATCACACACACACACACACTCATGTAAAGTCTAAATTACATTCTGGCTGTGGTTAGTGCTAATCAGGTTAATGTACAGTTGCATTTTTATTCAGACATTCGTGTGGCAGCAGCACAAAGTGCATATAGTTGTGCCAGTCCTGGTCAGTCAAAGGAATCCAAGACTACCTGGGCGTTCCCGTTAAAGTAGCTGGGAAGTGTACTCTATATACCCTTGACTACTTGACTTTTACACTCAAGGTTGCTTAATAGTAAGAGATATTAAACCTTTTGGATATCATTACAATAACCTTAACCATTGTAGGTTGCTATACAGTGCCTCAAAGGAACAAACCAAAGGCTTTTACATTTAATCAGTTTTCTTAAAAGTATATTATGGTCAGTTAATTCTGACCAAGTAATCTGTTTGGATGAGATGCATTCCAGGAGTGCTGATACAGAATACAACAACACTGGGATGTTTAATTTTATATATCACAATAATAATTGTTAATCACACTAACTTTCGGGTGCCAGATTAACGCTATCTTGTAAATGTGCTCATCATTTGTGTTACCATAGGTCAAGTCCTGGTGCAGTTGCCGAACTATTTGTATGTGGGTGGAGCCAAATAAGAAAACAAACAAATCATAATCTGTTGCTAATAAATGCTGTTTGTGGAAATGTTGTATAAAGGCAATATTACAATCAAGGCCTGGCCGTTGTAGTGAATATCATCACAGCCGTGCTGATATTCAGTACAATAGCGCGTGTGGTATTGCTTGATTATCTTTGTGATTAGACTCATTTTGTCATCAGTCAAAATTACATTTAGACAATAATAATAGACTTGCCTTTGATGTTGTTTGTTTTGACCTCTAATGACCCAGGTTCTTAAAGAAACATTAATTAGTCAAGCTCTGAATTGTTGACCAAATGCCTCTGGCTCAAATTTATTATAGAACACTTTGATGTTTTTCCATCATGAGCATATTAACTGCTACGTGATCCCTGGGCTGGGATTACAGACTTGTTTAAGTTTAGTCACTCTTGTCTCCCAGTGACATTTCCAGCATTTACGCCTGCTCCAAGAGAGTCTTTCCTAAATCCACACATTCAAGATGTGGAAAAACAGCAACCATGCCACACACTCAGTGATTTCAGGCTCCTTTAGTTATCAATGTTTAATCTTTTCCTACTGGGGATAATTGGCTCGTGCTGTAAATGCAGCATTTACAAGAAATCTTGATTTAAAAAAAAAAAGAAAGAAAAGAAAATCTGGGATAGATTCTGGTCCAGTTGTGGGCTTGAACTCGGCAGTCCAAACAAAGGCCAGACAGAATGAGAACTGAGGGGGTATGTATGTGGAGAAGGAGGAGTTTTCAGAATCACTCGCCTTTCTTCCAGCTGAAGCGCATGTTCCCCAAAATCCAGTATTCATCATCATCAAAGTGGATCTCTCCGGTAGGAGGGAAGAAAGCATGTGCCAGTTCACCTGTGATGCCATCAAAACAGTGATGCAGGTAGGACTTCAGACAATCCGTGTGATTTACTGGGTAGAAGCCTGCCGAAAGAAACGTTGAGCTTGTTAACATAACTCTTTATCAGACTATTGAATATATATTGACCTTGGATCAACACAAGGCACTCTTCAAAAGTTTCTAAGGAGCATACATTTCATTAGTCTCCGTAGTGGCTATAAATTACTCATTCACTCACTCACTCACTCATCATCTATACCGCTTAATCCTGTATTCAGGGTCACGGGGGGTCTGGAGCCTATCCCAGGAGACTTAGGGCACATGGCAGGGTACACCCTGGACAGGGTGCCAATCCATCGCAGGACACACACACACACACACACACACACACACACATACACTCACTCATTCATATACTGCAGGCAATTTGGGAACGCCAATTAGCCTAACCTACATGTCTTTGGACTGTGGGAGGAAACTCACCAAGCACGGGGAGAACATGCAAACTCCATGCACACAGAGACGGGAATCGAGCCTGGGGCTATAAATTAATATTATATTATTAATATCATATATTATTGTAGGCTATGAATAGATTTCTTTCTCCTAGAAGTTCACATACATGGAAGACTCCTCTAATTTCTCTGCCGTACATTTTTTAAATCCCCTGTTCATTCGGCTCAGAATGTCCCAAGTGTTGCCAAACATTTATTAAAACCACGGAAAGAAACCATTTGGGGTACGTATTGTTTTTATTAGACTTCTCATGTTGATAGGTTTTTATTGCACGTGGCAGAGAAGTGAGCTGAACTTAGTGCACATTTCCATATTAATTTAAGATTTACTTAATCTGGAAGAAATCCATGCATAAAAATGATCAAAACACAGGCTTTCTTTTTTTTTACAACGTGCACTTTAAACTGATATGTGTGTGGTCCCATAGGAAAGGAATAAAGTCCTGTGATTTTAAAGTCTGTTTAGACCCAATTTCACTGAAAAAAAAAACACGCCACTTATCTCTTAAATTTTACATTTACTTTTGGGGGGGGGGAAATTAAGAAGTTCAAATTTTCATTTTTTGATTAGCTGCATCTTCCACCCAAGTCTCTTTTTTTTTTTAACTATAAGTCACATTTCTGTCCTTTGTGGCCTCAGCACATCATTGTTGGCCACTTATCACTCAAATCTATTTTACTTGATGAGGATATTTCCTGTTTCCTTTAAGCTATGTAAGGATTTTAATGATGATGAAACTGCCTGAGCATTGTGGGCATTTTGAAAGCTGGTGTCTGGTATAAGTGGAAATTATTTGACTTATATCTAGTCCAAAAACATGATACAATCATTAAAAAGCATAGTAGTATTTACACATTATCAGGCAGGCTGACTGCTCTTGCCAGTGTGTGTGATCTGGCAGAAAAGTCAAGGCAAACTAACCTACCTAAAAATTTCCATGTCATTTTGGCTCTATATATGTATGCTTTCTTAAAGTAAAAAAAAAAGTGTAAGTATATTATTGGCAGAAAGAAATATTTATAATATAAGAAAATATTTATTTATTTATTTTAGTTATTTTGAGTCATTTTGGGCTTTTTTTCTCCCCAAAAAAGTTCAGTTTTTTCCCCCCTTCCCTCGGACTGCCACATATATTTACATATTTAGTTAATGTCATTTCGTTAAAGTCTGGTGCAAATCATTTCGACTTCATTTGTCTAAACATAATTAGGGCCAGTAGTGGCTATGGTTCTGTGGCTGGAGAATTTGAAACTCACAGCTTGTAGACCCTTGAGCAAGGCATTTAACCCTCATGCAAAATAGGCGTTATGCCTCTTTTGTCCGGCTTGCATTCAGGACTTTTTTTGCCAGGCCACAAGTATTTTGGCATTCTAACCAATAGTACGACAACAAAGTTGTGGCACAAAATCTGCACTTCATCCACTGTTCTGTCATTTAGTTATTTAGGGCTCTTTCAAATGAATGGAACTAATTATACCCTGTTCGGTTGTGTTTGGTTGTGATAGTTTCCAGACATAATATGTTAACAAATGATGTCTGCAATCAAGGCCAGAATTTTAGGTGAACTAAATTAAAACCTGGATTAAATCTGGTTTGCCATTCTGATGGATTTTTACAAACGACCCTGGTTTCGTTTGTTAAATGAGACTATATCATAAATCTTTAACATATAAAGTATAAAACTATATTTTAAATGTAGATGGTTTCTACAAAATGGATTTGGATGACCTCTTAATCATATAGCGTTTAAGTGTATTAATAGATGAACACTGCAAAAGCACAGGCGTTTGCAAATGCTGCATAAATTATACATATAGCTGAAGTCGAAAGTTTACATACACTTAGGGTGAAGTCATTAAAAGAGATTTCTTTAAATTAATTAATCTTTTTTTTTTTAAACCAGTCCACAGATTTCATGTTAACAAACTATTCCAACTATTGTTTACTGTACCTGTAAACAGCTGGGGAAATTCCAGAAAATTATGTCATGACTTTAGAAGCTTCTGATTGGCTAATTGACATCAAGTGGACGTGTGGATGTACAGTACATTGCCTGGCTAAAAGCTTGCCATTGGGGAGGATCAAATTTTTGGGCTGCGTCAAGCAAAGACAACAACTAAGGAGATTTGACATTACTGGAACGGGGATAAGAACTCCAACACATTATCAATACCTGGATGGATAGTGCTGAACTGTTTTTGTGGAGGAAATGTGGTCATGAACTGGCCACCACATGTGTGCTGTAATCAAAGCTAAAGGTGACTGAATGCAATATTAGAGTGTGCAATTTTTGGGGGGCCAGGCAGTGTATTTTAACACCTACCTTCAAACTCAATGAGTTTTAGTTGGGCATCATGGGAAAATCAAAAGAAATCAACCAAGACCTCAGAAACAAATTTTTGGACCTCTACAAATCTGGAGTTTGGTTCATCCTTGGGAAGAATTTTGCAGATGCCTGAAGGCAGGATGCTCATCTGTGCAAACAATACTAGGCAAGGATAAACAGAATGGGACCACGAGGCCGCCATTCTGTCTCCTAGAGATGACTTAAAGACAACAAAGTCTAGGTACTGGCGTGCTCCTCAATCCAATAGAAAATTTGCGGACAGAATTGAAAAAGCGTGTGCGAGCAAGGAGGACAAAAATGATTACAAACTAGACTCTAGAGTTCTATCAGGAGGAATAGGCTAAAATCCCAGCAACTTCTTGTTGTAAGAAGCTTGTGGAAGGGGAAAGGGGACCTGACACATTCGACCCAAGTTAAACAATTTACCAAATGCTAACTATGTGTACGTAAACGTCTGACCCACTGGGAATGAGATGAAAGGAATAAAAGATGAAAAATCTCTCTACTACCATGCTGACATTTGAAATGTGAAAAATGTAGTTGGCTAAGATGTATGTAAACTTCAGACTTCAACAAATTAGCCCTAAAATCCATCAATATTAATATTATTATTAATATTATTATTATTATTATTATTCTCACATTGTACAGACTAATACTACTTGTCTGGCGTACTATAAGATTATGTTTTTGTCTGTTATTTGTGTTTTCTTGGCAAAATGGTACAAAAATTGTCTTTACGATTAATCAGTCTTGTCCCACCTTAACACCTCACTATCGTTGCAAATGTTTATCATCTCTGTTTAATTCATTCAGTTTCCTCATTATGTACCTGGAGTATGCTGTTCTAACTTTGTTTGAATACGCACAGCGACGTGAATAAGAAAGTCCGTGCTCATACCGATTTTGATGTCGGCCTCTTCGTCATCAGGGACCTCTCTAAAGCTGAAAGGTGACACGTCACCCCACATGGCAAAGGCCTTGGCGATCCCCCTGCGTGTGTCACTGGCGTTCATCAGGTTCCTCGGGAATGACAGCAGTCTACAGCAGGAATATATAAGTATATATATAAACAGTACATTTGAAGTATATTCTGTTCGACAGGTTTGCAAATAATAAAGACGAAATAATGCTTTGAAGACTTTTAAACAAATAAACAAACACCATTCGTACTTGTAGGTTAGCTTGAATTTGTCCCATTTCAGTTTCTCGGGGGTCAAAGTGTAGCGCTTGTTCCTGGAAAGGTGAAGTACATGAGACCGGGCGTCCTTGCGGATCCCAATGATCAAAAAGCCAGACATGTGAGCTTCTTCCTTGGACAAAAAAACCTCAGGTTAGCTGAATGGCAACCGTTTGCTCCAATACTCGTGCTCCGTCTCCTGATATAGTTTTAATAGTACCACTCCTATGATAGCTTCGATGTTTCTTATTACTATGCAGAAGCACATCTTGAAGGGCTTAGTCAAATAGATTTGAATTCGAAATGTGCAAACAGACGGACGATTTATTTAAATAAGTTACACAACCCTGCCTGTTGTGAAAGATCTATGTGGACAGGAGAGAGAGAGAGAGAGAGAGAGAATAAAATAAAATCATTCCATTGGGTACTTAATCTGAGTGTTGACTAACTGAAGTGACAACTAATTTTTTATAAACGAAGCATCAACATGTATAATAATGTATTAGGAAACTTGCAGTGGCCTCATTAAAAGTATATCAGACTCTGTGGAGGAGTCGGAGATATTTCGTTGTATTCATAAGAAACTGTTATCCGATATCTCCATGTGGATTACATAATTATGCAATTATTTTTCTGATCCCCTTAAGACAGTATGTCAGGAATAAAACACTCTTACAAGGAACTAATCAGATGTTATTTGGCATAAAGCGGAGCTGCTGTTCTTACCATGAACTTGATTGCTTTCTTATAACAGCATGTACTGACAAATATGGCAAATATCCCAATATGTTATTCCTTTAAGAATGCAACCTTGTTTTAATACTTTGGTCTTAACATGGAATGTCCATTAAACAATTGTGTTACCATACTGTGTCATCTTAAATGAATTAATTCAATATTATATATATATATATATATATATATATATATATATACACACACACACACTTGGACAAAATTGTTGGTACCCTTCGGTCAATGAAAGAAAAACTCACAATGGTCGCATAAATAACTTTAATCTGACAAAAGTAAAAAAAAATTAAAATTCTATGAATGTTAACCAATGAAAGTCAGACATTGCTTTTCAACCATGCTTCAACGGAATTATTAAAAAAAATAAACTCATGGAACAGGCCTGGACAAAAATGATGGTACCCCTAGAAAATACTGAAAATAATGTGACCAAAGGGACATGTTAATTCAAGGTGTGTCCACTAATTAGCATCACAGGTGTCTACAATCTTGTAATCAGTCAGTGGGCCTATATATAGGGCTCCAGGTAGTCACTGTGTGGGTTTGGTGACATGGTATGTACCACACTCAACATGGACCAGAGGAAGCGAAGGAAAGCGTTGTCTCAGGAGATTCGAAAGAAAATTATAGACAAGCATGTTAAAGGTAAAGGCTATAAGACCATTTCCAAGCAGCTAGATGTTCCTGTGACTACAGTTGCACATATTATTCAGAAATTTAAGATCCATGGGACTGTAGCCAACCTCCCTGGACGTGGCCGCAGGAGGAAAATTGATGACAAATCAAAGAGACGGATAATCCGAATGGTAACAAAAGAGCCCAGAAAGACTTCTAAAGAGATCCAAGGTGAACTTCATGCTCAAGGAACATCAGTGTCAGATCGCACCATCCGTCGTTGTTTGAGCCAAAGTGGACTACATGGGAGACGACCAAGGAGGACACCATTGTTGAAAACAAATCATAAAAAAGCCAGACTGGAATATGTCAAACTATATGTTGACAAGCCACAAAATGTCCTATGTACAGATGAGACAAAAATGGAACTTTTTGCCAAGGCACATCAGCTCTATGTTCACAGATGGAAAAAAGAAGCATATCAAGAAAAGAACACTGTCCCTACTGTGAAACATGGAGGAGGCTCTGTTATGTTCTGGGGCTGCTTTGCTGCATCTGGCACAGGGTGTCTTGAATCTGTGCAGGGTACAATGAAATCTCAAGACTATCAAGGGATTCTAGAGAGAAATGTGCTGGCCAGTGTCAGAAAGCTGGGTCTCAGTCGCAGGTCATGGGTCTTGCAACAGGACAATGACCCAAAACACACAGCTAAAACACCCAAGAATGGCTAAGAGGAAAACATTGGACTATTCTAAAGTGGCCTTCTATGAGCCCTGACCTCAATCCTATTGAGCATCTTTGAAAGGAGCTGAAACATGCTGTCTGGAAAAGGCACCCTTCAAACCGGAAACAACTGGAGCAGCTTGCTCATGAGGAGTGGGCCAAAATACCTGCAGAGAGGTGCAGAAGTCTCACTGACAGTTACAGGAATCGTTTGATTGCAGTGATTGCCTCAAAAGGTTGTGCAACAAACTATTAAGTTAGAGGGTACCATCATTTTTGTCCAGGCCTGTTCCATGAGTTCATTTTTTTTAATAATTCCGTTGAAGCATGGTTGAAAAGCAATGTCTGACATTCATTGGTTAACATTCATAGAATTCCTTTTTATTATTACTTTTGTCAGATTAAAGTTATTTATGTGACCATTGTGAGTTTTTCTTTCACTGACCGAAGGGTACCAACAATTTTGTCCACATATCATTCATGTAGGCAATTTCTAAACATACAGTATTTCTAAACATATTTTAAACTTAATTGTAAATGACTAGCAAAAAGCGATCTGTTTGAAATGTTACTGGAAACCTGCAAAGCATTATGTAACAAAAGGCTGATGGTTCTATGGAGCCCTTCATTGGTTCTATATGTTTATGGGCTAAGTATTAGGGTAGTCCAAGTCAAACCAAGGCTCTCATGAATTCTCGTGAATTAAGTTGGAAAACCGATTGACGTTTACATTGACGTTTACATTCCAAGGTGATGGAATTTTTACTACAGCTAAGAATCTAATCACTGTACTGTTCTTTAAATGAAACGGTATAAAGAAGACTGTACATCTGTGAATGATGATCCCGGCCGGGGAGGGTGCCTCGGAGCTCACTGCAGTCGTTCCCATGAACATTCAGGAAGTGGAACACCTGACCAATGAAAATTGACTGAAAACTTGTGGAAGAGAGGCATCTGTCTGTGGAAACTGTACACACAACCATTCATAAGTGTAGAGTTATTGCCACATCCCCCCTACAGTCCTGACCTCGCTCCAAGCCATTTTCAAATGCTTGGACGATTAAAGGAGTTCCTGGGAGGCCAGCGTTTCATATGTGCGTCTGATCATGGAAAACTTTCTACCTTGATAACATCCAAGCGCTGGTGAAATACTAGCAGACGTGCGTTAGTGTAGCAGGGGAGTATATAAAGAAATAAAGGTAATTTTTACTCTATGACAAATGTATACACTATACACGTACACATGTATACAAGAGCTTTATCACTCGTTTTCACACACAGGAGCCGCATGCATAAAACAGGAGCTTCACTGACTCTCCAACGTGGACATGGCAACCCAGCACATGATGAATTACCAAAGCTTGTCTTGTCTTTAAGGCAGCCAACACTAGCCCTGCCGCTGTAACGAAAGACACTCATAAAGGATACCGCAACAAGTCAAACATCTAGTGCAGAGTTACAACCTCTGCCGTTAGCATGCATGTTTGAAATGGTGCTCTACACGTGGGTCTTATGTAACTATCCGAGGATGACAGTTAAGAATTTGGGTGGCTTTGTCATTTCTTGAGCTGGAAAGCTTAACTTTGGAACAAGCAGGGGAAAAAAAAAACTTAATTACAGTGCTCCATTGGAATCGTCCCCACTACTGTCTCTCACACATACACTAGTTATTCCATAAAAGGCAATTAATCATTTGTCTATTTTTTTAAATACTAAGCAGGTAGATATGTACAAAAAATAACCATTTTTAGATATTTTTCAGGAAATCTTTTTTTTTTTTTCATTACTTATCAAAGAGAGTGTGTAGAAAGTGAAGTAAAAGCCCCTTTGTTCGGTAACTGTATCCATCCTGAGTTCTAATAAGTTCTGTATGAAGAAGATTTAAACTACTGCAAACGTAACCTAATACTGAAACTCCTCTACACTGGGACACACATCATGCACCACAGCAAGCCAACAAGTGTCTGGGTTAAAAGTTTACAGACTTGGAAAGAAACGTCAAGTTCTTCCACATTTTACGAAGAACGTGAAGCTCATTGTCTAGGTGAACACTAACACAGAAACAACATCTAGATGTGTTGCAATATGCAGTGATGAACTTTCCATTATGTTAATCCCCAGGTCAATAGAACCCATCTGGATTTCTTGTAGAAACTGATAACAGCAGTTTATAGAAAAAGAGAGAAGACAGACGGCTTTTTTTTTTTTGGACCAGTGTAGGAGAGGAGACATTCCTGAGTGGAAACAGTCCCAAAACAGGCCATGTAGCCTGGCTTTCTATCACATGCTTTTTCAGGCTTGTTGTTCTAAGCTGCACTCTTGGCAGACGCCTTCTCTTTTTTCCAAAAGAAAGCCAATGGAAAATGACATCTGTAGTCCAAGGCGAGCGTGGCAGTGTCAGACCCACAAACGATGGCAAGTCTGCTTTAGGGGATCAGCTCGATCATAAAAAATGTCATATACCTCGGGTTTATTTTTATGTATCGTTCAGACTTTTCTTTTGCATGGACTGAAAAGAGACACAATTAGCAAAACTTTGCACGTCAGATGAATAATATCATAAGACTAGGCAAGGAATCGAAACCAATGTGGTCTTCTGCTGTTGCAGCACCAAGGTCCGATGGACAGTTTCCTCTGACCTTCTGATCTCACTTATCGAGTAATTAATTGAATGACTTTTTACAAAAAAAAAAAAAATTCTGTCTAAGCTTTGGAAACTGTTGTGTGTGAAAATTCAATTCTGAAATGCTCAAACCAGCCCATTTTGCTCAGAAACAGGTCAAGTTGCTAGCCTGTCCCTGCTGCTGCTGATGACAGGTGTTCCTATTAAAGTGGCCTCCTATTAAAGGTACAGCATATGCAATTCAAAAGATATTTGGCTAAGTAAAGACATTGACTTTTTTTGGGGTTGTCATAGGAGTGATACTATGCAAGTATTGGTGGGACGATCATTGATTATAGTTGATGATATAATTTGTAATATATTTTAAAAATCCTAAAATTTGCCATGTTACTTTTTTGCTGTGTACCTGGGCAACTTCAAAAGTCCTAGGAATGCATATGCATATAGCGCTGATAAATTCGCAAGTGCAAGCAGAGTTGTGTAAATGGCAAACGACGTATCTCACAGTGGCCTGATCTTGTCCCATTGTCCTGCAAGAAAGACTGATGTGGGCATACTGTACTTTGGATTTTGAGAAAATTATACAAGCAAACAAGGTCAAATCTTAACACGAAGAGCGTGATCTGCAAATTCAGTGTGGAGTATGTATACAATGGTAAATACTAGTTGGTCTACAGTGACAACATACTTCTGCTTTGACAGCTGCTACACTGCCTGGCCAAAAAAAGTTGCACACACTAATATTTCACTGGTTTCTGGTCCGTGGCATCGTTTCGATAAGCTTATGCAATGTCACAGTATTTCTTTCTATCACATACAAATTTCTCTCTAAGATCTTGTTTTGATGATGGGACAGTCCAACCGAGTCTTCCCCAGCACATCCCAAAATTTCTTAACGGGGTTAAGGTCTGGACATTGTGGTGGCCGATCCAAGCGTGAAAATGATCTCATTGTTTTAGGCAAATAATGTTGCTAAACCTGGACGTGACCAACAGAAACCCCAGATCATAAAACTGCCCATCAGGCTTGTATGGTAGACACTATAAATGATGGGTGCATCGCTTCATCCACTTCTCTTCTTACCCTGATGAACCAATCACTCTGGAACAGGATAAATCTGGACTCATTAGACCACATGGCCTTTTTCCAATGCTCCACACTCCATTCTTTATCCTCCCTGGCAAATTGAAGCCTTTTTGTTCCCAATAAGCCTCACTGAGAAGTGTTTTTTCGTAAGGTTACACAGCTGTTTAGCCCCAATCCCTTGAGTTCTCTTCTCTTCTTTTGTATGGAAATGTTCTTCCTTTCACTATTAAACACAGCTGTGAGTTCTACTGTTGTTTTTTTATGATTTGATTTCGCTAAGTGTTTCTGTGATCTCCCATCAGACTCATTCAGGATGGTTTTTTTTTTACTCAAATTCTTTCTCGAGGATGATGGTTCACCACTATCCTTCCAGGTTTTAATGTTATTAACCCAATTTTAGTAGTTCCAGTATCTCCTTAGTTGTTTTCTTTTCTTGATGCTGGCCAATAATTTGTCCCTTCGGAAACAGAGCAACATCCTTGCCATGACCACAGGAAATGTCTTCTGACATGGGAGTTTAAGAAATGAGAACCTACTCAGGGTATCAGTTAGGGTTGTTGCCACCTGATCCATATTAAACACTGCAGTAATTATTCAATGGAAGGCTTGTACGTATTTGCTTTGTTAACTCCAGGTGGTGACTTTTTTTTTTTTTTTTGCGGGCAGTGTATATTTAGTAACAGGTGCTTATGTGAGTAATCCTAGTTGATGTGTATATGTGTGTGAGTAATGTACTCTGGGTATAATAACAGTGAATGGTCGTGGGATTGATTTTTTCGGGAAAGCACTGTACTGTGCAGTTTGATCAATTATTAATCAATCATTGACTGGTTTATTTAAACAGAAGTCACCATGACTTATTATTAAACAACCACATTGTGATTGGATTCTAAACCCAATTTCAGATGCATGTTTTTTCTTCTTTATATCTAAAAGAAGGTCTCCTTAGACACCACCCAACAAGCCTATTTTTAGCTTACAAAAGCTTTTTTTTACCGGACTACTAATAGTGAATTAAAGCATGGTATTAAAGTAACAGAGTCTTGGCATTTGCTGCTCGCATGAATCCATGAATAGTGCAGCTACTTCACAGACCCTCCCGTCACAAACTTTGCCAGGAACCACTAAACCTGAACCTGACATTACACTTGACTCGTGCAGTGTTTACTGTCACAGTTCTCGTGCAAAATTGCTCAGCCTCATCATCTGCAAAAGCTTTTCCATATGGACCTGACAGACTTGACTTTTTTTTCCTCTTGTTTGTCGGGTTTAAGCTAGTTTATTGCAAAAATCAAAAAGGTTCAGTTTACATGGTTTGTCATGGCGTCTAGCTGAAAAAGAAAAAGCTTTTTGTGCAGCATTTAAATTGTAAGATGTAACTGAGTAAGAGATTTCCTATAAATTTCCCCATAGTAGAAATATGTTCCCAACACAGCAGATACAGCAATGACACTGTTAGTTTGAATCCTACTGTAAATCACCAAAACATCACATACCACATTAAAGGTTCCAAGTTTTACTATTTCTTTAATAAGTTAATGTAGATCTTCGAAGGTCTCCCAAAGTGTGTCTCTTAAAGTTTCAGCTAAATACTTCTCAGATAATGCATTTTTCCATACCTCAAACTTCTTCTCCAAATGCCCTGTTTTAGTGTCTATATAAATAAACAAGCCATAACCCACCAAGGTACAGCAGAGCTAAGCAACACACTGGGAGTGAGTTTCGTCTTATATGTCATCACTTAAGGTAGAAATCTAATTGGCTTGTTGGAAAAAAAGAAGCAAGGATTTTTTGTTTGTACACGCCCTGGACAGTCATCTGAATCTCTAAAAACTACTGAAAAAGTGAATTCCCTATAGTAGGGCCCCTTTAAACAGAACCCAAAGTATTCACATCTCAGTGCTACCTAAGCTACTTTCCAAGCCAAAGTTTAAGCTGAATACTCATGCTATCCTAGATTTTCAGGTTTTCAAAAAATTGGATGGGAGCAAACATTTTGCACTTTGTTAGTGCAAGTATTATCTATAATAATGGCAAGGAATACTATGGAATTATCATAATGTGTATTCATGTCTGTCACAGTTACAGACTGGTGAACTGGCCACTTCATAACTCTGACAAGATCACTTCAGTATTACCATAAAAAAAAAAAATCCTTTATCCCCCCAAAAATGTTATTATTGCTTCTATTATTATTATTTACAGAAGTAGGAGGAGGAAGATGAGTAGCCTATTTTGCACATTCCATCACATATTTCACATATTTGCATACTTTTCTACATCTTAATATTGTTAATATTGTTCGTACATCACTCGATCTGGACATACTATATCTTGTCTAATATCTCAGGCTAATCCGTATGTCTTTCGACTGCAGAAGGAAACCGAGGTACTCAGAGGAAACCCACCAAGCACAGGCAGAGCATGCAAGCTCCATGTACACAGACACAAGTCTGGAATCGAAGCCGGACCCTGCAAGGTGCAAGTGCTAACCACTAGGCCACTGTGAAACCACATTCGTAATCAGATCTATGTAAATTCTATCTTTTGTGCCATATTTATTGCTTGCTTGACTATCACTAAATCTGATGATGATGATGATGATGATGATTACATCTATTCCTTATTCTTCATTGAAAACAGATTAAAAAAATCTTTGGGCAATTAAATTTCAGATATAATTTTGCAAATATTTTACATTTAAAAATTCGCCTTAAACTTTCATTTCTGGCTAAACACGTTTCTTGGTACTAGTTTACGTGATGTAGAGCGCGCGTGAGTAATTCATGTAACGCTAAGGTAAACCAATTATTATGAAATCTCGCGAGAACACCAGGATAACGGGAACTGTATCAAGTATAGGCTATAGAATCTAATTAAGAACAATTGAAAGTAGAACAAACGTTCGGGTCCGAGCTGCGGATTTGATTTATTTTATTTTATTTCAGCATGATAAAAAGTATCCGGGATATATTAAGTTCAATTAACTCAATAAATTAGAGATTCATTCAGCATTTCCATCAATAAAAGACGGAATTTTATGCAGAGTATTTTCCTGCGCTGTAAGTAGTGTCTAGGGGATATGACGCGGTTCAGGACGCTGCAGCTGGGATGTCACTGACCCATTTAAAACGTTTTCAAGGCGAAATACCGCGCAAAACCCACTCACACCTTACCTCAACCGTCCAGGCAGGAAAAGCTGCAGCTTGCTGCTGCATGGCCGCTAAAAACACGCCGAGCAGCCCGACAGCCAGAGCCAGCTCTTCCTTTCCCCGCACCATGTCTCCGTCCAGAAGTGTACCCGCAAACAGCACGTGCTCAGTTTCTCCACCATCTATTAATCTTTCACGCCTCTGCTTTCCATCTGAGCTGCGAGGCTGTCCGACGTCCTGCTGGAGCGCTCGAGTGTTTTCAACGCTTCTCCTCACTCAGCTCGAAGCGAGTGGCCGTGCTCCAAACTGGGGAGCTGCACTTTTTCCTTCTCCCCCCCCCCCCCCCTCTTTGGACTCTTCAACACACCTCCGCGGTCTCACATTTCTCCAACTGAGATCAGAAGTATTTGGAAAGGAAAGCAGCTGTGGACTACTACACTGAAGTCCAGCCAGGCAGTGATGGCAGGTTTATCAAGATTTAAGCCTGTAAAATAGTATCAGTTTGTACCATTATTTAATAAAGAGTACTAAACTGTCACTTTAGTCTCTAAAGCATATTATTGGTTGTATGTGTACAACCTGAAAAATGTATAAAGAATGATAAAGCTATAAATCTGGTTCGATTCCTGCCTTGTGTGCATGGAGTTTGCATGTTCTCCCCCGTTCTTGGTGGGTTTCCTCCAGGTATTCCGGTTTCCTCCCACACTCCAAAGACAAGCTGATTAGGCTAATTGGTGTTCCCGAATTGCCTGTATTCTGTGTGTGTGTGTGTGTGTGTGTGTGTGTGTGTTGCGATGGATTGGCACCCATCCAGTGTGTACCCCACCTCATGCCCTATTTCTCCTGGAATAGGGTCCAGCCCCCCCCCCTCGAACCTGTATACAGGATAAGGAGCATAAACGATGACAGAGTGAGTGAGTGGGTTTGATGATCTCAATAACTTCAAGTGTGACAAAGAAAAAAAATTAATGAATCAGGAGGGGTAATAATTTTTCACGGCACTGTAGTGTACCCACAGCCCTTATTTTATATTCAAGAATGTGTTGAAATAACATTAAATTACCCAGAAAAAAAATGACTATAGTATGTACTCTAGGTTAATATGGTAAACCCGAGTACATACTACAATATTCCATAGTATTACCATGGTATTTCAGACATTACCAACATAGGACTTTGAATACCATTGTATTTATTGGGTTGTTCTGTGGCTTCAAGTTTAGCAGGTACCTAATATGCTTGTACATTCTCTACCATAGAAGATATGTTAGTACATACAGCACTTCTGGTGTGGTATAGTACAGGTAATACCAGCTGAACTTTGGTAGCCATGGTGATATACAGTACATATAAACATATAAAACATACGTTTCACAGTACCTTGGTACAAGATCCACAGGGCCATAATACGGAACATTTTAGAACCGGACACCATACTATAGTACATGTGCCATCATACCAATGTGTATACCCTTGTACATAGATCTGGAAGAAGAAAAAAAGAGACCTCTGCAAAATAAGTTTCTTATTTTCAGGTTTTACTTTAATTTTTATATGTGTGTTTGCATAAAATTGTCAGTTTTGTTTTATTCTGAAACTACTGAAGACATTTGAGGATTGAACCCTTCTTTTAGGCACTCAAAAACTTTGTCTTTAACTCTTTGGGCATGGCCAATGGTTATTCGTAAAGATCAAATCACCTTTGAGAAACTACTAGCACTGTTTTTCAGCATCCAGACGGTCACAGTCTAAAAGAGGAGAGCAATGCAGTGTTTTTTGTACTTTTCCTCATTAAATAAGATTTTATTCAGGAAATCACCTAATCTGTTCCTCATAAAGTAGAATGAAGTATGATTCAGCTGGAATACAACAGACACTGGAATTGAATGGTTGCCATACTTTTAGAGATGCTGATTTAAGAAAAATTGCAATGGTCTCATTATAAATGTTTTACAGTGACAGGCTGCAAAGTGTTTTAGAGACAAAATGTAAAAATTCATTGTTTATGTAACAGCCTCAGCAGCAACCTAATCTCCCTCTTGTCTGTTCCAACCACTGAGCATTCAGCATCCCCAGTATACTAATCACCAGCCTGATCATCTGTCATCATCTGCACCTGTTTCTCACTGGTGCATGCCTTAAGTTAGATGTTTTTTCTTGTGCTTGAATGAATCATATGTCACTGTGTGGCTTAACAAAAAAATACATTCTTATGAAACAGGTACAGGGACTGGACTGAAACTGAAAGCCAAAATTTTGAGCCAAAAAGTCATTCAGGAAGCCTGGAGAGCTATTCCACATGACTACATTAAAAATACAAGAATGTCTGACTCTTTGGAAGCAAAATATTTAATGCTAATGTTGTAACACTGAAACACTTGCTAGCTATTGGCCCTGGCTAACATTTAGATATGACTGGGAGAAGTTTAATTTGGCTTATTACACCTGAAAAATCATATACTAAAGCATATTTAGTATGGTGAAAGGTTTACACAAAGAAATAATTTATTTTATTCCATTGGTTAGGATTATCTGAGATGCAATAGGTTTAAAAAATAAAACAGTTTCGGTAAATGACAAAATCAAACGGTAAAAATTGTCAGAAGCTAGCAACTTAGTAAATACTAACTAGGTTTTTGCCGATTAACTGTTTTTCTGTGCTACCATCAACAAGCCAATAAAAAGCATTTCTTCTTTAGTTTTGTGCATTGCAGTGATTTTTTTTTTTTTAAAGACCATCAAGGCTTAGCCCTACAACTGCCTGATATGGCATCTTTTTTTTTCTTCAAATGCTAGTAAAGAATGGTTTTTGCATAACGACTTTATAAATCTTGGGGCCCCCTGGTGGTTTAGGAACCTCAAGAGACCTCTGTTACAAGAACTGGGCCTGACCATGATTTATTGTACAGTAGATGAATAGACTGTATTTATTTTTACAAAATTAAATTATACAAATTAAATATTACAAAATACACTATATTTCTTGGAATATATACATACTAACAGTATAACCTTGCACTCTTAAGGGTACTGTAACATTTGCAAAGAAAGTTACAGTTTTGTCAACTTCTTTTCCCAGGAGAGTTTAAAATCACAAATACGGTTGCCCTTAGCTTATCAGTTGTCTTGTGTAATCTTTCCAAAGTGGACTTTGTTTAAGTTCAGAAAACCTGGCTGGTAACTGGGATGGGTGATTTGGCAAAAAAAAAAAAACTTTTCTTCATAAAATTTCATGTAGAGGGACAAATGTCGGGAGGACATAAACAATACCTTTCCTTGTCACTGTAGCGGTACATTCAAATCTTTTACTTAAAAAGTTGTAATCATGTGTGCCTTTACTTTACTTAACATTAAACCTACTGGATGTTATATTAATTAAATACGCCTAAATGTACGTATAGTCAGAATGTACATTGAACTGTAAAACAATAACAAAACTTTGAAGGTTATTAAAAGCAATAACATTATGTTATTTTTTTAATTAAATCTTTCTATATGGAAAATCACAATATTTTCCACAGTATTGAAAAGAAATGTGTATATTACATATTTATTACTGAATGATATGCCGGGCTCTTCAACGGTTTCTATTATGATTTATGTTTTGAAGCTAGAAACATCTAAAGTAAAAGTAAAGCCTTTATTTTGTCACATATACATTACAGCACTGAAATTCCTTCTTCGCTTATCCCAGCGTAACTGGGGTCAGAGCGCAGGGTCAGCCATGATACAGCGCCCCTGGAGCAGTTAGGGTTAAGGGCCTTGCTCAAGGGCCCAACAATGGCAACCTGGCTGAGCTGGGAATCGAACCACCAATCTTCCGATCAGTAACTCAGTGCCTTAGCCCTCTGAGCCACCACTGCCCCTAAAATATTGCAAACTGTCTAACACAGGAATCGAACCGGGGGTTTTCCGCATGGCAGGCGAGACACATAACCACTGCGCCACGAGAGATATATTTATCTGTCCCCTTAAAAGCCTTGCTTCTTGTCTTATGACATTAATAAGAAAATTAATTAAATAATTAATTAAAACATCTTGTCAGATAATACATTCCTATGGAAGAAAATTAACTTTTGTAACAGAGTAACAAAGCAGTAACCTTGACGTGTCCTTTTTATTAAATGTTAAATAAAAATTCCCTTAAAGGACATTTCACAATGTTAATACATACTGGCTTTTATTTGTTGAATAACATCAGTGACGTTAATTATATTGTATTAAAAGGAGTGCATTAATCTGGAGAGGATAACATTACTGTTTGACCTGCTGTTAGTTAATTAATAGCTTTTAAACAATTATTTAGGGTTAAGGTTAGGGTTAGTAAGGGGCAGTACCATATTAGATAACTGGTGAATCTTGGTATCCACTGTGGTATGTAAACCTGCATACTCCTGTACATATGTACATGTACTATATCAGCAAATAAGAACCATGGTACCAGTGTACTATATACCATTGTACATGTACCCTCGGACTACCATAGGAAGTATACGATGGCCAAACTTCAATTGAGGGAATTGTGTTAGCTTGTTTTTAATCATCTAGACACTTTATGTTGTTTTGTCTTCAATTTGTCACTCATCTATATACTGTATCTTCAATACAGTCTTTCGTGATAACAGATATTTTATGCAGGCAAATATACCAACAGGAGCAGCAAGAGGTGCATTGGATAACTAATGCTGCCTACCAGTCGCTGAGCT
Organism: Clarias fuscus; assembly: GCA_030347435.1. Classification (NCBI taxonomy): domain Eukaryota; kingdom Metazoa; phylum Chordata; class Actinopteri; order Siluriformes; family Clariidae; genus Clarias; species Clarias fuscus. The sequence continues at coordinate 11,677,582 of CM059213.1, read as the reverse complement.
AAAGGTTGTACTGTAGTCTATGTGTCTTACATATTCTATTCACGTCTCGCTCGTTTACTTCAGTTTTCTCCCACCTCCCAAAAAACATGCTGGTAGTCGCATATATCCATAAACTGTGGTGTTAACAGTATAATTGCACAACATTGTGGAAAACAAAGGAGACACACTGTTCCTGAATGAACAAAAAATTAATTATATGTCTGAGCATGAGGTGGAAGTAATAAGAACGTAGGTGTGTCAACATGTCCCAAATACACCTTGTACTTTTTCTACACCTTCGTGAGGGCATGCATCTTAATCCAAGCTGACTTCCATGTATTTTATTTAGTACAATCAAGCAGCTGAGGGTTAATGGTCCAGCAATGGTCCACCGGCAATTTGGCAGTGCTGGGGTTTGTCCTGATTAGAAGTGCAAGACTCATAAAACTACCCAGACTCATAACCACTCAGCACTGGTTCTCACACTAGGGTTAAGGAAGTCAAAGGGTGTGTGGTGTATTTAATGCTAATTTTAATGCTGCTCACAATCTAAACAGATGAAAGTAGTTGTATTTTTCTGTTCCTTAAAGTTGAATGGGTTTAATCCAATCACTCTCTCACTTAGCATCTATACCACTTTATCCTGGGGGCACCAGCTTGTCCCAGGAGACTTAGGGCATGAGGTTGGGAGCTCCTTGGTTTGCTTCCAATCCAGTACAGGGCACACACTCATTCACTCACTGGTTGGCAATTTGGGAACACCAATTAGTGTGTAATTGGACTGTGGGAGGAAACCCACCAAGCACAGGGAGAACATGCAACCTCCATGCACACAGACCTGAGACGAGAATCAAACCTGGACCCCTGGGGGTGCAAGGTGACCGGTAGCCTAAGCAATTATGGTTGTGCCGCCGAATAATAGGGTTAGGGTCTGTCAACGTGCCATCCTGCATATCGAGCAAGGGATTACACCCTACCCTGGAAGTATAGCCATCGTTTCTGTGGCAGTTGCTTTCTGGGTCGGCTTGCCAGCTTTGATGCCTGATTGTATCTGTGTACTTGGGGGGTGAAGGGTGGCAGTCCGGCAGTGTTGGGGCTTGAACCAGGGGCCTCCTGATCAGCAGACTAAAATCTTACCAACACAGCTACCACTGTCCTGGGTTAAAAAGAAAAAAAGAAAGAAAAAAAGTCAGCCTATGAGCTAAACAGTTCTGGAATAAAACCCTCTTTGCTTCAATAAATAACCATAATTGTTTTGGACCCTTTTAAATAATGAGCCTAACCGAATTTTTTTTAAACATAATAATACTAATAATTTTAAAATACAAATATTTTGTGCCATAGAATTTTATTGCATTTATTTAACGTTTATTGCTTGCAAAAAGTTTGGAAACTCGGCGCGGAACTTATGAGAATATCTTTTTTGTTTCCGCCCGGACGGAAGACGTTGTCGTACATTAGAGGGCTGGGTCTAATGGCGTCCGTGTGCTGTGTGATGTTAGCAGCGGGGTGTTAGCGGTATCGCTAAGCTAATTACCCTGAGTATTGACACGTAGCCCTGTGAGTGTGGGAGTGGGTCAGGGTCTGAGCGCTTCGCGTCGCGCTGGAGGGAACCGCAGAAGGATGTGTCGACAGCGTGTGAAATAGCGTTTCGTATTCACAGCGTGGGTCAGAGGACAGGTAACGGGGGGAGGGGGATAATGCTAACAAGTTTGGATTATGTCCTGAACTTTAAATACGTAGGAGTGTCTCCTAATCCTGTGTAATCTCAGCCTGGCTAGTCATCATTAGCCTCTAGCTACTTTAATGAATAAACATTTACCTGTGATACACGTAGAATTGATTAAAAAGCCATTTAAAGGTCGTGGTGGTGACGGTAAAAGGTAAAAGTAGTTGTGTAAAGGGACAAATGGGGTTTATTTGGTCCCTTCTGCTACTGTAATGAACTATTTCACCTTGCTAACTAATCCACCACTTGACCTCAATTGAACTGCCTGTCTTTGTGTGTTATGATCACGTGTTTCATCAATGCCCTTCACTAACCTACTGTTACCTATGTTGAAAGGGCTCTCTGATGCTCCTGTTTCATGTGTTTAATGTATTCATGTACAAAGCTCTGTACTAGACTGTTTTTCTTCTGATCTCTGAATAAACTCTTTGTTTTTATGTGTGTGTGTGTGTGTGTGTGTGTGTGTGTGTATGGTAGGTACTTTAAGGCAGCGATGGCAGCTGGCCAGAAAAAATCCAGTGCAGAAACGTACTTGTTATCCGGCTCCAACGGCCTGAATGGATCAAAAGCACAAGGAGTGACGTTGACAGATCAAAACTGCAATGGCAAGAATTCCCGCCTGGCCAAAATCTCCTCGAATGTGCAGGAGAAGTGCGCGGCATATGTCCTGGCCCTGCGGCCGTGGAGTTTCAGCGCCTCTCTGACCCCTGTGGCTTTAGGAAGCGCCCTGGCCTACAAACTGGAGGGTTCGGTGGACCTGATAATTCTACTGGTGTGCGCCGTCGCTGTCCTGGTGGTGCACGGCGCCGGGAATCTTGTGAACACTTACTACGATTTTTCCAAGGGAATCGATCACAAGAAGAGTGATGACAGGACTCTAGTGGATCGGATCCTGGAGCCGCAGGACGTGGTGCTGTTCGGCGCCGTGCTTTACTCGGTGGGATGTCTCTGTGCCACGTTGTTGTATTTCCTCTCTACGCTGAGGCTTGAGCATCTGGCGCTCATCTATTTCGGGGGGCTGTCAAGCTCTTTTTTGTACACTGGAGGTAAAAAAAAAAAAAAGTATACTGTAACCTTTTCTCCAATTCCTGGTTTTGTAGTAGCCAAACCTTCCATTGTTACACAGCACTGCTGACACGCAGTATTTATATATCCAATATTTGCACATACTCCGTTCACCACTGGTATATTTTGTTCAGTATTTCTGTACTGTATTCAGTATTTATATACCAATGTACATATACCCAGTACGGTATTTATACGCCCAGTTCAGTGTTTATATACCCAGTTCAGTATTTATATACCCAATTTATATACCCAGTTCAGTTTTTATATACCCAGTACAGTATTATATACCTAGTTCAAGCACTTGTACATTTCTCTTCTGTGTGTATTTTAGTTTACCCATTATAGAAAGGACACAGCCTAAGAAACATTTTTGTTCTTTGATTAATAGCCTCTATATACACAATCACAGTGAATTAATTCTCACTCATACTTTTGACACACAGGAATCGGCCTGAAGTACGTAGCGTTGGGGGATGTGGTGATTCTGATCACGTTCGGTCCGCTGGCTGTGCTGTTTGCACACGCAGTGCAGGTAGGTCACCTGTCCGTGCTGCCGCTGGTGTACGCGTTGCCGCTGGCCATGCACGCCGAGGCCATCCTGCACAGCAACAACACGCGCGACATGCAGTCCGATCGCAGCGCCGGCATCGTCACACTCGCCATCCTTGCTGGCCCCGCGCTCTCTTACGTCCTCTACAATGTGCTCCTCTTCGCTCCCTACGTGGTGTTCTGTGTGCTGGCCACACGCTACACCATCAGCATGGCGCTGCCGCTGCTCACACTGCCCATGGCTTTTCCACTGGAGCGCCAGTTCCGCAGTCAGCACTACGCCAAGATCCCACAGAAAACAGCCAAGCTCAATCTGCTCGTGGGACTCTTCTACGTTTTCGGGATCATTCTCTCACCTACGGGGAGCCTGCCACTGTTATAAACAAGCATGTCGTCTCTCAATTCTATGCTGGAAAAGAACCTGACTTGTCACTGTTGTTATTTTTAGCCATGGTTATTTTGTCTGCAAAGTACTGCAATTTGTACCTTCTTAATAATTTATATAAATTTTTATTTTTTGCTTCAGTGGAACTCATGCTTAACCTGCTGGTGGGATTAGCCATCTTCAGGATTGCTTTCCATCTCCTGGGGGAAACAGTTAAAAGAAATCTGTTTTTTTTTTTTTTTTGTTTGTTGCCCGTTTTCTAAATGTTGATCTAAAATTTGTAATAGGCTTTACACCTATTTATTTTCCACCAGTTCATTTCGACCTTAGTTTAGTTTCTCCTTTGTTTAATTTGTTGATTATTTTACAGGGCTAACAAAGACTTTGCAATGATACAGAAACAAGATGGAAAAGTCAGTATTCTTTGAAACGGTACGTGTTTATATCGACTCAGTTTCAGAACTTTGTGAAACTTTAGCAACAAGTACCTGGAGAAACAATTTATTTCAAGACTTTGGTGAGTATTAGTGACATCACATTACTAAATTAACAGCTGTCCAGATCCTCTCAGTTACGTACTGTGTAGGAATAAACGGGGCTGTGTCTGAATGTGTGAATGACACGGACAGCATTGTCACATGTTAAAGCAGCTGGTCAGTCTGAAGCCAAGCTGAGGGCTTCTTTCAAGAAAGGGAGATAAAAATGTGATTTATGTACATCTCATATAAATAACTGTCTTTGATAAAGATTTGAACAACATCAGATCTTAAAAAAAATAAATTACATTTTAAAATAAGTGTACTCATATGTTTGTTTGTTTTTTGCATTAAACAGATGAAAGTTGTGTCCAATTTGATAATATTTTAAAGAAGATCTCTTATTAGGATGTACTCGAAATTAATAGTCATGAAGAAAATTAGATGTAAGATGTCTTTGGACTGTGGGAGGAAACAGAAGTACACAGAGGAAAACCCAACAAATGGAAATCACCATTTTTTTTTCCCTAAATAATTTTTTTTATTTTATAGAATAAACATGACTTATTCAAGGATAAATTACACAAATGATATGAGCATGAACTGACAATTGAGAGGACATTTTTAATCAAAGTGTACAATGTTCCTGTTTATACTTGGAGGATTTTGACTTTAATGATCTACCTTGAGGGATCCCATCCTTGAAAGGACTGTGCTGCAACAGTGCTTGTTTTTCTGCTTGTGTAAGCGGCTGTTGTCTCCACACCTCTTCTACAGGCCTCAGCCTTCACCCTTAAGGGCACGGAGGTCGACAAGTCTTCTTTTTTTTGCTTGCTCATATTAGAGATCATAACAGGTTATCCAATTTGCATTTTTGATTTAGCACAGGTTTTATGCTGGATGCCTTTCCTGATTCAACCCTTCCTTTATTCGGGCTTGGGTCCGACATTGAGAGTGCAATGCCTAGTGCAACTCTCGTTTTTAGACTGTCTAAAATTATACTCAGGGGAACGAAGCAACTGTAGAAGCTAAAAAAATCTTATGATTTTGTAGTTCAAAATAGTGATGTGATGCAAGGTAATGTAAAGTTGATTATTTTTAAGAAAATTGTATCAAGCATTTTAGTCATCTTCCACAGCAATTTACAATTGAATTTTGAATGCAATGTGCTGTGTCAGGGTAAACCGAGGGGGGGCGCTGTTTCTCCAATAATGCAAACCTAAAAAAATATACAATTTATTAATAAACCAATGAAAACACAGTAGGTCTGTAACAAAAATAATATTTAATGGGATGATGACAAAGTTTACTGAAGAAAATCAGTAATCATATAATTATACTGATAGGTGTAAGGCAACGTGCAATTTGTGTGCAATGCCACAGTGTAACAGAAGCAATGATGTCACAAATTCATAATCATTCATTAGGTTTGCATTATGTACATCATAAAGGGCGCTATCTTCTTTGAAGCAAGCTTGCACTATTAACAATGTTGTTCATACCTGATAAATAAACAAATATAATTAAACAAACTAAGGAGTGCACTCAAGACTGACACGCAATAGCTTCAGATCCATTATGACCATAACCATGATAAAATGGTTACTGAAGATGAATGAACTAGATTTTCTTTCATTCTTACCGATGTCAGGATTGGTGTTAAGTTGAACATGATATCTAGACTGCTTCTTAGCAGCTGAGAATGGCAAGTCTCAGACATGAATGAATTGTGTTGTTATATTGTTATTCATTACAGTGTACACTATACAACCAAAAGGTATCCAGATAACAGACTAATCATTCTAAATGTGCTTGTTGAATATTCTGTTCTAGATTTAACCCAACTTCACTTTTATGTAAACATTAAGTCTTACAGGAAGGCTTTCCACTAGGTTTTAGAGTATTCCTCTAAGGATTTGCTCACTCATCCACATGCGCATTAGTGAATTTGGGCCTTGAAGTTGCACGAGGAGGCCTGATAACAACTGTACACAGTTTGAGTAAACATTTGGGACAAAATGTGCACTTGATATCACATGGTGCACATCCAATCAAGAAACTAGTCATTAAATAAATAATCACGTGCACCTTCCTTCCCTGTGATGATATAGTAACACATCGCAATAAGCATGCTTTTGCCTCAAATTCTCGTTTTATGTTAAAAAATTTTTTTTTTAGACAGGATCACAAAGACACTTTGATATGTTAAGCCCAAGCTGTAACAGCAATTTGCATGATTCTCTCTCGCACTGGGAAAAAAATTACAGTTCACCTTGCACCTCCAGGGCCTGGGGTTGATTCCGGCCTCAGGTCTGTGTACATGGAGTTTGCATGTTCTCCCTGTGCTTGGTGGGTTTCCTCCGGGTACTCCGGTTTTCCTCCCACAGTCCAGAGACATGCAGAATAGATTAATTGGGGGTTCTCAAATTGCCCATAGTGTGTGAATGAATGTGTGAGTGTGTGTAGGTTTTTGCCGCCAGGATTGGCACCAGGGTGTACCCTGTCTCGTGCCTTAAGGCTCCTGGGATAGGCTCCAGGTCCCCCGCAACTCTGTACACAGCATAAAGCGGTATAAGTGATGAGAATGAATTTTTACAAGTGGTGTCACGATTAGCACTGTTGCCTCACACCTCCAGGGTTGAGGGTTTGATTCCTGCCTTGGGTCTGTGTGCTTGGAGTTTGCATGTTCTTCCTGTGCTTGGTGGGTCGTCCAGGTTTTCTTGTTTTCTCGCACAGTCCAAAGACTTGCAGATTAGCAAAAACGCTAATTGCCATTCCCAAATTGCCCGTAGGGTGTGTGCCCTCCGATCGACTGGCACGCTGTCCCCTGCCTTGTGTCCTACGTTTCCTGTGATAAGCTCCAGGCACCTTGTGACCCTGTAACCAGGATAAAGCTCTATAGATTCATGAATTCTCATTTTTATTAGTATTATTTTTTAGAGAGGATCACAAACACGCCTTCATATTTTTTGCACCGAAGCTGTAACAGCACTTCACATTTTTCACTTAAAAAAAAAAAATATATATATATATATATTTATATATTTTTTTAAAAATCACAATTTGTAATAAGACTTCCAAATTGGCATGAGACTCGTCACGGGACACAGGTGTCTATTTGTACTGCGAACTGTAGAGGGCGCACGCGTGCCACGTCTGGAAATCTTCACGCGCTGCCATGGCAACAACGCGTTCACACTTTGGGAATATGATATTTAATATATAAATAAATAAATTTAACACCACTTTAAAAAAAAACCCAGACGGAAATGAACTCTGACGGGCTGAATGTAAAGCGAGGAAAGGTATCTATTAGAACAGCGTGAGAAAGAAAATGTTAGAAGAATTGATTATAACGCGTAAAGCGAATATGCGCATCCACGCATGCGCACTAACTGTAAATATAAGGTAAATGGGTGACGTCGAGCTGTCATATGAAAGAGCGTCATGCAACAATTTAAACACGTGTCCTGACATATGTACGCGAATCACTTTTGGCGTTTCACCCGTGCATACACTGCGTCTGGGATTAAAAAAAAAAAGACGAAAAAAAAATATATATATAAAAAATAATAATAAAAAAAAAAAGCGAGGGACGACGTGGGGCGCGTGGGAGTGTCAATCTGGAGCGCCGTTAGCATAGCACGCCTCCTGTGTTTTGACTTCCGTCTCGACGTCTCCGCTAGACCCGGGCAGAGATGGCGAGTGTTTGACGCGGTCGTCGCCAACATGGAGTTGAATTAAAGCCAGAAAACGAGACCAGGGCAGCTTAGCGAAGCGCTCACGGACGCTATCTGCCGCCGCCGCGGATGACGCCGAGCCTGGCTGCTGGGAGATAAGCGCTGTCTGTATTGGTGACACTCACACACGCACACACACATATACACATGACTGGTCCGTTATGGTCGTCGCGCGCGCTCCTCTGAAGCTTGGCCTTTAAACGCATTCAGTATCTGCGACTGTGGAAGTTTGCGCCGCGGTATTAATGCTGTCGACAGGTAAGCTCAAAGGATTTCTCTCTATATTTTTGCCTCTTCAAAAATCATGATATTGGTGATGGGCGATGGCTTGATGTTTTTTTGTTTTTAACCTCTGCTCCATGCATTGTCAATACATCGCATGGAATTCGGTGCAGTCTCAGCGCTCTATTGTTCCTTAGTAACAGGTATCTCAACATTCCTGATATAAAGACATGGACAGGTTTTTTTTTTTTTTCTGTTCTCTTCCCTTGGATGACAAAAACAATGCGAGTGCAATACTATGCATGTAGCTAGCTGTCTTGTGTTTCCAGGGTGTTTGAATGAATAGAACAGATGCTGATATTGATTTTGAGTCTTGGACACATGATTAAACTGGACAAGTCTTCACTGCTGCATAAAGAGAGCCATAAGATGCATACAGGATACATAGCATGTGCATTCCATCATATTAATGGCTCCTTTGTGAATCCCAGAAATTTATTATTATTATTATTATTTATTTTTTTTATGTATTGTTTGCGTGCTTGCTTTTTATGCATGCATGAAGATGTCCAATGTTGTATCTGGATGAACACCTAAGCCTTGGTAAAAACCTCGCCTTGCCTTCAAAACCCTGCGCCAATTAATTAACAATTACTTTTTATGCTCTAAAAGCTTTTTTGGGGGGCAAGCGGAAATCAAAAAATTTTTATTCCATGATTACATCAACTCTGCCTGGTCATCTCTAACCCTGCATTTCAGCTCCACATGGCTGTCAGGTCACCAATGCCAGCTGTCACTTACGATTGATTCTCTGACGATATCTCAGATCATATCCTTCCTAGATGACTGTAAAACGTTCGCATTCACGTTCTCACGCCTCAGGCTTCCGACGTTGACAAGCCATGCTTTTTCGGTCGCTATTATCTAACCGCCGAAGATTTACAGGAGTGTAACACAGGCATGTGAAAGACGGTTTCAGGCTTTGCGAAAAAGGAAGAAATGAGAGAGGAAAAAAAAAAAAAAGTTGTGTCCTCATACTTTTTGCATTTTAATCATAGGCCTTATGTAGGGCTTGGACGGATCAACTTGGCTTGCTTGTGCAACTGGTAAACAGCTTAAGTGCTGATAAAATATTGACCTGCATGCTGGATGTGACTAGTCATGAAAAGTGTTTTGTTTGTCCAGTAGGGGATTTTGTAGAGCTGCCCAGATGTGTGTGTGTGAAGACGTCAGCGATGCGTCAGGTTCATGACTGGCCTGCTTTCTGACTAAATGAGTGATGGTCTCGACCCTAAATCATCGAGAAAATTTAGTGTATGTTAGGAAAATCTCCTTTGAATATGAATATGATTAAGTTTTATATGATATTAATACTATTTTCATTATTACATGGTAGTAAATGTACTATTACTGTACATATTATAAGTTGAATGTGATTCCATTTAAAGATTTGCTGTTACCACTCTGTGACTTCCTGTATCTGTCTTGTTTGCTTATACGTAGACATTGTATTGTTTTTTTTTGTTTTGTTTTTTAAACATAACCATATAATAATGTAGAACATGTGCAAGACAAGTTGCTCGCTGTTATCACTTAACTCATCGCAGCTATAGAGCTCTTGCAGGCATGTGATCCACTATCACAACCAGTTTTATCAGCCAATCATGCCTTCCACTGATAAGACCTTCAAGACAATAATGACGACTCGCTCGCTAAATTGTATATACCGATTTTATTGAACAGGTGATGAGAGAGAAGATTAAGGCGTTTTTAACTTGAGGCATTTTGCTCATAAAATATAATTTTTTAAAATTAAACTTTAAAACACTTTGAGGATAGTGCACTGGCAGATTTACAATATAATGTGATATTTACAGCTCTCTCATCAGGTAAGATTTAATGTTAATCTATCATGAAGTAAAATTCTTTGCAATTGATGATGGAAAAAAAAATCACCTTATTTAAGCTTTGAGGAAACAGGGTTAAAACACAAATGCTAATTTAATACCATGAAAAGTTTAATACATTGGATACCTATTGTATTAAATTACATAAGCTACATGAGCGCCAGTGATCAATCACCAACAGCGTCTCATCTTAGCCTCGTCTTCCCGCTGCATGGCTGATAACCACAAACCTCGTTCCTTTCTGTCAGTGAGAAACCGATAAAATTCTCTCTCACTTTTCCTGACCTTGTACGTTGTGGCATTCCCCATACACAACAGCCGTCTGGTGTTGTAAAACTACAGACAGACTGCCAGACAAAATGGTACCTGGTTTTGGTTTTACATCTGGTCTGATGTCACAAGCAGACGGCAATGAACTCTGAAGGTCTGTTCCCTCATCAGCATCTTTTTCTTTTCCTTCTACTCTTTGAAGCTTATTATCACAACCCAGGAAAGTCTTCCTTTTGAAGACTTCAATGCGGTGGAAAAACATCCGAGCATTCAGAGCACTGGCGCCGTATAGGAAGTGTTCCCACGTCGACTAATTAACATAAAAAATGATTTTGTAGATAATCTATCATTTAACTCCTTGTTAATGAGATGTTACTATAGAAATGGCCAGCACTTACGACCCATCAAATTAGAGGATTTAACAACGCTGTGTTGTAATAACATGTAATAGAGAGTTATGGGGTCGGTGTGTACTGCTTGCAGTCACCTACTGTATGTGTTAGAAACCCACTAAAATATTGTGATTTGTTCAGTGTGTTATAGAAATGAAGCTGCGGTCACCGATTCTTGTTGACTATTTGACGATTGTTCCATAACCACAAGTAATTGTTTAAAGGAGATCTCTGGGTGTGTGATGTAATATTCATATTGTTATATGGACAGAGCAGACATACTGTACATATTTGTAGGAATAAAACAATTTAGCATTTAAGGCGAATACACGTTAGTAGATATGGGGGTGGGGTTGGGGAGGGATAAAATTCATATATCGCCACACTGACTTGATTTATTTATTGTCATAAAGATACACAGGTCGATCAGCCAGTGGTTGGTTTTCAACGTGATCGGCCATGACCTTGGTTATAATCAATTCTGTGCCGAGTGCGCGAGCTTCCGTGTGGTGCAGCAGAGACACGCAATCAAAAGTTCCGATCAGCCTTTTTCTACAAACTCTTTTAGCAAATTTCCCACTCGAAACCCACTCATCACCTGCCCAAAATTAGTCTCGAAAACTGCATGCATTGGATTCCATGTGCGCCCACGTGCCGGCAAATCATCAACATGCGCTGATTGTCATGTTAAGGTTGGAGACAAGGCATTTGAAGCAGTAAAACATCATAGTTTCTTGATAATCTTACAGGTGATGTGTTTGAAACTATGCCCGCATTGGCATCCTTGTGGTAGAAGTGAATTATTTGCCCAGTTTAAAAATGTAGCTTTTTGTTAAATGTTAAAATCTTGAATCTTTGAAGTTATTTTGTATCATTTAAATGCTGCACTTGGTTTTGAAGTGAGGGAAAAACTAATGTTATAAGGAATGGACAATGTTTAATTACTTATATTTAATTCAGTTGTGAAGCTGTTGAAAAAAACTAAGATATAAAACTTTTTTTTCTTTTTTTGTAAAAGGTTCAAGGTCTTAAAACTCCAACAAAATCACAATATGTATAAAATCGTGATACTTACAGAATCGCAATACAAATTGAACCAGCATCTAGATATCGTGATAATATTGTATCGGGTGGTGACTGGTGATTCCCATCCCTACAAGTTAGCAACCAAAAATGGGCGATGGGTCAGTGGTTTTCTCCCCAGAATCTGGAACGGTTGACGCATGTGTTTTCATGACTTGTGATTTAAATACAGCAGCCCAGCCCCAGCCCATTGTTCAGAGTTGCCACTGCCTACAGACAGTCCCCTACCACACAGCTGACATTATTCTGCACTCTTGTGCTCCCTAAACCTGATTTTTTTTTTCCTTTTGTTCTTGGCTATCAGTCGTGGACGAGTAAATCGGTTATTGTGATTATTTTTAGAATTACCTAAAAACAAATAATGAACAGGAAACAATTAATCCTGGAAGCCATATTTCCCAAAACATGCTTTTGCTCACACCCATCTTTCTTTCTGCTTTGAGCTGTCGCTCTTACGGTTTTTGGACATGAGATGGAAATTCTTACTCCTAAGCTCTGATATTTAAAGCTTTTCTCTCTGTTATTAACCCCCCCTCCCCCGCCCCAGTCCTTGTAATATGTTCTAGGCCCATTCAAACATATGCACATAACCACATACCTACTTAAATGGGCATACGTTCATTCACCAATACAGTTTGTATTGGAAATTGTAAAAGTGTAGCATGTATGTATATTACAGAGTGTGTGTGTGTGTGGGTGACCGGGGATTGCCAGAACTAGAAATAGCAATGTGTGTAAGAGAGCAATGGGCGCAGGGGCGTCAGCCGAAAGCTCTGCATTCGCATTTCCCGTGCCCTTCTGCCTAATCCCTGCTGATAAGGCACACAAAGGACTAAATGCCGACCGGGTGCTCCAGGAGCATACACCAGCTCCTGTAACTTGCAGCTCAGTGACAGAAAATACATCCGAAAGGCCTTGATGAGTAAGTGCCAATGATTAGTAATAGTGTTCGTCCTTGTTTCTAATCACTAGCCTACAGTAGATTGTGATGGTTAGTTAGTCATAGCCACCAGATTTGATCTGTGAGTTTGTAAGTCACTTGTAAGAAATGCACAAGTGTATAGTTTGCATCAGTCAGTCAGACTTGCACAGTTAAATGCTAATTCCACTGTATGACCTTTAAACTTCCTGAGCCCTGGACGCTAACATTGTGTACGCTGCATTTTCACCTCTTTAGTAGTTTTCCCTTTATTAGAACCTGATCACCGTGAACTTAATCAATAAGAAAGAAGTCAGGCAGAAAAATTCTACCAAACGTTTCTCATAGGGATGAGGTTTGCACAAGGACGTATAGGTCCAAAGTTAAAACAGATTTTACTACTACTATAAGACATACCCAAGAGCAACAGTAAGAGTAACCAGTTTGATCCCAATATATATCTGTTGGCTCTTGATTATATTATCATCATTATCAATGGTACTTCTGTGGATCTCGTTTGCAATATGATGAGAAGATAAGTCCTCATTATCCGTACAGAGTAGAGCTTGTCTTAATCTGAGCAATGGGGGAAAATGCTGAGCTTAAACAAACTCGGACCCGACCTGATCACGCTGTATGTTTCACAGTAGGCTTTTGATGGTAAGTGGCTGAATTGGAAAGGACACACTGGCTCTGAGGAAGGAAAAAAAGAAACAAAAAAACATACCTTTAGCAATGTGGAACGGCAAGGCATTGGTGGAAACGGTGGTGTGTGAAAAAAAACATGTGAAACATTTGTTTTCTTGGTGACTCTATTGTTCTGAGTAGTGTGTGTGAATGGTATTCATGAAGGTTAGTAACTGAAAATGCTGAGAAATCGTTATTGTAACATAGTCACTAAAAAATTAATTATGGATATGGAATAAAACATTATAGTTTTGTCAGCTTGACTTTTGCAAACTATGAATGTCTTACAACAGATTTGAACCATTTTTTTTTTTTTTTTTTACTAAATTGTCTCAAAGTAACCTTTAAAAAAAAGCCCACTGTGGTGTTTTCAGCATAATCGACTGACTACGTTAAACTCTGCGTCAGACCTAATTAGATAAAGCACACTTTATAAAACAGTGACGTTCATATTAACGAATAGTTTCAGAAACATAAAGCAGTTTCTGCAAGCAGCACTGGTTCAGGTTTCATTGTAAAAATTGTTTCAGGGGGGAATTTATTTCTTGTGAAATCTAGCACAGCTGACCACATACGGATGACAACAGGTGTCTATTATCACCATTTGTTTTTAATTGTTAACATACTAGCTGTAGCGATCCACATCACCCTGTAAATCGCAATGAAGCGACTAACATAAAAGTAAAGGAAGTGGAAAGAATGCAGTTATTTGTTGTGGAAGATCTGTTTCAAACACACTCATATCTTAAGAACTCGTACCCAGAAGTAAAGTTACCAAACGTTCTAGGAATTCTTCAGCTGTTTCAGTAATCGGGTCATTTCTCCGTTGGCTGTGTGAGGAATTCATCTCCAGCGTGCGACCATGTACTGGTCTTCCCCACCACGCAGGCCTGAAAAAAACACCAGAAACATTTCTGTTAAAGGAAAACCACATGGGGGAAGAAACCACCGTTTGTTCGATTTCATGCTATTGGTGTTATAAAGCACTTAAACAGTAAAAGCTGAGGAATACTTTTTGACAGTGTTGAGCCGGTGCTCACTCTGAAAAAGAAGGTATGTATTTAGCAGTATTATTCATTTTTATTATTCTTGTGAGAATAAAGCTAAACTAAAACCGTACCGCACTAACTGTTCCAGGTAAAACTGAGAAATGACTGACAAAAACAATGTTTTAAAATATATATATATATATATATATATATATATATATATATATATATATATATATATTTTTTTTTTTAATGCTTGTGCTATCACACATATGCGGTCTAGTAGGGAGTGGAATCACACTACAGGCAATTTGGGAATGACAGTTAACCTAATCTAAAGGTTTTTCTGGGAAAAAACAGGGTTTCTGGAAACCCAACAAGCACAGGGAGAACATGCAAACTCCATACACACAGAACAGAGGTGGGAATCGTGCCCTCGACCCTTTAGGTTCTTGGCAACAGTGCTAACCACTATGCCACCACGTAGCCATATGTTCATTTTTTTTCTTCATCTCCACTGTCTAGTTAGATTTCCTAAGTTTGAGTCTTTGGACCTGATAGTTTTTCAGAACGTTTCACAGAAGCTTGTTATAGAGTGATTCACCCGTTAACCTGACAATCCATCTGAATAATATCGATTGTCCGTGTGCGATGCTGGAGCTGATCATTTTCTCTGCCGTATTAAATGTTTCTGATCATGCAGACTCATTGCCGGCTTGTGGATTTCCCAATGTCATTTCTAAACGTTTGTCCTAGTTTCGAGAGGAGCGTTTTTGATCCAGGAGAACAAAGTGTCAGTCTCTGAACGGAGAGCAAAGTTCACCCAAAAAAACAAACAGGTATGAACGAGGGCAACAAGCTGAGCAATTTGACGAGGCAGAGCTCACTGACACGCCACGCCGAGAGCAAGTCAGAGAAGAGCGAAATTTAATGTCTAAACGGAAATTGAACTACAGAGGATGCTCAGAGTTGAGGGCCATGTGGTGTAAGTCTTTTCTTTCTTGTTAATTGTTGGTTGTATTAAATTATGCAAATTGTAAATGTGTTTTAGGTTGTTCTTCTTACAAGTAAACTTTCTCGTCCTTCTGGTCTTTGCCTACGTCGGTTGAACTTAAGCTTGTTGTGGTTAAAGTGGGTTTTATTACTCAGAGGTTACGTCTCTTGATTTTTTTCAAACATTAAAATTTTTTACAAAGAAAAAAACAAAACGAAGCACGCTGCTTTAGTGTCAGCGAGGGGAAATGGAAAACCATTCACCTTCTGTGTTTTTCAACGTTTCTGGACAGTTCATGTAATGCTCCCGGTGCGTTGTTTATCCTGGATGATTATTGATTTCCCTCTGGAATCTGCAGGTCACCATATGTGTCTAACAAAAAGCCTGTAATAAAAGCCAGTTCCAGCGTTTTAGTCTGTGCGCTGTAAGATGGAGCTGGATTTCATTCAACATTTAGACTCAAAGTATACTCCTTTGCTCTTTTGTGGATCTGGCTCAAAATACCCTTTTTTTCACATTAATACGCAAAGGTTCAGAAATCTGCTGATTATTTAAAAGGTGTTTCTTAAATAAAGGACAGTCCATTGTCAGATTAATGAACGATTTGGTCGCTTTAAAAAATCTGAAATGTCTTTCACTTCTGGACATGTTTAAAGAAGGGGATATTCCAGTTTAAACATGGCTATCAATAGTCATGGTAATGGCAAAAACACAGGATCTTCTCAATGACTTGAATGTTTTTTTTTTTTTTTTTAGATTTTTGCTTATTGCCAAAATGAATTAAAGTTTTTATTTATTTTCTTTTTTTTTATATAAACATTTCCTGTTTTGTAGACCCTTGCCAATGGCAAGCCTTTCTAAATCCCCACACTGACTCTAACACTTACCTCTTAAGTACACCACTTTGGCACTTGAGCTAATAGTTCACACAGGAATGGTTCAAGAAGGTTTTATTTTTTCCCCCTTCACCCAGCTCCAGCTATAGTTACTGTACACTTTAATATTGTCCGAAACTAAGGAACTTGTCTGTTTGGTGTTTACACGGGGCTAGACTACACCGAGCCAGAGGAAGCAGAAGTTCCTGTTATAGGTTCTTTCAGTTTGATGGGTCATGCCCAACTTTGCTATTAAAGCTTTGCTGATTTAATCACATCAAGATATTTTCAGTATGTATTAGTGTTGCATGGTATCCGAAACCAGTATGTGACGTACTAGGATTAAAAAACAAAACAAAAAAAGCCTGACTGAGTTTGTAATATGACTGGCAGGAAGGTTTTAAATTAATCACTTTTGTTGTTTTGTTCAGAGACGAGATTTGAAGAGGCAGCAGCAGCAAAAAAGAAAGGGCCCGAAGATAAATATGGAAATATTTTGGTTAAAAAATGAGATGAGCACCTAAAGATGTCAGTAGCACTGTGCAAGCAATGTTTTTAAGTGTCGTAAAACTGATTTTCTATTGGTTGTCTATCTTTTATTTCTTAGAAAGTAAACCCAAAAAAGGACCAAATACTGTATATATATTTTACTATGGAGTAAACAGAGACCTAGGGACATTATATATATATATATTTTTTTTCAAGTTGAATAACTTGAAGTCTGATAACTGGTGCCTTTTGGTCATGGAGTCGGTTAGGGAGCGTCTAAAAAGTGCACAACCTTTACAACTGTGTATAATTCTACAAATTCTGTCTAATTTGCAGGATATTTAACACGTTAGTTAGCAGTGTTAATGTTGGGTAAGGATACAGGACTGGTTGATTAGTTGTACCATGCAATAGTGGCCGAAAGAATTTAAACCAAAAGGAAATTCAATGTTTTAATGACATCCTCAAATCAAGATAATGAGAACAATGTTATTTTATGCAATGAAATTGCTCTGCATAAATCAATATTTAGTATGAAGTCATTTGTTCTGCAAAACCTGCTGGCTAAAGCTGGGCATAAAGACAAAAAGACGTCTGCAGTACTGCAGTACAGCGGGGTCACTGGCTCAATCCATGCCTGCTTGATTGCTTCCTGAAGATCATGCACAGAGATCTGCCACAGAAGTTCACAAGCCACTTCAGAGTTCCCTTGTTTTAGCTATTTTTGCATGGAGGTGAATACCCCGGCTTTGGATAGGAAAAGTTCTGACACATACAGTATTTGTTCCATTTGTTAACTAAACCAGCTGAGACGAATTAGCATAACTCTTCAGCCAGACAGTCTCGAGCTAATTGGTGACCTCACTGGTTTTGTGCGCAGGGAGAACTCATTATTTTGTCGTACACTATATTAAATATGGAATGTCATTATGGCCAGCTTTAGAAAGAAAGCCAGCTTTACTGTAAGACACAGACATAACAGACAGACTTCAGTCAGTTTTAAACTAATTTAAAATACACAGTAAAACAACCATGCACTGTGTTTTCAGCTAAACATAGACAGCTACCATCAGTCTCCGGGCTGCATGAAGCACCACAGGGAGCAAGTAAATATATATTCTGCACAGAAGCAAAGTGCTATGAAACCAGAGCTGAGGATCTATAGAGCTTGTGTTTTGGCTGCCCAGCTAACACTGGCAAGGAGCCTAGCTACAGTATGTTGTCTTTGTGCTCTGGAGAACTACAGCTTAGTAAGGACAGACCTGATTAAAACTTGTTTAAAGACATGTCCATGTTAAGCACGGGTTTTTGTGAATTCAGGGTGGGCACTCGGCGCTTACAGAAAAACAACAACAATATATTCACATCAGCCACACACGTGGACAAAATTGTTGGTACCCTTCGGTCAATGAAAGAAAAACTCACAATGGTCACATAAATAACTTTAATCTGACAAAAGTAATAATTTAAAACAATTCTATGAATGTTAACCAATGAAGGTCAGACATTGCTTTTCAACCATGCTTCAACAGAATTATTAAAAAAAATAAACTCATGGAACAGGCCTGGACAAAAATGATGGTACCCCTAGAAAATACTGAAAATAATGTGACCAAAGGAACATGTTAATTCAAGGTGTGTCCACTAATTAGCATCACAGGTGTCTACAATCTTGTAATCAGTCAGTGGGCCTATATATAGGGCTCCAGGTAGTCACTGTGTTGTTTGGTGACATGGTATGTACCACACTCAACATGGACCAGAGGAAGCGAAGGAAAGAGTTGTCTCAGGAGATTCGAAAGAAAATTATAGACAAGCATGTTAAAGGTAAAGGCTATAAGACCATTTCCAAGCAGCTAGATGTTCCTGTGACTACAGTTGCACATATTATTCAAAAATTTAAGATCCATGGGACTGTAGCCAACCTCCCTGGACGTGGCCGCAGGAGGAAAATTGATTACAAATCAAAGAGACGGATAATCCGAATTTTAACAAAAGAGCCCAGAAAGACTTCTAAAGAGATCCAAGGTGAACTTCATGCTCAAGGCACATCAGTGTCCGATCGCACCATCCGTCATTGTTTGAGCCAAAGTGGACTACATGGGAGACGACCAAGGAGGACACCATTGTTGAAAACAAATCATAAAAAAGCCAGACTGGAATATGCCAAACTACATGTTGACAAGCCACAAAGCTTCTGGGAGAATGTCCTATGGACAGATGAGACAAAAATGAAACTTTTTGCCATGGCACATCAGCTCTATGTTCACAGACGGAAAAATTAAGCATATCAAGAAAAGGACACTGTCCCTACTGTGAAACATGGAGGACGCTCTGTTATGTTCTGGGTCTGCTTTGCTGCATCTGGCACAGGGTGTCTTGAATCTGTGCAGGGTACAATGAAATCTCAAGACTATCAAGGGATTCTAGAGAGAAATGTGCTGGCCAGTGTCAGAAAGCTGGGTCTCAGTCGCAGGTCATGGGTCTTGCAACAGGACAATGACCCAAAACACACAGCTAAAAACACCCAAGAAGGGCTAAGAGGAAAACATTGGACTATTCTAAAGTGGCCTTCTATGAGCCCTGACCTCAATCCTATTGAGCATCTTTGGAAGGAGCTGAAACATGCTGTCTGGAAAAGGCGCCCTTCAAACCGGAAACAACTGGAGCAGCTTGCTCATGAGGAGTGGGCCAAAATACCTGCAGAGAGGTGCAGAAGTCTCACTGACAGTTACAGGAATCGTTTGATTGCAGTGATTGCCTCAAAAGGTTGTGCAACAAACTATTAAGTTAGGGGTACCATCATTTTTGTCCAGGCCTGTTCCATGAGTTAATTTTTTTTTATAATTCCGTTGAAGCATGGTTGAAAAGCAATGTCTGACTTTCATTGGTTAACATTCATAGAATTCCTATTTATTATTACTTTTGTCAGATTAAAGTTATTTCTGTGACCATTGTGAGTTTTTCTTTCATTGACCGAAGGGTACAAACAATTTTGTCCACATGTGTATGTGAACAGAGTGCTTCTCAGGCTGCATTGCTATTTATACTGAATATACACTACCGCACAAAAGTTTGGGATCACTTTCTAACTCCATGGTCGTTCCTGATTTTTATTTCTTTCTACATTGTAAAGCAATGCTAAAGGCATCCAAAATGTGCAATAATCACCTTCGAACAGTTAATGTTGAGATGCATCTGCTAATCATGATCTGTAAAGCCTTCATACAAGGCTGGTAACTCTAAATGAACTTCTCAGAGGTAGAGGCAGAGGTAGTTTTTGGTTATGCTTTCCTGGGATGGTCTTCATGAGAGCCAGTTTGATCATGGTGCTTGATGGGTTTTACAAATGTACTTTTCCAGAACGGCTGACTTCTGTGTCTTAAAATAACAACTGACTGTTGTTGTTGTTGTTACATAATTATCTAATTCTATATGTGTTATTTCATAGTTTTGAAATCCCTCAGTGTTGTTGTAGAATGTAGAAAAAAAATCACTAAACAAAAAATGAAAAAAATTGCAAGTGATCCTAAACTGGAGTGGTAGTGTATATATAAAAGTTTTGTTAAACATGAAAATGGGATAGAAATGACGAATTCCTTCCGCTTCCCTCTCCAGTCTATTAGGTCCTCGTATTGCACCCAGTTATTATAAACTTAAAAGAAGAAGTGATACTCTCGCAAAATTTGAGTATTTGTGGAAGATGCGAGTGGTTTGTATAAAACCTGCGAGAATGTCACTGCTTCTTTGTTTGAGTTTTTCGGCGGTTGGTGCAGCACAACCAACTATTGGACTGACTGGAATGTGGGGTAGACTCTTGGAAGAAAAAAGATTTGACGAATCAACAGCACAGCATTTCAATGTTTATTAGAAATGTTTTACCTTTTTATTACAGAACTTAAAACTCTGTTAGAAATAAAGCTGTTTGAAACAAATCAGGCAATAAACATTAGTGCTATTGAATCAAACTGTAAAAATCATAAAATGCCCAAAAATGGAATCAAATTGAATTGGCTGCCCATAGAGTACCGATGATTTACACCTTTAACATACAGTAATATTCTGTTTTAGTTATTGGAGCCTTTTTTATAAAATTTATTATTATTATTCCTAAACTTTCTTCCAAAAGAACACAGGTTGGTCCATGTTGTCATTATCTATAAGCGGATTTGTTTAAATTGGCATGATCTCCTTCAGTTCATGGGACCAGTAAATTTTCTCTGTAAGTCGATGGAAAGAAAAGTGTTAATCTTTTAGCTCCACTTCACAAACCCCACAAGTGACCTTGCAAACACATCTTCTGTAGTAAAGGAAAGCAATGTATACTGAAACAGACATTCAGGTTTTTCTGGCAGCAGCCTCTCAGCCTTCTCTTCTTTCCTGTAAAAGCTGGCTGGAGGTTCGACTCACTGTTTTGAGCATGCATCTGTAAGCAGGTTCCTGTTTAAAGCATGGTGGGAGGTGCTGTTTGGATGGCCTTCTCGACATACCCACAGTGGCACGCTCATCCATCTGTTTTTCTTAGCTGAGTGGTTTTTCTCTCCAGTGTGAACAAGCTCGAGTAAACTGGCATTAATGAATGATAACAGGTGGCATAGCTGAGGAAAGGCACCATGGGGGCACAGGGAGCACGGAGACCTATGTCAGTGTGTAACTGTATTGAAGTGGGTGGGGCTACAACAAGGTCAGTCTTTTACTCCAATGCCCTATATTTGCAGCATTTTTTATGGTGTTAAATCAAGAATATATATTAAATGTCCGTATATGTAGTATGTATACAGGAGGGATGGGAATAATCGTATATCCCCATAATCATATATATGATAACATATCGTATCGTGTAGTCCCTGGTAATTGTCCCTGGTATCGTATTGTGTAGCCCCTGGTAATAGTCACTTGTGGCTATTGTGATTCTGAAAGTATTATGATTTTAGAAATATCCTGATCTGGTACGACATTTTCTTCAGTTCTGAACAAAATTGGCATAATTCGCTCCTACTACCCAGGATGCTGTGCTGCCTGCAAGAGCGTGTGAATGGTTTAGAGCATGCCACTGGTAGGATCTTTAAGGAACTGTAACAGTTTACCAGCTCAAGTATAGAAATAAAAACACAAAAAAGAATGCGTCAGTATGATGATGCATGAATTTCCACATACAAGATTCATGATGCTTAACTAAACCGATTGGCCCCATCTCTAGTATACAGTGTAGTATTTCTGCAATATTTGAATGCAATGTCTGCAATGTCTTTTTTCCATTTTTTTTCCATTAAATTTAGTACAGTGGAACCTCGGATTGCGAGTAACGTGGTTTACGAGTGTTCCGCAAACCGAGCAAAGATTTTAAATAATTTTTTATTCGGAAACCGAGCAAGTATTAGTTTACAAGCGCCGAGTATCATGCTTCACACATGCGACTCTTATTTTGACACCGAGCGTCACTCTCTCACCTTCCCCCCTCCCCCCCCCTCCCCCCACGGCTTCGCAAACACACAGAAACTCTGCTCGTGCGCGCGCAATTTGACACCGATACACAGACACACACACATACGCACAGACTTTTCACTCCCTCCCCGGCTTCACAAACACACAGAAACTCTGCTCTGTCGCGATTCTTTTCAAAGGTAAGGTGCTGGTTCATTTGTTTTTTTGTTTTGTTTTTTATTTACAGCAGTGATTCCCTTAGTACGCGCTCACGCCAGGTCAGAGATATTTCTTTTTTTTCCTGTTAAAACGGTGTTTCCGGTTTTGTGTGTGTGTCTGTTTGTTGTGAAACTTAAGTGATTCCTTTAGTATGCGCTCATGCCGGTCTCGCTTTTTTCCGTTAAAACGGTGTTTCCGCTGTGTTTATGCGCTTGTTGTGAAACTTAAAAAGTGAGTCTGTTAATATACGCTCATGCCAGTCTCAGAAAGATTTCTTTTTTTCCTGTTAAAACTGTGTTTCCGTTGTGTGTGTGTGTTTGTTGTGAATCTTAAAAAGCGAGGTGGGGAGAGGGAGGAGGAGTCTTACTGTGTAAAACGAGGCGAGGGAAGGGGCTAATTCCACACACACACACACACACACACACACACACACACACACACACGCACCAACGGAAACACTTATCGGTCAGGATTTATTTGTACTTTTTTTTAAGGTAAAATGCAGATTAATTTGCATTTTACAGATTGCATTTTAATTTGCATTTTATAGATTGTATTAATAATTTTTTTGTATTTATTTTTTGGGACTGTGAAACGAATAATTTGAGTTTTCATTATTTCTTATGGGAAATTATGATTTGGTTTACGAGTGTTTTGGAATACGAGTCCACTTCCGGAACGAATTATGCTCGTAATCCAAGGTTCCACTGTATATCTTAAATAGAGCATAGAGTATGTTAAGCTTTTTTATTTTTATTTTATCCTTTAGGAAAACAGAATAAGGTTCCACATCATAAGCAGAGAAATCCTGTTTTAAAGAGCATACTTCACTGCATGAAAAGAGCTGTATCCGGACAAATATGGTATGGGAAATCTCCGCTAAACTTTCAGTTTGCCAGATGTCTGAGGCAGAGTGCTTGGAAAGGGAGAATGCAAAAGGAAATTTTGTGAAACGACCAGATACCTCATGTATGTGGATGTATACGGGAATCGGTGAAACTTTCTAGGAGTCCTCACAGCTAGCAGTGAGAGGTGATGGTTGTTAGGTGTAAAGGCCTTTTGTATGTTAATGACTAGCAGAAAGAGGTGCTGTCCTTCTTATCATAGCCGCGTGGGGGGATTGGCCATGGTGTGCCTTTGTCTCTTCAACTTGAGAGTTTGAAGGAGAAGCAAGCTGCACACACTGCTCTTCTCAAAGAGGTTATCCAGCGTCTTGATGCATTTGAGCGGAAGTTTGATGAGAGAAGACCGCAGGAAGCGTCAAGCCATGTGCATAGAAGAGCTAAGAGCGTGCATAACACGGTAAGTTAAGCTTTATTGTAGGTCAATTTTTTTATTGTAGGTCATTAGCAGTCGTATAAGCATTTCACTTCATATCATACTGTGTATGACTGTGTATGTGACGAATAAAATTTGAATAATTTATGTTAGCTGACAATATAGTAGTAATTTATACCTTGCCAAGTTAGCCTAAGCACTTGGCTACACATCTACTTTTTACTTGCATTGTTGTAGGTGTCCAGCATATTTAACAGTTTGTCACGTCAGAACTATACGATGTTGTTTAAAAATGTATGTATTAAAGCGTTTTTAATACAACATTACAGGAAGCTGTAAGGAGCCTCCATAATTCAGAAAACAACCCACATAAATACGATCCACAACCTGGGTAAGAATTTTGTTTCTTTACCTGCTATGTATGGGGTTTTACATAATCATTTTAAATGTAATTAATGACACGACACTCTTTTTACACAGAATAAGTGCACTACATGATCAGGCGGTGATGACATATCTGCTGGAGGAATTAAAGATGACTTTTGCAGATGCAGACCCTGAGTGTATAAAGGGTAATCAGAAATTGTTGTTCTATTTATTTTCATGTCCCTTAATTTTTGTCCCTCTAATAATTTTAATTGTTTCTGTCACTTATCTGATTTTTTATTTAAAAAATTTTATCCAGCATTTTACAGGACTTACTATGAGACATTGCAAATACTCTTTGTCTCGGCCAGGAAAGTCTCAGCTAAGATACTCCATTAAGACAGGGGCTAAAAACCGACAAAGATAAGTAAGTGTACAAATTCATCTATATATTAAGTTCAGTACTTTTCTGAGTGTTTTTAGGGGTTAACTTATGGTGTGTTTTGCAGTTGCTGGAGTCCAGGTGTAGAGTCTTTCAAACAGATGCAGAGAGAACTGTGGCAGACTGCAATGTTGGAGTTGATATCCGATGAGGAGGATACCATTGCGTGCCATGCCGTCAGTGTGTAATATCTAAGCTATAAGGACATTTATTTTGTACATCTAACAAGCACTGGTGCATGTTTGTTTTAGTATTGCTTTCAATTTAATTGCACCTTCATAAATGCACATTTGTTCATTTTTTCCATATTTTATGTTTTTCCCCCCGTATATTTATTAGTGTTTGATTTGATTTTAATAAATCTTATTACTTTTAATAAATCAATTCTATTGTCATTTGTAACAATAGGGGGGGGGGGGGGGGATAGGGTCTATCTACATACCTGCCCAATAACCAATCAAGTCACTAAGTTATGAGGGCTTGGGTTGGGCTGAATAAAAATGAGCTGGGTAATGTCCCAATAGATGTCAGGGTTTTGGGAGTGTTTTAAAAACAACCAATCAAAGTAGAGATAAATAAACCAATAGGGAAGAGCAGATTTGTGCAAAGGTGTAAAATGCAAATGGGGCTTGAGGTGTGAAGGTCTCCTGACAAAATCCTTGAGTGGATTATTTGCCATGGCAACAAATGGCTGTACCATGGAAGGATTCCTCAGCGAGATACATTCGAATTGGTATCAATCCGGACGTATCCTAGCTTGGTGGAATTTGATGTATACGGTCAGTGGTACTGTAGATACTTCCGAAAATCAGTGGTGTATACGGGAGTTTCCTAGTACAGATACACCTCTTTTCATGCAGTGCTTGTTTGTTGAGTTTACTTAAAATGTGCTGCATTAGGCATTTTTTCATATTTAAATTCATGAATAGTCATATAGTTCAAAACTTAAAACAATTAGAAACAATTCAAGCTATTATTTTGGGAAGAAATTCACTAGTGAGACTGGATGGTGGGTTTACATTCAATTAACACTTGAGACTTCATGTAATTGCCACATAATATTTGAGCCCAGACCTGAGCAACTGAAGTAACCCCAGATCATAACACTGCCTCCAGAGCCTTGTACAGTGGGCACTATGACGGGTGCATCACTTCATGTCTTCCTTTCTTACCCTGACACACCCATTGTAGGATCAACGTAAGCTCATCAGACCACGTGAACTTTTTCCATTGCTTCAAAGTGTAATCTTTAGGCTCCCTAGGAAACTGAAGCCCTTTTTTCCTATTAGTCTCACCAACCAGTGGTTTTCTTGTGGCTACACAGCTGTTTAGTCCCAATCCCTTGAGTTCTTGTTGCATTGTTTGTGTGGGGAAATTTCATTATGGCATGTAGCTGTGATTTCTACTGACCTCATTTTCTGAATTTTTTTTTTACCACTTCTTTCTTCCATTCTATTAACAGTTCAGCACAAACTTACAGGTTTTAATAAGGCAAAATCCCTTCTGGAACATAGTAGCATCTTTTCCACAACCACAGGATAAGCCTTCTGACATCAGTTTGGGTTGAAAGAATTGTTGACTTTTTAAAGTCGATTAATGAAAAAAATAAATTTTGCAATCGTAGCGGAGGAAAATGATGTAGACCAAGACAGTGTCACCTTAACGCTCTAGTAGTGCAGCCGACACTGAGTCAGCGAAGCATGACGAAAAATGGTCTGAATATCTTTTAAAGATAATTTGAGGGACACATTTTTCCATAAAGAACTGGATTACACTGTACTGTACGTGTATTTCTGACACTTGCGCAAGTCATTGCGTATGATAGAATTATCATCTCGTTGTATCAGCTAGCTTTTTCTATGTAACCTTATTTAGAACACGGCGTGCTTGGGCGGCTACACTTACAGTACAGTAAGAGTAAACAAGTTCAGTGTTTGTGAAAGATTTGATTTACAGTGGGAAAGTAGGGAAACAGGAATGTCTGTGAAAGAGCACAGAGGTTTGAACTCATAAAGATTATTACTCTTTCAGAAGCACGGATCTCTGGCTCATAGGGATGTATAAATCACTAATTCACAACCAAAATGATTGTTATATGTTTAGAATTGGAATTAGCTCAAATATAGCTAAGCTTTTACCTTTATCAAATATCGTGCTTGTGTTGTCGAAGTACAGAAAGTCACAGAAAAGTATGAGGTTATAAAGAATAACAGATTAGTAATGGCGCACATCACAGATTTCTGTGTAAATGCACCTTTCTTTCCTCCAGAGTGAATCAACATTTGATGTGAAAGTGCTGATTACAAGAGCTTAATTAAGAATTACACAGTGTAGAATCATTTGTAATGTCGGCGCACCCGACATGGACTAATGGAATTGTGTTGTAACCTATTAGTCTTTGTTGTAACTGTGTTGTACAGCCTTCATATAGCATCAGGTTGCAGCAAGTCAGCTTGGTACAGTAGGTCGGAAGCACTGTGACAGTGTGCACCTTCAATATTTGGAGCAAACACTAGGGAAGGGTGCCAATATGGCACCGGTACTTATATAACCGGTAAATTTCGGTGCCACTTATCGAAATATTTCTCCTCTGGTTCTCTGAAATGGACGTAAGAAGCATCATCACCCAGGCCGCATGTGATAAACAATTTCCCACAATTTTCTTGACTGAGAAAATGTACGTGAAGGCGATTCGGAAAGCTCTAATAATACACATCCGACTAATCTTTTTCACATTCCGACTTAAAAACACAACTCGGGAAATGATGAGCGCATAAATGCAGTAATTACACTATCTCTGACGGCAGCAGGTAGCGTTAGCGCGCTAAGCTAAACAGGCTTTAATTAAAATGCATAAAGCTAAACGTTTTAAAGTGGTGCTGTATTTCACAACAGAGGATTTCCGACGCCATGACACGCAGTGAATGTCTTTCAACAAATGCGCGTAAGGGGGGAAACACGTCAAACCAAATGAAACATTTGAGGACACACGGGATGTTAAAAACAGAGGGTTGCACAGTGTTTTTCAGCTTGCGGATATTAGCTGGTAGTGTGTGCGTGTCTATGGGCAAATATGGTCATATTTCTGCAAATGAATTGCAGAAATTTGAAGCTGGTTTGTAGCATACCAAGAATACCAACTTACAGAGCTCTTCAGGGGTCATGTGGTTAATAAGAAACGGAAAAAATAAAAATGTGCGCACTGATTACTAAACTGAGCGCACAGTCTCCTAAATCAAGCGCACAAATATGAATCAGTACCTACAGGATTATAGAAGAACAGTGACATTATGCCACTTCAAATGCAAATACATATACATTAAAATTTTATATAAAAAATCGATTTTGGAGTCAGAGAGGTGATAAATTAATTGCCACACAAAAGAATCTATTTTTTAAAAGAATAAGTAAAAAAAAAATCTAACAAGTAAAAGAGACGGGGGAGTCTCTAGTAAACACAATGGCATTCAACCTGATTTTTTAAATATTACCACTTATAATTTTTACTTATTCTTCAAAATGTTGTGGCAAGGTTTGTCAGAGCGCACCATTTCACAAATTAGAATTTGGAGAAAAGATTCCATATTTTATGTCTGAAGTCACAGATATTTTGTTTACTCGTTCAATCAGTAACATCCGAAGTCTGAAGAGAAAATGAGAGTCTTGAGTTAATTAAGCTGCAGTAATAAATAACATACTTACCAGGGATGGTAGTTGTACAGTGTGACTCAGGAGAAAACATCTGGTGCTGATTCTCACAAACAAGCCGGATGCTCAGCCGTATACTCCAAGTGTACTCGGGGTGTGTTCCACTTTTCTAGATAAGCGTGCAATTTTCTTTCTTCAATTTACGCATACCTACCTGTAGCTTGGTTTTTCATTTTCTGCCCCACACATTTCTTAGTTATTCTAGGAATGTTTGGTTTTTAACATGTAGTGAATGTGATCTGACTTCCTGCTTTAGCGCAACAGCTGTACAACATTTTGTACTAAATTACATTTCTACCCTTTAAAATAAGTATCGTAGGACCAAATCCAAAATCAGCTCAGAAACTTGGTTTCGGCATCACAAGTCCGGACGCCACTGTACTGTATATACTGGCAATCAGAACAAATTGATACACCATCGAAAGGAATCAATGAATTAAATTTATTGGACCCTTTTATTTAATCTTCTTATGGTCCTTTTTAACCCATTCCTGTCTCTTCCTTTTCATATACAGAGATTGACTGCTTAATCTAAGCTAGCCCAAACTACAACTTGTGTGGAACTGGTGTGGGTTTGTTTTTCAGGAGTTGGGCTCGGCACCTTACTCTCAGGTAAAGGAACACTTAATGCTTCAGCATGTAACATGCTCCCAAGTTTAGGGACGGCCCCACCCTGTTCCAACATTTGGGAGAACGGAGACTGCGAGACAGGCCTCCTCGTCCAACATCAGTGTCTGACCTCACAAATGCTCTTCTGGACGAATAGTTAAAAATTCCCGTAAACATACTCCTAAATCTTGTGGAAAGCCTTCCCTGAAGAATTGAAGCTGTTATAGATCCGAAGGTGGCGGGGCCGACATCATAATAAACGCTGTGGATTAAGAATTGGATGTTACTCAGGTTTATATGCATGTTAAGGTAGGCGAGCAATTACATTTGGCAATATAGTGTATAGTAATATTTTCGCATAATACCGGTATAAACGGCATGGTGACTTAGTGATTAGCACTGACGCCTTGCACCTCCAGGTTTGATTCCCGCCTCTGTGTGCATGGAGTTTGCATGTTCTCCTTGTGCTTGTTGGGTTTCCTCCATGTGCTCCGATTCCCTCCTGCAGTCCACAGATTAGGCTAATCACTGTTCCCAAATTGCCCACAGCGCGTGAATGAGTTTGCGAGTGTTTGTATGTGTGTGTGTACTGTTATAGTCCAGGGTGTCCAGGGAGTACTCCGCCTCATGCCCGAAGTCCCCTCCATAATCCTGTATACAGAATAAAGTGGTATATACAATGAGTGAGTGAGTGAATGAATACTATATTTTTGCTCAGTACTGTAAATCATATTTGATCGAAAGTCTTACTCCTTCACAAACTCCACCTCTCTATTCTCTTTTAAGTGCACATTTTATGTCTACCTAATTCTAAATAAAACCTGGTATATGATGAGTTGTGCTGTGCAAAGTAATTACCCCCTCAACAAGTACGCTTTTAGATGATTTTTTTTTTGGCATGTTTGAGAAGCTAATAAACGGAGTTGCTGCATTACTGAAAAACACTGAGGCCCTGATTTACTGAAATGAATGTCATCTGTAAATGAACTTTAAAGCTTAATTGTTAACTGAATCTTTCAGAAAAGCAAAACTGTTACATTTATTGTATTGCATGTTTGCCTTAAAGGAGCCCTATTATGCAAAAGCTACTTTAATAAATTGTGAGTGAGTATATATTTTTGTCCCATTTAGAATCCATTTGTACTGGCCTGGAGACTTTTTAATAAGTCTTTGAAGTCTTAGAAGAAGACATAGAAGTCACTTAGACTTTCCTCCTATTGTGACATCATATGAGACCTCATACTGTATATGATGGCCCTGGTTTACCAGTTGCTTATTAACATGGACACTGAAACAGTATGTTCAGAGGTGGAGTCAAATTGCTTTCAGGTATGAAAAAATGCATCAGCCGGAGCATTAACACACACACACACACACACACACACACACACACACACACACACACACACACACACACAGTTCTGAGGAGCTCTGAGACCTGTGGCAAATTGTTAAAGAAATTGTAAAATATGGAACCTTTTAAAGCTGCTGGATGCAAGATTTCGGAAATCTGCTGCAATTGTGGAATAATATTTTGTAATTCCGCACATGTTAATCTCACAGCTGTAAGCGCACACATTCAGGGCTGTGTCCCAAATTGCAGATTTGATGCTATTGAATAATCAGTAATGACACCTATGGGTGTACGACTGCCTGGCCAAAACAACACACCATCTAAGACTTCATTCAATAACGTTTAGCTTTGATTACAGCACACAGTGTGGCCCACAGGTCATGTGTAAAAATGATTCCTCCTGCTCTCAGAAGCACTCTTTTCACACGTTGTGTCCAGGAATATGCCTGTGAGATCAGGGAAGGAAATCTCCATTGATGTGATAAACTGGTCATTCAGTGCAATCAGGCCATCCGCTGACTTGATTTTATTGTCTGAAAATACCTCTAAAGTGCCGTGTGCAGTGGCCACTATGCATGGAGTAGGGTGAATCTGGACTCGTCAGACACATGACCTTTTTTTTTGCTCCAAATTCCAATTATTATTTTCAAAATGCTCCCTTTTTATCTATAGTAATTAGTCTCAATAATTAGGTATGCTTATTGCTTTGCAACTGTTTGGTCCCAATCCTGTGAGTTCTCATTACATTATGTGCGTATTGATCTGCTCTTACTGTCACTATTAAACCATATGGTTTTGCCTCTTTGATTTTTTGCCATGCAACTTTAAGTGATCTCCGTTCATAATTTTTTTCCGATCACATTTCTTCCACAATGTTGACGGTTCAGCACCATCAATCCTTCCGAGTTTGATAATGTGTCGAAGGGTTCTTAACTCGGTTCCAGTAATTTCAAATCTCCTTACTAGTTTTCTTCGCTTGAGCGAAGCAGCCCAATAGTTTGATGTTCAGAAATAGTGACTTTTTCTTTTCTTTTCTTTTTTTTTTGCCAGGTAGTGCATTTGGTCACCAATGAGGCCTAGTCGCTGTGTGTATTTTTATTACCCAATCTGTGTTCTACTCATATTTTATTCTCCAGCCTGTCAAACATGTCAAAACACAGCCCAAACACAGAACGGTCTAGATAAACAACATCACTACTGTGTAATGATAGAAATTCCACAATGCGCACAAGTTATTTGCACATCATTCACTAGCTTCCCACCAAGCAGCAAGCAAATAAATGCTTTGCTTCACTCCACTCTAAAACCACCATTACATTTTTTTTTCTTTGTGCATATGTGTGCCAGGTTTTAGTTTGTGTCCCCTGAGGGCTCATTCCGAGATCCGAATCCACCACCATAGTGATTAAAAACATTTAGCACACACAAAACCCTCATTCACACAACGTTTCCTGTCCTTATCTTCCACAGAACATCATTTATGCAGTTATGCTTTTGAAAATACCCAAAACGTGCTTGATAATTAGTGCTTATTTTTTGGGGATCTTAATAACTCCTGATCTTAATGCTCAGCAAATCATCAGGGGCTAACTCAAATCAGTGAACCGTGATCTGCCTTCATAATTGATAAGCTGAGCGATGCAGCTTGCAGCTTTTTATGTTTCGCTGTCCATGTTAATAAGAAGCATTTTCCAACAACGTTGGAACCATACAGCAGAAGAGAGAACAATGGTCCGGAGCCACGCGTCTTTGACTTTGCTGAATCACTCCGTGTGCTTGGCACAGATCTTGCTTGTGAAAGCCCTCTCCAAAAGTCAGCCTGCATGGCAAGACGAACTCTGCGGAAGCTGTCTGTAAGGCAAAACCAAAAAAGTCGAACAGAACCAGCTAGGTTTAAGATAGATCTATTCCGAGTGAATTTTTGGCTTTAGAAATCTGAATGCCTTGTCTTTTTATTTGGACCTCTTCCTACTTCCAGGGTTTGGAACGCTGGCGTTGAAAGACGCTGCAGGATTTTTATCTTCCACAGAAGGGTGCGTTCAGTTTCGCTGCCAAGTAATTAAGCAAGATTATTTGCTGTTTGATAGAGTTGCAAAATCACAGGGCTGTGCAGTTACACCAGACCTCAGTTAAAGTCATATCAACACAGCTGTCATATTGTCTGTATTACAATCATGTAGTTCTATACAGTAGTTCAATCACATGCAATCTATGTGAAATTCTCACTCATTATTCTTAGGACTGGACGACACGCCAAGATCAATGGCAAGTCGATACGTTTGAGCATATTGGGAGGTTATCATTGATACTTTAATAAGATTGCTGCTACAATGCTGAAAGTACTGTGAGCAACAACTCACAATACTGGGGCATGCCCTGCTTCTCACCAGTCCTATTCATTTGGACCCCTGGTAAGCATCAGAGTGCTTCTCTTTTATCCAGTAGAAGGGCCAGTGTCATCAGAATATTTTGATTCTTGAAAACCTGATGTACCCTAAGAAGCAGGACGTCTAAGGCATGGGGGAGCAGGGCTTTACTAGGGGCAAAATGTCATGCATCTCTTTGGCCTCATTCAGTCTGTTTACGTGCACTATGGTTATAGCTCAGCTAAGCCATTTTATCAGCCTACAGTCGGTCTTTGTCTCATTATACAAGTACAGCAGGGGAATCGATTTATTGACTGAAGTATGTCCAACCCCGCTACGATAGGTGTCATCTTTCAATTTGTTAGTATTGTATTGACCTATTACATCACAGACCAAACAAATCAATAAACAAGTTAGCTAGCAACAAACTAGTAGCGGTGAACACAAAAACATACAAATGAGATGCACACTATCGCTCGTGTTTATGGTTTTATCCGAAGGCATACAACACCTTTGTTTGAATGAGTTATAGGTGCAAGGCGTAGCTCGACTCCCAACCGCTGGGTATGCTAGTCCGACTTTGAAAAGTTTTATTTTGTATTTTTGCATTTATTTTAAATAAATTGTCAGGGAGGCACGGTGGTGAAGTGGTTAGCAGTGTCGCCTTCCACCTCCATGGTCCGGGTTCGATTCCCAGCCAGGAGTTTGCATGTTCTCCCTGTGCTTGGTCGGGTACCCTGGTTTCCTCCCACAGTCCAAAGACATGCAGGTTAGGCTAATTGGCAATCTCACATCACCTGTAGTGTGTGTGTGTGTGTGTGTGCCCTGCGATGGATTGGTACCCTGTCCAGGGTGTACCCTGCCCAGTCTCCAGGCCCCTCTGAAGAATAAAGCAGTATAGACGATGAGTGAGTGAGTGAGTTTTTGTCAGAACAAGACAATTAATCAGACTTCTTTAATGTCATGTGAAGGTACTGATTGAGCACAACCTATCTGTGCTTGTGAGTCTGGCTCTGCTGATTAAATCACCAACTGAGACCTTTAACCTAGCAGTCTAGGAAATGCTTCTGAAGTCCACAGGCCTCCTCATTGATTATCCCAGGTTTATTTCCTGATTCCCTAGGTTCTGACTCCTATTCTGTTGTCCACATCTAAAGGTGGCAGCTGTAGCAGTGCACCAAAATATAATGCGTGGTAATTCTCTCTCTCTCTCCCTGCTTTTATTCACCACAGTCCTCTATGAGCTCTGTATTGGTTCTTCCTTTTTGCTGAAGTCTCTTTAGTCCTCTTCTTAGGAGTGTGTGCAGAGTGCTTAAAGTGGATAGTCTAAAACTGCAGTTTCAGCAATTAGAATTGGGGAGCTGCATGCTCTGGTGACAAGCTTTCCTAGAATGCATTGGTGCCCATGTGACTCTGCAGTGACCTTGCAGTTAAATCCAGGATTTCTGCTAATAGTTATATCACTGATCTTTGTGACCCAGCAGTCTTTAATAAAGCGTGAGCCTACCGAGAATTCCTCTCTGTGCCAGTAAGCACCATATAGTATTATGTAGACCAGATGGCAGCCATCTGATGCTCAGACCCAATTGTTTATCTGCTATAGAGGAAAGACATGAGTGGCTCAGTCATGTAGGCAGAAGCTAGACCACTGGGTGGTGGATCTCATTATCTTAGCCTATAGACGCGGTTTGACTTCCAGCTCCTGTTGTGAAATCAGTGTTTCTTCCTCAGTTTTAGGATGCCTGTCCTGCTACTACCTGGACAATTGACAATTGCCCTGTCGGTATGAATGTGGCAGCAATTTCTGAGAACCTTCTTACCTTTTTGTCTTAAAGTGAGTTCTGTTTCTTTTGCTTTTGTTGGTATACTTGTTTCTCACCACCTTTGTTGGTTAGAAGGGATGTCACATGTGAAACTGTGACTCTATGATTCATGGATAACCACAAGGGTTTCTCGTAATACACAATGAGTGCTGTCGAAGCAATAAGGTTCCAGGCAAACATCGTGGTAAGATCGTGGTATTCTTTGTAAATACTCCGTCGTACATTGCGACTTAACTCTGCGCACTCGTACATGCACCAAGCAGTGCGTTGGCGTTTCTCGTAGTCCTTTGTGGATGTCCACAGATAATTGTGTGTGTACAGTTACATACTGTACAGTACAGTCAGAGGTTTGGACACACCCTTTAGTTCCATTGAAACTATGAAATAACACGTATGGAATTAAGTAATTAATTTACAACAGCAGCAGCATTAACAGTCAGTTGTTATTTTAAGACATGAAGGTCTGCTGCGCTGGAATAGTTCTTGCAAGAACAGTATTGTCAAGTGCATTTGCAGAACCCATCAAGCTCTCATGAAGACCATCCCAGGAAAGCAAGACTTCAATTTAAGGTGTTTGCAGGCATTGTGAAAGACCAATGAAGAAGGTTAACCTTCATGTCACACAAAATTAGACCTAGCAGTGTTCTTTGGAAGAAGAACCGCATTCCTGTAAAGCAGCAGGGATTAGGGTTATGGATGGATAGATGGATAGACTTCTGCAGCGCTGTAAATTATAGCACTGTAAAAAGTCCCTTTAGCATCACAAGCAAACCGTTTCCTCAATTAAAAAGATACGTATCATATGGCAGGAATTCACATGATGCGTCAACTTACTTCATGAATCATTTGCTTTTCTTCCCTGCAAAATTCTAG
Organism: Clarias fuscus; assembly: GCA_030347435.1. Taxonomy (NCBI): domain Eukaryota; kingdom Metazoa; phylum Chordata; class Actinopteri; order Siluriformes; family Clariidae; genus Clarias; species Clarias fuscus. The sequence goes on along the minus strand of CM059213.1, from coordinate 11,642,367 downwards.
ATCAGTCCTGCTTCTTGTGAAAAGAGGGCCTGCGCAATTACTCGAAGAGTTCTAAGCCTCTGTAGTTGGTTGAAGGTGGTATTGGACCCAGGTTAAATCATTCACATTTGATATAAATGTAAAACAGCTTCCTAAGGTCGTAGTTTATTACTTCAGAAAAAGTAGGCTTTGACGTCATTCTCTGTGCTCACTTGTAGGGTGCTACAAGCCCCGTTTGCTCTTGCTGGGTAAAAGCCTGTGTAATGTTTTCACGAATTTGAAGTTGTGTTCCAGTTTGTCCCAGAGGGCCTAGCAATAGGCCTGTCCATGGATCAGATATATTTGGGCACAGATAGAGATCTGGGGAATTTAAAGGGCCAAGTGAACACTTTGAATTGAGAGCAGCCCACAAATCCCATTGCTTTGAAGATGTTCTGACCTAGTCGTCTATCCATCACAAATCGGCCGCTCAAAATCAAAGTCACTCAGAGTCGATCATTGCACTTGCCAGTTTTTCTGCTTCCAACACATCAGTTTCAAGAACTGATTGTTCACTTACTGTATTATGTATAAGAACATGGGTTTTTACTCCCCTAATTCTCTACTTTGATTTTTGAGTTTCCTTTATTTGACAAATTATTGACTATGAACGTTGTAAAGCTAGACAAGCCAACTCGCTTCTAAAACACGGCTAAATTCCAAAACCTTCTTTAACCCCTAATCATGGCCACTACTTGGTGTGTGGGACAAAGGATTTTACACCCTCGCACACTAGCTTTCTATTTAATACTCTTTGAGATTCAACCCCAAGAACCCAGTAATTACTGGAGCTGGTATTCTAAAGTGGAATAAGTGGAAATATGAAGAGAAACTAATGAGGTTTACAGGACTGTCCACCACCTCCATGGTTTGTTCTTCTCACCTTTTAGATACATACTGTAGCGCCAGTAAGAATTTACAGCTACTTTCTTCATTTTTTAATTATTTAATTGATTAAACTGTTGGTTGCTAACTGTCAGTCACCAGCTCTGCCAGTCACGGTTGGTTGGTCTGGATATGTGTTGGCGGAGCAAAATAGCTGGTTTAAAAGGAAAATAATTATTTTGAATGTTCATCACAATATTCATCACAAAAGCACTCCCTCTCGTATGCTATTGTTTAATTATGGCAGAAAGCTAGCAGTTCATTTGGTAAAACTAATTAATGTGTATGATACCTCTATACATTTTGCAGTACGACTTAGAAACCTGACTGACGGGAATTTTTAGTTTCGAGGTGATAATTGTAGTTAATGCTGCATTTAATCCTCTAGATGAGAGGTACTGTAGTTTCACCATGAGCTCCACTTCTCATTAAACAAAAACTCTCACTCCTTTCAAATCACTTCTCATCTGAAACAAAGAATGGTTTCTGACCATCACAGAACCATTGTCAAGGCAGCTACACTTTGGAAAAGCAGATAAATAATTTTATGGAAATGTAAGATTATGTAACTAATCGTAACATACAGGTGAAAGCCGAAAAATTTGAATATTGTGCAACAGTTTATTTATTTCAGTAATGCAACTTAAAAGGTGAAACAAGCAAAAAGCAAAGATAGTTCAAGCCGTGATTTGTCATAATTGAGATGATTATGGCTTACAGTTCATGAAAATCACAATTCCAAATCCACAATCTCAGAAAAGTAGAATATTGTGAAAAGGTTCAATATTCTAGACTCAAAATCAGCTAATCAGCGAATTAAGCCATAACACCTGCAAAAGGTTCCTGAGCCTTTAAATGGTCTCTCAGTCTGGTTCAGTAGGAAGCACAATCATAGGAAAGAGTGCTGACCTAACAGTTGTGCAGAAAACCATCACTGACATCCTCCAAAAGGTATTTGCAAAAGAAGTTGAATGTTCCCAAAGTGCTGTATCAAAGCATATTAATAGAAGGTTATGTGGAAGGGAAAAGTGTGGAAGAAAAAGGTGCATAAGCAGCAGGGATGACTGCAGCCTGGAGAGGATTGTCAGGAAAAGGCCATTCAAAAGTGTTGCGGACTTTCACAAGCAGTGGACTGAGGCTGGAATCAGTGCATCAAGATCCACCTCACACAGACGGATCCTGGACATGGGCTTCAAATGTCATATTCCTCTTGTCAAACCGCTCCTGAACAACAAACAACGTCAGAAGCGTCTTACCTGGGCTAAAGAAAAAAGAACTAGTCTCTTGCTCAGTGGTCCAAAGTCCTCTTTTCTGATGAGAGCAACTTTTGCATCTCATTTGGAAACCAAGGACTCAGAGTCTGGAGGAAGAATGGAGAGACACACACTGCAAGATGCAGTGTGAAGTTTCCACGGACGGTATTGATTTGGGGAGCCATGTCATCTGCTGGTGTTGGTCCACTGTGCTACATTAAGTCCAGGGTCAACACAGTCGTCTACCAGGAGATTTTGTAGCACTTTATGCTTCCTTCCTTCCTTAGTGAGCGTTATGGAGATGCTGACTTCATTTTCCAGCAGGACTTGGCACCTGCTCACACTGCCAAAAGCACCAAAACCTGCTTCAATGACCGTGGGATTACTGTGCTTGATTGGCCAGCAGAAAAAGATGAGAGACATGAGACCGAACAATGCAGAAGAGCTGAAGGCCGCTATTGAAGCATCCTGGTCTTCCATAACACCTCAGCAGTGCCACAGGCTGATAGCTTCCATGCCACACCGCATTGAGGCAGTAATTGCTGCAAAAGGGGCCCAAACCAAGTACAAGGACATATGCATGCTTATACTTTTCACAGGTCGAATATTGTTCAATGTACAATCCTTGTTTTATTTATTGCATGTAAAATTAAAATATTCTGAGATTGTGGATTTGGGGTTTTCATGAGCTGTACGCCATAATCATTTCAATTATGACAAATCACGGCTTGAACTATCTTGCTTTGCATGTAATGAGTCGCTCATGTATTAGTTTCACCTTTTAAGTTGCATTACTGAAATTAATGAACTTTTGCACAATATTTTTATATAAATTTTTTTCAAACTATTTTTCGAGTTTCACCTGTAGAGCAGAATTAGTCATCAGTAGCGACATGTGACAGTTCATGAGCCCTTGAGGTCCTCTGCATTCATCTTTTGGAGTTTACATGATTTCATGAATTTAATTTAAAGGTATAGTTTTTTCAAGTAGGGTTTAAATAAAAATTGAGGTGCATATAAGTACATTACAATAGGTCTGGATTGTTATAAATTGTCCTGTTCTGCATACCGAGAAGTTTGTCACCCGGAAAGCGAGTACAATGTAAGTAATCAGAGCCAAATTCCACAATGCTCGTTCTGTGCAAAATGCATGTCAAAGTTAAGCTGAGATTTGTATGAAACTTCTGCAGTGCTGCTGCAATTTTAATGTTTCTGTGCATTTATTACCAAACCTAAAAAAGGTTTTAGACCTAAGTTGCCAAAGTTGCAGGCAACGGATGTGCAGATCGGATGGTCGTTCCGGGTGACAAACTTCATGGTCGGTGTGCAGAGCAGGAAAATTTATAACAACCAAGACCTATGGTAATGTACATACACTGCCAGGTAAAAGTATGAACACACCTTATAATTCCATGGTCTTTCCTGATTTTTATTTCTTTTTACATCATAAAACAATACTGAAGGCGCCCAAAATATAGTATGTAAGGTAAGTATTAATCTTGCTTTCTTTGGATGGTCCACATGAGAGACAGTCTCATCATGGTGTTTGATGGGTTTTGCAAATGCACTTGACATTTGTGAGTATTTTTGGGTTGTGGAATGAATCATCTAATTTTCTGTTATTTCATATGAGTAAATTTCCTTTGATATACGAGTGCTTTAAAGGCTCACTATCCAAGGTTTAATGCGATGTTATTTCCTAGTTTTAAAAAAAATCTGTATTTTTTTATGTTCAAAATAACTCCAAAATAGTGTTCAAACGTTTTACTTGTATTGTATGTGTCAACTTGAAAAAAAACCTGAACTATCCCTTTAACCATAAAGTTACCATAATTGACTTTGCTGTGCAATAAACATTTTATGTGTTGCTGAGTTGCATCTATGTTATCATTAATTCTTTTAACAAATCAAACACACACTATTTTAAGGTACTGTCCTATTATAATTACTGATATAAAACTTTCTTCTTTAACTAGCCAGATTTTTTTCACTGATTTCACTGAAATACCGAAAAAAAGCAAGTTTCAACTATTTTTGGCTAAAATATTTTGGTGTCATCCATAATATTAGGAGTGCAGTAATCCATAATCCAGTATGTACTGTGTGTACATGTTATAAAATGATTTTGTTAAATTTTACGTTACTGGTGTCTGGCGGCCAATGCACATTCCTAGCTGTTTAACATGTAGCTTATCTTGTGAGTTAGCCAGCAAATACAGTACATGGCCTCGAAATGAGCAAAAGGAAACATTTGTCAGTAACACAGAGAGCCTTTGAAATGCATGCTGTAGCGTAATCAGAGTTTAATGCTGGTGTTGTATTAGTAATGTGCAAAATAATCAGATTCAGACTCACTCTCTCAATCACTCAGTGAGTAGTCACATGTGTGTGCATTGGAACTAGAAATTAAAGGTATATAATAAAGGCAGTTCTTGAGCGTACTAAGAAATACAGTCCTGCCAGGAGCCCTGCATCATATTATACACATATTTCCCTAAGTATGAATACCTCTACTCTGGCCGTACAAAAGTAGTACAAAAGAGTGTGTCAAGGAGGATGATGCTTCTGGTGACATCAATTGCTTTTGCATGAGCAATTGAAATCGCACCTAAAGTTGAAATAGACTTCTATGCGTTACATCGGGCAGTAATCAGTCCTCCATTGGTAATTTTCCTTTAAGAGCATGCCCATCTTTTTTTACATTTTTTTTTATCCCTCATGTATTGTTCAGAGCTTTAAGTGACCTCGGAAAGACACGCGCCCTTTCAGACACTTCCTGCTTTTTTGTAAAGCTTTGCCAAAGCATGCAAATTCACACTTCCTACCAAACCAGTGAGGCCGTCTATATTTGGTTTTGTCTCACAGTACTCCTAAAATTTCCTTCTATGGGGAAAAATACAATTAGAACAAAGAAGCCTTTGGGTCATAGTTGAATTTAGGATCCCTTGTGGTAGTAAACTGAAGCAGTTGCTAGTAAAAAAAAAATCCGATTTGTGGTCAGACGGGTGGGTTTGTATAGATTGTGTAGCACACTGCTAGTAAAACCACAACAGCCAGCTGTTAAGTAAAGATAAGGAACACCCATCCAATGATCAGAGCAGCGGTATGTGGAAAATCTGAGCCTGTGTAAATGTGGGGAATTCCCATGATAAACTGAGAGTATGATTAGGATTAATAAACTAGCACATCCATGCAAAATAATTGGTGTAGATTGGTGGATGAAGTTATAGTTTCAGTTTAGTTGTCTGGTATGATCATAATTACAATTTTCACAATCAGGGTAATATTTTGAGTAGGTTAGACCCACTTATCAATGAACTGCCAGACCTTATATGATCATTACTTGTATGCTACACCCAGAAAAAGGTGTGTGTGCTCAGGATATACAGTATAAGATTCCGAACCAGTCTGTGTGCATTTTTCTTTCTTGTTTGAGCACACCTGAGGAAGGTAATAAAGGCTTCCATATATTAATTACCTGCCTCAGGCATGAATATAATGATCGTATACCTAACTGAAACATGTCCCATACAATATGTGTTGTACCTCGTTCCTTTCCTTCAGGGAACAGAGGTTATAGACATAACCATTTGTTCCCTTTCAGTCAATTCACTCGGTACAACACATATTGTATGGGACATATATTCACGCCCCGCTGAGCTTCTACCAAAGTTAACCAGAAACCTGATAGCTACTCTACTGCACCCTGGACCCCGCAGAGAGGACACAATGGGCCACCGAGGGGGCCGTTATGTCCAGACGGTAGAACCGGATAAACATTCCGGTGAGTACCAACTGGCTGCCGCGCAGATATCACCCACGGAGAACCCTTTGAACAGCGCCCATGATGTTGCCATAGCTCTTGTTGAATGTGCTTTCACACCCTGAGGCAATGGGGCACCCTTGCTGCTATAAGCTAATGTAATAGCCTCCACAATCCAATGGGAGAGCCGCTGTTTCGGGAAGAGAACGAGTGTCCCCATGTCTGTTTATGTATGAGACCACTGTCGTGTTGTCTGTCCTGATCAGAACATGATGTCCCGTCAGAGTCAGCCGAAAATGTTTCAGGGCTGAAAACACCGCCAACAGCTCCAAATAGTTGATGTGAAGCCTGCGTTGTTCCTGTGACCACGCCCCCCTCACAGGCGGAGCCGTTGCACAGAGCGCCCCAGCCGCTCAGAGAAGCATCTGTTGACACTACTTTGCGAAACGACACCCTGCCTGTTGGAGAGCCCTGGCGTAACAGCCTTGGTTCCATCCAGGGCATCAGAGCTGACATGCATGACGGAGTCACTGTCAGTTTCCTGTTGAGGTGTCGCGCCGCACATAGGCGGTGAGAGCGCACCCAGCGCTGAAATGCCCGCATGTTCAGCAGCCCGAGCGGCACCACCGCGATCATAGACGCCATCATTCCCAATAACTATAAAAACACTCTGAAATGAAGCTTGTGTTGCAACTGAAACTGAGCAAGGCAGCGCTGAAATGCGGCTATTCTGTGCTCTGACAGATGTGCTCGGCTGGTAACGGAGCATATCTCGAGACCCAGGAATGAAAACTGTTGGCTCGGAGTCAGTGAACTTTTCTGCATGTTTACTGAGAAACCTAGAGTCCGAATGTGAGACAGTACTAACGCTGTCTGTTTCCCTGCCTGATCGCTTGAGCTCGCTATTAGCGCCCAGTCGTCTAAATAGGCCAGTATGCGCATGCCTCTCTCCCGAAGAGGAGCCAGCGCTGCCTCGACGCACTTCGTGAATGTTCGGGGAGCTAGCGACAGGCCGAACGGCAACACTAGGTACTCATAGGCCACGCCTTCGAAAGCAAACCTCAGAAATTTCCTGTCGCGGAAAGATTGGTATATTGAAATAAGCATCCGTGAGATCGATCGTCGTGAAACAAACCCCCGGGCCTATTGCACTTAGCAATTGCCTCAGTGTAAGCATTTTGAACTTGTACGTTCTCAAAAACGCGTTCAATGTTCTCAGGTCCAAAACCGGACATAGTTCTCCCCCTCTCTTCGGAATGACAAAATAACGGCTGTACCAACCTGAGTTTGCTTCCGAAGGGGAAACCACTTGAATCGCCCCTTTGCTCAGAAGAGAATTTATCTCCCGCCGAAGCACTGCTGCGGCGCTGTCCGACACCACGGTGTTGATTATGGACACGAAGCGAGGCGGCTTTGTGCGAAATTGCAGTCGGTATCCCATAGCGAATGTGTTTTGCCCCGATGTCGAGACTGCGCATGCGCGGCACTCGAGAAAACGGGAAGCCAGCCGGCTCACATTACGCCGGAGTGCAGCCTCATAGATGGCAGTGGGTGTTTTTGTTTTGTAAGCTTGTAAACAATGACACTCTTTATTGGTTTTAATGATTGTACATTCACACAGTTTACAACATGCCTCATCTTTGACCTGCAAACATTTTCGGCACTTATTGTAAGCCCCTGAGAATTTTCCAATACACCCCAACTGGGGTTTATAACATAAGAACTTAGAACACTCGTGTGTGCGGGGGGGGGGGGGATGTGCTTGGGAGACTGTATTAGGGAAATGCAACACCGTTTGGGACTGATTCCCTGAACATAATCTAGCGGCCTCTTGGGTGGCTTTGATAGAGGAGAAACAGCGTCTCCCTGCTGCCAAAGCTCCTCTTCCTTTAACGTCTGAGCTAGGAGCAGTGTGGATTCTTCCTCCTGGCTGCTGAATCCTTCCGGAGGCTCGGTGGGTGGCCCCTGTTCCAGGCTGACTGACGCGGATTTTGACCGGGAGGTCGCTGTTTCATCGGGCGAGAGCTCGCGCTCGCCGATGGTGGCGGCCGCTTAGGAGGGGGCTGCGGGGTGGTTACCTTTCGCGCCTGTTTGGGCTTCGCTTCTCGTCGCGGGATGATGTCTCGCACCGCCTCCACCTGCTTTTTCTTGACATCAAACCTTGTTTGAATAGCATCAAGCGACTGTCCAAATAAGCCCTCAGCAGACAGCGGTTCATCTAAGTAGATGGCCCTTTCTCTATCTGGGATATTTGAGAGCGTGAGCCACAGATGCCTCTGCGCCACCACAGCGCTAGCCATGCCTTTGCCGAGGGAGAGAGCCGCGCATCAAGACATGCGCAAAATGTAATCTGTCGCGGTTCTGACCTCGTTCAGCAGCTCACATACCGGGCTGTCCTGCGGTACCAGTGAACCGAGTTCTGCTAGACGCACCGCCTGATACGTCTGGAGCAGCGTGACAGAATTCAGCGCCCTGGCGGTGCTCGCTTGAGCGCGGTATATTTTCTCCAGTTGTGCGGAAGAGAATCTGCAGTGTTTGGACGGAAGGACGGTAGGACCAGACACCCCATGGTTATGCGAAGGTGCCAAGTAAGCGGCTAGGGACGTCTCCATTGGCGGTGGTCCCACTAGCCCTGCTTTCTCCGCTCCGTCCAACTCTAAATACTGCCCATAGCCTGGTACTGCTACTCGGGTCGACAGTGGCTTGTTCTATGATGCCGTTAGCTCACCAACAAAGTCGGGAAACATTGGCAAGCAGTTTCTGACCGTTGTCGGTTCCGGAGGAAGGAAGAATCCCGAGAACCTCGACGGCTTCTGAGTCGGCTGTGGGGAGGGCCACTGCACCTCCAACTTCTCCGCTACTCGTCGGTAGAGAGCGAAAAATTAATTGTCGTCTCGAGCCGCTAGGGTTGTAGCCCCGGAGCTCTGAGTCGACAGTACTATTTCTTGTTCGTCTTCTGAGAGGCCGTGCGTTTCCAGACCGATGTCGAGCACGTCATCCTCGTGGAAAGCAGGCCCCTCACAGCCCGGCTGCTCACCGGCGCTGTAGGAAAGTTCACGGTCCTCTGACACCTCGAAATACTCCATTTGCTCTGCCCAGCTAAGTGCGGGGACTTCTGCTGCAAATTCTTCTTCAGCAGACACACTGCTAACTGCTAATTCGGAGAGGAGGGGGTCTTGTTTTTTCCACAAACGTGACCCGTCTTTCTAGCGTAGAATGCCGGAGCTGGCGACAGAGCGCACACGACTCGGGCTCGGCTAGTGCTCTCCTAGCGTGGAGAATACCCAAGGAGACGGGGCACACTTCATGCTGGTCCATCTCATGCAAGGAGAAGCCACATCCCTGAGGACAGGGGCGAATAACGGACTTCTTCCTTGCTACAGTACCTTCCATGCTCCCAATAGTTAGTACCGTTAGCACCGCTAAACAGTAGCCAACCAGGCTGAGATGTAGCTACCACTCACTGACACTGGACTTAGAATCAGCGCTCCGCGGGTAGACGACTCACCAATTGAGGCTGTTGTCGCTAGCACCAACAAGAACAGTTGAGCTGATTTCAAGTCTAGTGTTGTAATGAAACGCACGTAGAGTTGCTAACAGCAGCTAGAAAACTCTACCAAGCAAGGTGTTCACAGCGAGGTGAAGAGCGTAAGAACTGAGAGTCAACCGTGGTGACAAGGATTTATAAGGGTAGGCGGGGCTACACCTACGTCACCACACGTTTGACTGCCTTTAAGGCGTGAATAAAGGTGGCTTGAGCCAGGACACGAGAGGGCGTGATATCCCATACAATATGTGTTGTACCGAGTGAATTGACTGAAAGGGAACCAATAGCGGTTATTTTGCCGTATCCATGTCCTGTCTTCGCCCTATACGCCCAACAGCAGTGTGTCGCCTACTACTCTACCCCTCCTTCATCTTTGTGTCCTGCACCGACCTGTCCCACCTTTTTACCACTCCAACTTCCATCCACCTCCCACTATGTGCAGCCTGTCCCATACCGTGCCCACCGTCCTTTTCCAGCGTGGTCTGTTTCCTCCTCCACTTTATCTTTTACTCCAGTTGCATCCACGGCCTAGGCAAATATCAGGCAAATATTCGTATGCATTCTCAAAGTCAGTGCCTTGCAGGATTTTTAGCATCACGCTCGTTAATTATCAATGCTTTAGGCCTGTCATTTCTCTCGGGGATGTATTATCCATGCAGCCCAAATATCAGTTACTGTAATCTGCCACCAGTTATGTCAAGCAGGTTCTCAGTTGAATCGCAGCACAAAAGACTTGCAGAGAATGTCACTAATAATGATCGTGTCATTAATAATGTTGGAGTCTAACTGCACCAATCACAAGAAACAAAGATAACCAACATGTCAACACTGAATGCAGAAATAAATCACGTACTGAGATAAAGGAGGACCTGCATTGCAAACTTGTTTGACTTTCTTTAATTTCAGCTAGCTGGTTTGGAGTATATATAATTTTTTGTTTTGTTTTTTTCAAAACTGTTTAAGAGTTGGTGCGGGAAAGAGTGAGTCATTATGTATAGCTGCTTACAGTCTTAGCCATCGGGTTTGTGACAAATTTGCTAGTGGCCTAGAGTGACCTAGAGCTTACTACTGTAGGACATTCAGTGCAGTCTGACCACAAGAACTGATTTACATCCACAAGAGAATTGTGTCCCATGTAGAGCAGTGTGTTTATTGATGTGGAAGGGAAAAAAAAATAAACCGGATGCGGCCAATTTCGTAATAAGGTCCACTTGCCCTCTTCTTACAATACACAGACGCATGTCTGAGTCAGTATGCCAGAGGACTTGATGGCCTGGGTTCATATCACACAATGCTCTTTTCTATTCTCAAGTTGCACAAAGCCTGGACTATTGCTGCATTTGCATTGCATGTTATTCATTGTTATTAACAGTTAACTCCTGCGAGCAATCTGATTGGACGAGGGGCATTCCACGAGTGGTAACAGCACTGAGACGTTTAGCTATACATATCATGTCACGTCTTATCTTATCAGCATGGGTATAGTACAGTTGTGATGCCTTCGACACTGGGGCATGCTATATCGAGCAGTACAGGACTCCCTTTCATGTTATATTGCTTAATTATAAGCTTTATTATATTTGTTGCTAACATCAGCCTGAATCCACTTTGACTAGGTACAACTATGAATTCAAGTTGTTGAATTAGCAGTTTTATAACAGCCATGCCTCTTGCTTTGTCTCCTCAGTCACCCCTGACCTGTCTCCTGAGAGCCCCCTACTCGGCACCCTTCCGCTGCCACCATCTCGCTCACGCACTAGCGGCCCCAGCAGCGGCCCCGCCACACATCCCCCCGCCGAGCCGTCTGCGCGACCACACCGGAAGCGCAGCGGCGAGGTCGGAAGCGGCAGCGCTAGCCCACCTGTCCGTGGCGCCATGGAGGTGGGTATGCGCGTGGTGCGTGGCGTTGACTGGAAGTGGGGCAATCAGGACGATGGCGAGGGCCACGTGGGCACAGTTGTGGAAGTGGGGCGCCAGGGCAGCACCAGCACACCTGACAAGACAGTGGTGGTGCAATGGGACAGCGGCACTCGAACCAACTACCGCACCGGCTACCAGGGTGCCTACGACCTGCTGCTTTACGACAACGCACAGATCGGTGAGTGTCGGTGGTTATCCAGTATTCAAATATATCTTGGACCACCAGGAATATCATATGAAGATTATATCAGTCTGAATTTGTATAATGTCTAGTTTCAGTGTTAATGTCCCTGTAAAATACTAGTAATTGATAGTAGTTATTGAATAATATGCATTCACATGAGGAACTGAATATACATGCAAATATAAGCTTGTTTGTTTGTTTATTTTATGTCTCTTGAATTTTAGGATTGTGGGTCGAATTCAGAATCTAGTGATTAAAGTCAGAATTAGATTTAGACCATTATGATTACATATAATGACACAAAGATAGCAATACAACTAACATCATATAAATATATGTGGACTGGCCATCACAATCATATTTGGGTCTTTCCCAAACTGTTGTACAATTGTATACAGTAGGATGCCTATGCAGGATGCTGTAGCATAAAGATTTCGCTTTGCTAGAAGCAACACGAGTAAATGAATGACAGTGAATCTACACACGGAATGACAGTGAATCTATGCCCAAAACGTGGTTCATGAAGACATGGCTTTCAGTGGTTGTAGAGGAAGAATTTGAGGGCGATTTGGCTTTAGGGCTCCGGAATCGATTCGAAAAAACACTTGACCCCAAAAATCATTCCGACCTGAGAAATCAGACAACTATCTTTGAAATCCAAATTGTCAGGGCATGTGTAGCAAGCGCTGATCACATCTTTGCAAATCAGATGTGTCTAATGTGAAAACGCTGTAAGTGGCCTGCACAAAGCCCTCAGACGGGTCTCCATTGTGTCTGTACAAGCAAGAAACATGAGGAATCTTTTATTTTTCATATTTGTATTGGCCCAGAGCCCTTCTCCTGGGCTTGTTGCTCAGCTCTGCTAAGGAATAGCTTTTTAACATAGACAATAAACCAGTGCGTTTGGAGGAGGAATAAAATAAAGGCAGATTGATGTATGAAAAAAGCATTTTATTTCAGCTGGAGCATTACCGGAGACACTTTGGGGGAGCTCTGAGACCTTTGCTAACTTGTTGTAGAAAATATGGGACCTTTAAGGTCTGCACTAAACATTAGTTGCATGTCTGTTGATGTGGTTTTGTGCAAATATTTAAATGTACGTCATACACATCACATATTTAACGTAAGGGTGCAGCTTTAACATAATGCATAAGAACATAAAACATAAGGAATGTTACTACAAATGGTTAGATACGGGTGCTGGATATTGTGGAAGAAATACGCTCTAAAGTTCAAAGTTGAAGGTTATTAAATGGGGCGTGTGTTCTTGCTTTTAAGAGAGCGCGTGTTTTAAATCCAAACGATGCCGCAATCATCAAGTGGCAGGCTGATTTGAATCTAAAGTAGGTGTTTAAACGTTCTCGGTTTAAGATGGCATCAGGAAACAGTCCAGATTAGCCTTGCACAATTAATGGCTTAAAAATGGAAACTGCAGTATGGACCTGTGCAATTATTTCATCACAAAAGCCTGCAATTGTTTTTACAGGAAAATGCGCATGGTCAGGAATTTATGTACAGTTTGTCAATTATTTAAGTATTTGTTTATTTCTTTTTTTTTATTATTTTGTGCTGATAAGTAAATATTGGCAAACATCGGGTTAATGAGCTCATTTGTCCAATAATTAGTCTTTTTAAATACGTTTGAACACAAAATGGTACATTTAGTACTTACAGTAAATATCGTAATTTAAATCGCAACATGTCTCAGAATAATTATAGCCAAACTATCTTTTAGTCCTTATTCTCCTTTTTTGTGTGTGTGTGTGTGTGTGTGTGTGTGTGTGTGTGTGTGTGTGTGTGTGTATTTATATACTGTATGTATTTATATATACCTTATATATACCCTCTGTATATATTATATGCGTGGAGTTCTCTCACTCCACCAGCTCCAGTGCTGCAGGTTGGTATTAACTGGTATTCACATACAGCACATGCAGTTCCCTCTAGCTGCAGAGTCGCTGTCTGTCTTCCTGTCTCTCTCTCTCTCTCTCTCTCTCTCTCTCTCTCTCTCTCTCATGCTCACATGCACACACACATTCCTTCAGTAGTTTAGCCATACACAGATGCCCTGGCTATATTTATAGCCAAGTAAATGCTCATTGCTAAGCTAAGATGCCTGTTTCCCGCACCATTAAAAGCGGCATTCTTCTGCCGTGAATGATTCAGAGTAATGGAGCGAAAGAGCATGTGAAATAAAGAGCGAGAGAGAGAGAGAGAGAGTGCACATGGAAAAGAGCACTAGCTTCAAGTGCTCGTTATGCTCTGCTTTATAAAGAATGCAGAGCTGTGTGAGCTCAGGTTTGACTTATGTCATCTCATGAGCTTAGAACCACATCTCTTATTATCTTTTATAAATATCGCTTAGTATCCGACTTGTTACAGCGGTACATGGCTCGTCGTATGATCCGCACTCTGGCTGTAGAATTTATTTTAATTAAAAAAAGACATAATACATCATTTGTAATAATCTCCTCTTTTTCAATACACTTTGTTCATCTGTCAACAAGCTTTTATATTCCCTTATTATAAAATGCACCGCTGTCTTCACTTCTTCATCAGAAGTGAAACTTCATCCTCGAAGGGCTGCTTTCGGGGGACCAAACACGTGAAAGAGAGAACGCCTCAAAATGAAGTATTTGCAGAGCGGCGACAGCGTCGGTACAAGTATGCGGACGTGCATCGTCATGCAAGATCACAATGTCTTTGAATCGCAGTCCATAGCACAGATTACTTCTCCTCATATAGCCCTTCTTATTGTGTCACTTTATGGCGTCTTTTTTGTTGACATAGCAATGACCTCTTCACCCTGAATGGCCTTGCAAGGTAAGTCAGACGGAGAAATAGAGTTCGCTTAAAGAAATTCGGCAATAATGAAGACATAGCAGATATGAAAGGAAGAAAACACGGCATGGCATGCTGTAACAGGAAATTAATCCACGATGTGGAGTTACTGATAACAGCATGCCCTGAAGTGTTTAATTCCGCTTACACCCCAGAAATTCACCAACAATTACTTTATTATTCATTACTGACCTGTCACTGAGCAGGAGGTGTTTGATTCACAGCAATAATCATAAGCATGATATGGTTTATTCTGACTGTGATGAGCCTTAATCAGAATGACGCCTTTACACCGATTAGTCATAACATTAACGGCCCTGTCAGGTCAATTATATAACAGTAAAATGGTGACAGGATCATGGGCACCCAAAGCTCATTGATGTCTGATCTGGGCTGATCCCACAGAAAAGCTAATGCAACACAAATTTATGAAAAAAGTGAATACTGAATATGATAGAAAGGTATCAACACCTAGTGCATCATTGCTTGCTGTGTACAGCCAGAGCATCCATGGACTGCAACAGACAAACAAGTCCAATCCATCAAGGCCCCACCCCACAACCCACAACACACCACAGCACGCCCTCAGAGGTCTTGTGGATGTTATGGCTGACCGGTGTATGCTTGTAGTGTTGGAGGATTCTAGATGTTTGTTTTTTGCACATGATGATTAGGCCTGGTCTGTTCAGTTACTCAGTTTCTCCCAAATCCCGCATTATCACAATCATGATCACACAGCACATAGCAAATGAAGTAGCGAAATACACTCAAACTGGCACTTTCCACAGGAACCGTGACTGAAATGGCGCTTTTGATTTGTCATGATCACACTTTTGAATGATGCAAATCTGCAAGACTCATCACTTTCCCTGACGCACGAATGTTTCTGATTTCTTGTGCATATCATTATCTGCCTTCTCTCGTAGGTGTCCGGCACTCGAACATCATCTGCGACAGCTGTAAGAAGCACGGCATCATGGGAATGCGTTGGAAATGCAAGGTGTGCTTCGATTACGATCTGTGCACGCATTGCTACATGAACAACAAACACGACCTCTCGCACGCCTTTGAGCGCTACGAAACGGCGCACTCGCAGCCGTGAGTATACCCGACCTCGTCTTCTGTGTCCTAAACTTTGGGATGTTCTTTGCCAACTCTGTCTGAATGTCAGTGTTCTTTTTAAAAAAAAAAATTTTTATTCCCAACATAGCCTGCTGTTATATAACACATGACTTGTGCTCATGGCACAAGTCAGAAGAATGTGAAATGGAATTCAAATTAGCTTATGAAAGTGACCTGCATAATGTTAGATAATATACCTATATTTTCATGAGAGCTATTACAGTTATGTCTAGCACAGTTTGCAGATTTCCTCTGCCTACAATAGTCACAGTCATGAAGCATTTTAATACCTCCTTTTTGTGTGTCAGAAGCATCCTGTACCAGACTCGTAATGATGAGCCTGTGTTCTTGGAACCATTTTACACTCGCTTCCGCAGTTTATTAATAAATTCTAGGAATACACACCTTGTGGTTTTGAAAATCTGTGGTGTGGGAAAAACCCCAAGGCAAAATGTTACCCAGCAGCTGGGGGGAAGTAAAACACAGGTTAAATGAGAGGGAATCATGTGGCTGACTGGAAGCAGGTATAAATGTCTGTTATTAAAGACAGAAAATTGTCAATCAGACACCAAACATGCGAGACTTGAAAATCAGATAAGAGTCAGATTGGATGCATTTTCTAATCCAGTCCACTGAACACGTGTCATGTTTCCTGACACACCTGCATCATAAATATGAATATGGAAAAGATTTAAAATGCTTAAGACCATTACGCAAGTTAACAAGAATTTCTGTCTAGACTATTTCTTATATCTACATCTACTAGTTGATACGTCAACATTTCTTAAAGATTAAATCAGAATGACATTAAACATAGGGATACACTGAATCCGATACCGGTATGTGGTAGAGATTGAGGGGAAAAAATCGATTCAGTTATGAATCACGATTCTTTTGTGTGGCGATTCACGTATCGAAATCAGTTCTTCAAAGAAATTTTTTAAATTGATCATAGAGATGAACCAGACAGTGACCAGAACTGGCTGCGTTTCAGGTTTCATTATAACAGAATTGCACGTGTTAAAAGCCTCTGATCTGCTTTTATCCTCCAAACTCTGAGCTGATTCGTTAAAACCACTCATTCTACACGCTTGCACCTTTCTCAAAAATCTGCGAGTCCTAATTAGTCAAAAATCGCGTTCATTAGAAGCCCCGCATTCCCGCTTGCTCACAGCCACACAACTTGCGCGCTCATTATCCATGTAAGTTTTGAGACTTTGGAGACATGTGAGGTAGTAAAACGTTGCTGTTTCGTTATAATCCTACAGTTGGTGCATTCCGAACCATTTACACATTTTCATCCCGTGTGGTAGGAGTGAATTGTTCGGCAATTTTTTTTTTTTTTTTTTAATAACCGTTGTGGCAGAGGACATAGACACATGCTCCTCAGATTGTGTTTGTATTGTTTAAAAGCTGTGCTTGGCTTTTAAGTGAGGAAAACTAATGTTATAAGGAATGAGCTACATTACATTTTTTTAAGGTTTAAAATTGTAACAGAATCAGCTCCTCCTGTATCTTATACTTATACTCTATCATGATAATATTGTATCTGGTGATTCCCATCCCTAGTATCTGGTAGTGTTGCGATGCTGTGCTAATCTAGTTGTAAAATCAGATACTATTCTGATATGTCCAGATACTTCTGCACCGATATCACGTTACATGTTACAGCAGAGCCCCAACAAGCAAAAACCTTGTTGAAAGGTTGAAGTGGTCAAGGAAAAAAAAAACACATTGAAAAGTATACTGTGGGAACAGTATTCAATCAGATCACCTTGTGTTTTCTTCCCGTCTAAGTTTAACGTCAGGAAGTAAAAGTAAGGTTAAGCTTGCGATGCATCTCAATCTATTCTTTCTTGTCTTGCTAACCTACAGTAGCTTATCAGCACATGTCTTGGTCTGTCTGTGACTTGCATCCTTACCAAATATTCTTGATTTCCAATCTTTAAGCATGATGGAAAAGGCATGTGCTTCTCTAACACGTGTAGATTATTTTAATATATAATAAAATTATCTTCCTTTAAATTAAAAATACTTTTTGCACAGACCGTGGTGCTACATTGTTGTTTATGATCGGTTGCCATGGTACTGAAGGACCACAAAGAGCCCATGAAGGGAAAGGAGGAGATTTCCTGCCCATTAGAATGTATTTAGTGTTGAGTAGAATGATCAGATATGCAATTGTTTGTGAGTTTTCCAGTAAGCATGATTGTGTGTTATAAACGGAAATTATTCTTACCCTAAATTCTCAGAAGAGTGATTTCCAAGCTACTCATCAGCACATTAGCAGGCTGTTGCAGGACATTTCAGTCTTCAGTTTCATCACAGAGCCCTGTGGATCTCATCAGTTTGACTGCACAGTGGATGGATGAGGATTTTACTCCACAGCTCTACAAGCGCTGCAGTTTCAGGGTTCAGCCCTAGCAAAGCAAAAGCAGGTGTATTTGATGAAATGCTTCAGTTGTGTAACGCTCTGAAAAGTTCTGTTCACATTGGACTCTGGGACAACAACAGGTACTGGTATCAGGACTCCGTATCAACAAGTTTTTGTTACAGTTGTTTTATATAATTTTTTGTTGTTGATATTTTTCGAATCTGATATAGATATATTGATAGCTCTGGTCAAGATGAAATGTTTTGGTCATAAATGCGAGCAATCTTTGTTTCTAAATCACGTTTCCAAAGAAAAGGATTTACATGAGATGCAATTTAAAGCGATTAGCGTACAGAAGAATTACAGTGCAGATGGGAAATAATTTAATGTTGGATTGGTTTGGTATTTTTTACAGGGTCTGTGGTAATTTTATTTTTTTTTACATCAGTTAGCTAGTAAAAGCTGCAATATGTTTTGGTTGCTTGTTTCTTGTGACTAAAGGCGTAAAACTGATTTACATTTACAGAGGATTTCATGCACAGTACAGTGATTCAGAGAATCTTTGCCGCAGAAAAACATTTTAATGGTGCAAACGTTTTAAACAAGGCTGTAGGTTTGTGAATGACAATTCTGGCCGGGGTGTCTCAGAGCAAACTGTGACTGTCCCCGTGGACACTGTTCATCGAGTGGAACGCCTGATCCTTGAAAGTGGATGGATAACTTGTCACCAACTTGTGGTTGACTGTACACACACTCATTCACCAACACCACTTGCATGTTACAGGAACTCGGCTGGGAGCCATTGCCACATCCCCATAGAGTCCTTGAGGACCTTGGTCCAAGCCATTTCCACATGTTTGGACCTTTAAAGGAGTTCCTGGGAAGCCAGTGTTTCAGACGTGAAGCAGGCAACCTGATCATGGCTTCAGCGTTTAGAGAAAACTTTCTAGCTTGATGTTATCCAAGCACTAGTGAGGCATCGGTATATAATTTTTACTTTCATAACTGTGTCCTGCAAAAGTCCCGGTTAGATCTGAGTGACAAAAGAAAAAAGTTTTTTTCAGGACACAAAATCTGTGAGTGTGGCTAGCTGTCTTTATCACATGCTGTCTGTTGTAGATCACTGCAAAAGTTTATCCTTACGGTCACACTCAAGGAAAAAAAACCCCACTGATTTAGCCATTAAGAACTTCCTTAAAGTGTTTACTTCTTGTAATGTTTTTATGCATAGTTAATGAGATCAGAGCAAATTTATTAACTACCATGTCATTTATCACCTTTTTGTCAAATTGTCATTTGGCATGGTGTCAATTTTGTGCTTGTTCCTGGTATATATAGTATATACAGTAGGAAATAAATATTCACCTGCCCGCAAAACCTGACGTTGTGACAATCAAATTCTTAAGAAGAACTGTGTCAGGTTCTTTAGGATATGCAAGAAAACTTACAGCCAATTTCCTCCCAAAACAAGTACCTGAGACAATTGAGTGCGTTCACGTGGACCGTAATAGTGCAGATATAATCGTAATAAAAGCCCAATTACAATTAAAATGCAGTATGTTTGCCCTACATTATGCAATGTTTCCAAGAGGAAAATTTAGCTCATTAGTGATAAATAATTTAATGTTGGATACCAAACCAATCCAACATTAAATTATTTCCCATCTGCACTGTAATTCTTCTGTATGCTAGTCGCTTTAAATTGCATCTCATATAAATCCTTTTCTTTGGAAATGTGAGAACAACTCTCTCCAACCTGTCTTTACTTCAGACATTCATCACATGGGTCTTTGGCTGAGGAAGGGGCATTGATTGGCACACTTTTCCTAAGTAATAAAGCATCTAACCAGTCATAGGGGAGACTGGATGCTAGTAACCAATCATTAACACAGTAGATGGGATTTATCGGAAAAGATGAAGAAACCTCAGTTTGAAAAATGCTTTTTTTTTTCATGTTATATTTCAGGGCAGTTTAAATGCTTCACAGCGGTTTGTTTTACATGACCAGTGCTGTCAAAATTATTGAAATGATTCAGATCATCAAACAGATGTTAATCTTACACAAAGATAAACAGAGTAAATACAAAATGTAGTCTTTAAATGATGATTTAATTCATAAAGAGAGAGAGAACTTAATAACTGCTTGGCACCTACAAGTGCAATCAAGCGTTTGCAATAACTGGCAATGGGTCTTTCACATCTCTGTGAAACATTTAAATGTGACAAATATGCAAAGAAAAATCAAATACTTTTTCTTTGTAAACGCACATCTTACCGGATCAGCGTCCATGTAAACAGTTAAGTTGGAATCTCTAATTAGAATGATTTCAGTCAGCTTGAAGAAATACTGTCCATGTAAATGTAGCTACTGATGCATTTGAAAAAAGCTAAAGGTCACTTTTTTCCCCTTATTACTCTTTAGTCATCTTTTTTAGTGATTTTTTTTAAGGGGGAGTACTTGTGACTTTGGTACGGTGCTCTGTATTAATAATGACCTTTTTGTTGTTGTTGTTTTTTCCCACTGCATCATTGACTGATTCAATTTAAATGTTGATTTGGAATTCACCCACTGAAAACTGTCTATTTTTGGTAGCTCTGAATTGCTTTTTTTTTTTTTTTTTTCCATTTTGATGACATGTGAGCTTAAGCTTAGTCACTTCCTCTCCCTCCTTTATCTCTTTTAGAAATGCATTACAATTGAGAACTTGCACAATCATTTTTTTTTTTTTATTATTAACCACAGAGCACTTGACCTCTTTTGTAAATAAGATCATTGAACACAAGTCCATTACTGAGGCGAAGTTTAGGTTAAGCCTCTTTTGTTTTTGTGTGCTAGTAGCATGTGGAGTTGCGGCGAGCAGCCTCAGCGCTGATAGGAGTCTCGGACCGTAAACAGGACGGTTATTCCGAGCACGCTGGCCAACTCTACAGGAGATCCATATTTGGCTGTTATGATCTGATGAGATTAACTTACAGTACATCTTCCAGCAGGCACTGCTCCTCGATCTCAATCGTTGCCTTTTATTGCCCTTTATTTAGCACCGGAGTACTCAGAACATTCTCATTTTATTTGGTTATTGTTTAAAAACTAAACACTAAATCCCACATGAAATGGTTGCTCTTAATAGCAGAAAATTGGATACAAAATGAATGAAAAACCTCAGCTTTATGCATAACATTCCGGTTAAAAATATAATCTTACAGACTGCCACAGTGGTGGTGTGAAGAGCAAGCAGGCTCTGTATCGTGTTACATAAAAGCCAGAATTCTGTCTCTCTCGCTTTGCCAATTCGGTATTACCATCTCTCAAGGTCTTATTGCTTGAACACATGTTCAGCAGGCCCGTTATTACATTATTATGTTACGTCTTAACACCACTTAGCTCAAATCTGATTAGACCAGAGTTCTTGACATAAGCAGTTTAATATCTAGACAGATAAAATGGTTCTTTATATAAATGAAGATTAGCATACATTTTTGTTTTATTCATTGAACATTAGTAAATGTGCCATGGTGTGAATGGAGAATGCTGCAAGATATGCAGTTACTTGGAAATAAATAACTTTTTAGAAGGTAACAGTTGCTCAGATTTGTGTCATTGATTATTTTTTCCTCTAACTGCATGCCTTGTTGTGTTTCATTCCTGACAAATAAACAGTTCAAGTGAAACATAGTTTAATAGCTAGAGGCGCTGTTTGTGCTTTAGTTGTAATTGTAAAATATTACATGATATTATGTTCATATGCGTCTCCTACATATCTGAAATATAATATAATAATAAGTGGTTTACTACACACAGTACAACAAACAACAAATACACACAACCTACTAACGTTTCCCATTTGTGAAGAGTAAGACGAAAAAATAATTAAGAACTAAACACTCTCTGATGTACAAAGATGACATTGTTTTTCAGAGCATGTAGCCCATAGAAACTATTCAAAAAAATTCAAATTCAAATTTTATTTGTCACATACACAGTCATACACAGTACGATATGCAGTGAAATGCTTAATATGCGGTGAAATGCTTAACTACTACACTAGAGTGTATTAGCCATTTTTTTCATTACTATGTTTTAATAAATATACATATAGAGTTCTGGGTTATGCAGTATAGAGTGACATATCCGTTTTTCAGCCCTACCTAGGTGATATGATGAAGTGAATTTTATTTCATTTATACAAACATGACTGGGGAAAAAATGGTCAAAGAAATATCACCGATTTATAAGATTAAATGTTTTTATGTTGTTTTTTTTTAGGTTGTTTCTGTCACCAAAAAACTAAATAATCTTAATATTTTTGCACACTTCATATGTTCTACCTTATTTGTGGAGTCATTCCCATATTCAAGCAGCAGAGACATTTACACGTTTGTTTTCAGGATCTACAGTCTGAAGGCTTAAGCCTACCTCGTCAACACAATGCTGTGTAGTAGCATAGATCTGTGCCGTTTACATTTTAGAAGTTAATCTTTCTGTTTTTTTGTTGTTGTTTTTTTCAAACAAGAGCACATTCACCGTGCAAAACTGTTTCTCTGCAGCTGGCATCCGCTGCATTTGCTGCCTCTTGGTATACCTCTCTCACGGTAGCAGAATAAACAGGTACAGGAGAGGTAGCATGCGAGAGGTTAAATGTCTGCTACTAGTTAATTGATTGCGGATGCATCATTCTCCCGGGCAGCTTTTTAAAATGTGTGGTAAATGTACAGTAATTGGATAAAGCACCTTTGGCTGCCTCAAAACTGAATGTGAATGATGCTAAAAGCTTGAACTTTCTTTTGGACCTCTCTTCCAATCTTTTTGGCAGAATCATTCAAGGTCAACCTGATTGCAGTGCACAGCCATTTTCAGGCCAGTGTTTGTTTGGTCAGAGGCATTTTAATTTGCATATGTATAAAACCTGGATTTTCATTAAGATAAAAGCGTCGACTCTTTTGTAGGACAGTTTCTGTGGAACTGCCATATTATACTTATTATTCCGTAATACCTTAGAAGCTCTTCTTTCTCATTGAATTGCTTTCTAAACAGGATATGAACTACTTGGATAAGGAAACTAATAGTAAACAGGAAAATCTGCCCGGTTGTTTCATTCTTTCTTCAGTCGAGCAGTGATTGACCTGAAGGGCACAGTCTACTAAGAACTGAAGAATCCTTTACACATACTATATTGGCTGTGAGAAAACAAGGTGACATGAAACATTGCATGAGAATCTGACTTGCTTATTTTTATGTTCAAGTGCAGTTGGTATAAAACGTCCAGTCAGATCATATCAACTAGGGGTCGGCGAAGCATACTGTAGATAGCACATGGATTCCAATCAGCCAATCATATGGCAACAGTGCAGTGTGTAAAGTCATGCAAATACAAGCGAAGAGCTGCAGTTCATGTTCATGCCAAACACCAAAATTTTATGTAATTTCTGAGATTTTAACTTGGCATCATTGCTGTTACCCGATGGACTGGTTTGAGTATTTGATGGTGAACCTGTTGAGCTGGGATTTCTTTGCACAAAGGAGTCTTTTGAGAACATCCAGTGAGCAGCAGGTCAGAAGGGTTTGAACTGACAGGAAAGCTACAGTAGTGTGGATAACCGCTACGATTAGATAGAGTGAACAGAAAGCCAACTTGATAAGCTACAACCGCAGAAGACCACATCGGGTTTCACTCCTGTCAATCAAGAACAGGAATCACAGGCAATAGTGGACACGGGGTAGTTTTTCTTCAGCGACACCTGGTGCACTCGTTAAAATGCATTGTTCTGTGTCCATTAAATTAACAGAAGTACAGTCAGGTTCATAAATATTGGTAAAATGAATACGTTTTGATGTATTGGGAAGAGGAAAGTATGGACAAAATCTCATGATGCAAAGCATATTGCATCAGCGCCCGAATGCTGATTAGAGTAGCAGGATACATTCTGAAGCGTATAGGGCTATACACTCTGCTCTGGTTCAGCCAAAGGCTGCAAAATGATAGGACACCACTTCATATTGTAGAGAAATAATGACCCAAAACATATAGTGAAAGCTACCCAATATTTTCTCAAGCCAAAAAAAATGGGATACTCTACACTGGCCAAGTCAGCGACCTGATCTCAAGGAAGACAGGACTAAGAGCAGAAAGAGCAACAAACAGGCAGCAGCAGAAGGCTGTAAAAACAGGCCTGGCAATGCATCTTGAGGGAGGAAACTCCGCATTTGGTCCTGTCGAAAGGTTCCAGATTTCAAGCAGGCATTGACTGCAAAGGATTTTCATCCAAGTAGTAAAGGCAATCCTTATGGTAGTTTGTTCCATTATATTTATTTATGAGTAATTCCTGAATGGCTAATGCCACTCTTTTGTCAAAACCATTAAATTCTAGCTAAAAGTCCTTAAATCTTGAGTGTTTCATTTAAATTTCAACGTGGTGGTGTTTAGAGGCCAAATGTCAAAAGCCTTATTGTTCCTATGTTTTTTATCCTGACTTTATACTGTTATAGAAAGTATATTCTGATATTCTTAGGGTATTCCACCTTATCCTTACCACTTCCCTAAATTGTTCAGTGTTGTGCAAGAAAGCAAGTAATGTTATCAACTCTGTCAGGAGCCAGTTATGTCACGTCGCCTCTGGAACATGGATTAGACTGTTTGGGGACCTAGACTTTTTGTCTGTACTTGACATTGGTCCATATTTGATAATGTAAGAAATGAATGGGGATCAGTGAGTAAAAGGACAGAATTAGCTTGGTGCTTTCTTTATAATCAGGCTGTGAATAGCGTCACAGGATTCCAGCTTTTCTCCAAAATGGAATTTTTGGCGGGAAACTTGATTATCTTGCTAATAGCTGAAGCACAAGTGAAAGCTTGGAAACAAACTTTAAGTTCATGTGATGTATCAGGTGTAATGCTTCTTTGATGATTATGATATTATCAGCTTTTAGCTGAATGATTATAGGATTCATAGTTTTCTATTTCTAATATATAATACACCCCACATAATCGGATTAGTGTAGTCATTGGTCGAAAAAGAAAATCAAGCAAAGCATGAACGGTGTCTGATATAGGAAAATATGACTGTTGCATGTATGATGATGTTTTTTCACTTTAAATGGGGACATCTGTCCTCTGAGGTGAATGAGAGTGTGTGCATGTTGGGCTTAAGAGCATATGGCCTCCCGTATGTTCACCAAGAGAAGGAAACAAAACAACACTCACTCAGCTTGTTAATCGGCTCACGCCTGACGCATGGCTAGTTTGTCGTGCCTGCTAGCTGCTAATCCTTATCCCACGGTAACCTAGCATTTATTCTATTTCCGCTGATGCCAGACATTCCCTGGTGGTGTTACTGTAGCAGAATGCTCCTTGATAAGCTGGTATGCAAACTAACAATATGTTAATGACTAAGCGTGTAAGTGTATCGACATCAGTGTCCAATGACCATCATCACTTGAGCATTATACCCTGTGCCCCCTGCCTGTGTGTGCCATATTTTGTTGATGAGATAAATCAGACAGAGGTGTACAACATGGGAAAATACTGTATCATATGATTTTTTAAGATTTTTTACTATACATATATACAGTATGTGTAGGTGACACAGTGGTATGTTCTCCCTATGCTTAGTAGATTTCCTTCAGGTATTGGTTCCCTCCCACAGTCCAAAGACATGCCGATTAGTCTAATTGGCGTTACCAAATTACCTGTAGTGTGTACGTGCGTGAATGTGTGTATGTGTCTGTGTTCTGCGATGTGGCCCTATATACAGGAGAAAGCAGTATAGATTGAGTGTGTGAGTGATTATGCATGTGTGTGTGTCCGTCTGTCAGCGTCAGTTGAGGAGGATGCCTTGGAGTTCTCCAGAGTTTATACCCATGTGCGTTGTCTAAATCTTTATTATTTTTTGAATACACCCACTCCCATAGAATTGTATCCCATAGAATTGTGTGGGATAATTAAAGGCTAATAATAATGGATTAAAGAGAAATTGTTTTGTAATTGTTGATACGGTGAAGCAACCTTTAAGGAGAAGTTTTTTTTTTTAACATTCATGCTGGGAGAGTCATGTGGTTTGCTTTGAAACAGTCAATGTGTTTTCTATCTTTTGAAAAGCTTCAGTGCTTCAGGAGTTCTGGATGGTAACAGCATTTATCCGCTTTATTTTGGACTGTCTCATGGTTGTTGTATCAGCTCCATTAAGTTTAGAACCACAAAGTAATGTATAATAAGTGGCAGTACTGGGCAAAAGTCTGAGCCACCTGTCGTTTCTGCATATTTCCATATTCCAAAGAGTCAACAGCCTTACACAGAAAAACATTTGTTCCAACTTTCTTTAATTTAATCTATGTAATTTAATCTAATTGAATGTGAAGAAATGAAAGATGGATCAAGACTTTGCCACAGTACGCATTATTTAAACAAAGGAATGATTGTGGAGATATAAGCAATGAGAACTGTTTGTTCTGGAAAGAGAATTTAAGGTACAGCGCAAAACATCTAGCTTTTTTTTTCCGTTCCTTAAATAACTATTTATATAAGGCCATCCAATTTGGATTTGTTTTTGTTTTTTTGTGGATTTTTATATTTTTGTTTTTATAAACAATATTGTCATGACATGCTTACACGAATAATTTTTTTTTTCAGAACTATTATTTGTTGTTTTTCCAGCACTTGTTTTTGAAGAATAGACATGGAAAATCTCGAAGAACATGCTTGAAAACACTGTAGCCATCTGGGACTGAGAAAATGACACTGTAGAAGAAGTTGTCGCACTTCAAATACCTAATTTGTGTCACCTCAAATTAGTCTTTGACAAGGAAATTGTGAACGGGAATTACATTGTATTGTGTGCGTGGGAGTGGGTTAAGAATTTACGATTTTAAAATCGGGACTACGTTTAAATACGAAGGGTTTTTTTCGGGTTCTCTCCAAAGAAGTTGTTTCCAAGTAGAACCGTTTTAGAAACGTCGAAACTATTAACCTTTCAAAGAAGCTTATGCATTGTGACAGACACTTGGCAGACTTGTCAGATCTCGTTAAATTTTACGTGCTAATAAAATGATGTTGTGCTCTCTTGTTTCCTTTGCTAGCATCTGGAGATTAGTTTTAACGCTTGATCTCTTGTGTCTCTTTTGACACAGAGTGTCTGGGAGATTACACCTGGCCCCTGTCTTCTTACAAGCACCTTACCTTACTTTGTTAAACTAAAGATTTGCTGTTATTTTGTCCTAAGCCTCCAAGCTAAGACGCTGTTCTCTCCTCCCTGAACTATTCGGATTAGTGTTGGAAAATCAGGAACATCAGCGGAACTCTATCTGACACTGAAAACCTTTCGTCCCAAAAGGAGCAAGTTTCAGGCACGTTATAGCTGATTAGCGTCATTTGCTGGACCTGTTAGTATGCATATGCTGGACGCATTTGACTGATGTGAGCATGGGAATAGGCAGTTCCTTTGCACCAAGATCAGACCACATCTTTAAAATAAGGTAGGTATTGTAGGCCAAGCTCCCTGACGAGGCGTAGGGAATGTTTTGAAATGTTTCGCAATGGTCTGGCTACTAAGTCTGCTATCTTTTGTTGATATAACGCAGTCTCTGTGCCATTCTGTATAGGGATTTTTTTTTTGTAGGCAGATGGTTTAGGTTTAGGGTAGTATGCTGTTCAAGATCTGTCTAATCCATCCTGATTTTGGAACAGAACTCGAATCACACAGATGCACATACATTCGGGGAATGAGACACATATGAGAAACACAAGGCTTGTGTTTAACTTGGGATAACAGCTAAGCACATGTTGGCTCTGTCCATTTGGCACGGAGTTGATTCGAGGCAATGGTTTTTTTTTCTGATCTCGTTTTTGCTAAGGCTTCCATCACCTTTCTTTTGTAGTTCTGTGTTTATTTTTCTCTTTAATCATGCCTGCTGTTTAATTTCAAGCAGGTTCACATATTCTGATTTTTATGTTCTGAAAAGCAAAAAATCTGGTTCAGGTTTTTAGTATGGCGAGGATATTTCATGCCACATCAAAGCTAGGAAGAATTAAATATGTTGGTACCATGTAGTTTGATGATTTGTTCCTTTAGTAGGAGCTAAATTTTGTTCCTAATTTAGCTTAATGTTAAACGCGTAACTACGATTATTATAGTCCTGAGTTTGTTCATCACATTTAAGGACATTTTCAACATATTGGAATTGTTCCCTTTGGGAAAGTTGCATGTTGTGTAATGTTGGTAATTTTTCTAGGCTTATTTTTAACTAGCGTTGTTTCAAATTTAGAGAAAACCATCCAATAAACAACAACAAAAAAATCGTTTCAACGTATTTTGTTTAGCTGTAGCCAAAGGTGAAAGTAGTTTCAAATTCTTGCGGATACTATGTTGGCAAAAAGCAAGGAGAATAAACCATGGATGTGTTATACAGTCCTGTACATTTCACTAGTCTCTCTTTATGTCTCTTCTTATTCCTTTTAAGAATAGCCTCAGCTAAGTTGAATCACCTACAGCGGCTGAATGAAAAACTAGCGCTCTATGCAATGTGTTGAACCCATTGTTCCACACACCAAGTAGCCCCATTGTTCAGAGGTTAGAGAGGGAATTGGGATTCAGCCTGGTGTTAGAAGCTAGTTAGCCGTGAATAAAAGCGGTGAGGCGACCCTGTCAGGTCATTGGCGGAATCCCACGCTCATATTAACTAGCAGTAAGGAAAGATTAAATCACAGCACGGGCAGTTCAGAGGCAATTCAGAAAGACCTAGAAATGATTACAGAGCGTATAATTTTTTGTTTACGATGGCATAACATTATCTGATGTGTTTTCTTACTGAAAGTGCTTCCATGACTTGCAGGTTGGCAGGGAGGCAGCTGCTCTTCCCTCATGTTTTAATGGTACCCAGTACCAGTCCATACCAACCTACTTTCACCCACGGGTGTAGCACTTACAAGTTCTCTCGACTTGTTAAAGTGATTATGGGCGACACCTGAAACCAATGCTTTCCTGCTTTTATTTTGTTCATCTACCAATTCCCACTCACTACCCAGCTGCCCCTTGTGACATGACGCCTGCACACTGGAGAGGCTGTGGCCTAGAACATACTTTCTCTGAGACATGTGAAGCCAGCCAAATGCCTTTTTCTAGTCTTCTTGTGCTAAAAGAAAACAGAAGTGCACATATTTTGCACTTTTGCACATCTGTTTCCTGGATGGGATCTGCTTGATAATTATGTTATTTTATGGTTTTGTGTTCCTCTTTAGCCAGATAGGCTGATGGGTTTAATGATTTTGCTTCATGTCAGAAGTAAAAGTGTAAAGACCTGGGAATGTCTATGCTTTTAGCATGCAGACCCTCTATCCACTATCAAGGTCTTTATGCCTGCTAGGATTTAAATCCTAAATTTAAATAGTTTTCTCCTTGATTTAGTCACCTGAAATAACCTTTCCCCTTGTCATACATAAGCTACCAGAATGCAAACGTTGAAGGTTAACACATGCTTCTTTCAAGATTCTGTACGACTGGCTGTTATTTATTTATTATAATGTTGCATCACAAAGAAAATTCTTTTTGCCCTCTTCCACACACTTGAGCTCACAGTCACCTTTGTTTAGCTCGTGTCAGTCTAATTGTGTTAAATGTGTTTATATAAAGTCTGTTTGTATCTCTCTTTTTCCTCATTCAGGGTGAGCTTGGCACCGAGGCAAAACCTGTCACGAATTATACTTAAGGGAATCTTCCAGGGTGTAAAAGTTGTGCGTGGACCTGACTGGGATTGGGGCAACCAAGACGGTAAGTAAAGGGGCAAGCTTTTCATAACTCACTCACTCACTCACTCACTCACTCGTCATCTATACCACTTTATCGTGTGATCACGTAAATTGAAATATTTCTTACGTAAATTGAAATCTTTAAGTCTAATCTTTAAGTCACGTAAATTTAAATCTTTCTTTAGAAAATATTTCATTAGGATGCGATCTCATCAGGAAGTACTAAGCAAGCTTTAAGCTTTGAGTTTTAAGATGGCTCCTTGTGGTTGTCTTTAATGTCACCAGTGACAGATGCTTGACAGATGTCTTCCCTGAGAAAAAAAAAAAAAAAAAAGCCACATTCTTGGTGCTTGTGTTGGTAGATTTACCTCAAACGAGCAGTACCACAGCAAAGGCTAAACATCTAAATTTAGCCCGCAGTAAACCATGCTGGAATGCAGGTTATGAGTAATTGCTGTTGTATCGGCACTTGACACTACTGTCTTAAATGGGAAATGGCTCAGACACGGCTCCCGGCTCGCTGTTTATGTACTGCGAGGCAAGAATAGTCTGCGTTTTATTTCTGGATATTACTCCATATTGTGCCGGATGGTAAGACTCTCATTTCTCCTCTTCTAACCCAGACGCCTTGCGATGACTGAAGTGATGACTTGTCAGCTTATGAACTGGAACTCTTAATAATCTGATCTTTTCCCCCTTTGGTCTTTTACTGCATAATGTCTTTGATGCTAAATGAGTCAAAATGTCCATGCTGTGCTTGTAAAATATCTTCTTGTGGGTTGATGGTGATAATTGCTCTACCCCACAGGGTGTGGAGAAAGAGAGAGACACAACGGAAAAAAAAAACAGCAAACAAAACAGCTTGTCTTTTTTTCCTGCATTTTCTTTTATCTTCCTTTATATGCCTTGTACTTTCTTTTTGACTCGTTCCTTTTAAATTCTGCTGCTACATTGCTAACCTGGTTCTTCTGAAATCCTCCAGGTTGTGATCTTGTCGATAATTCATTATATGATTCTACAAAATTGTAAATACTATGTTTGTAGTTGTGGTTTTTATTGGTGATAGTAGTAGCTAGCTTGATTTCCATAGAAACTTTGGACCCAATTCGAGCTCCTAACCGTAAATTGGTATTTATCCTCAAGTAGATTTCCCCTGCTGTGACGTTGGGCTGAGATTGCCGCGCTCTTGCGTGTCTGTCTTTGTGTTGTCTCTTACTAAAACAGGAGGAGAGGGGAAGATCGGGAAGGTGGTTGATATCCGAGGTTGGGACCAGGAGTCGGGACGCAGCGTGGCCAGTGTCACCTGGTCCAACGGCACCACCAACGTCTACAGGATGGGTCACAAGGGCAAGGTGGACCTCAAATACGTCTCAGATGGCCAGGGAGGCTATTACTACAAGGAGCACCTGCCCAAACTAGGTGAAAATGGCAGGGTGTGGTTTCTCATCTTTGAACTATGATTATGAGGGGTATTCAAGTCGAACTGTGTCTCAATGTTTTCAAGGATTCTTCTTTAAAATATCTGCACTATTCAGATGTTTTACAGGGGCTTCAAGTCTCATCACGTACTGTGCTTGAAGTCTTCTGTAAATGTCAATCGGTTTTACACCTACATTTTCATCACAAATGTCATCACATCTCCCGGTTTGACTCGAACGCTCTTCCTAGTTCAAGTATCTGATATTTACTTTTAATTTATTTAGTTTGTTGATGCACTGCACATTTGCTCTCTTATAGTGGTGCCAACAGAAGCATACAGTACATCAGAACGCTTATCACAAATGAACATATTTCTTTGCTGTCTGTGGACATCATAATTGGGTAAAATAATTAAACGGATGATGAAAATGTAGCTGCTTGGTCAGATTTCCCTTCAA
Organism: Clarias fuscus; assembly: GCA_030347435.1. Taxonomy (NCBI): domain Eukaryota; kingdom Metazoa; phylum Chordata; class Actinopteri; order Siluriformes; family Clariidae; genus Clarias; species Clarias fuscus. The sequence goes on along the minus strand of CM059213.1, from coordinate 11,610,848 downwards.
ACCATTTCCATGTTTCCTTTACTGATTAACCAGTTCTTTTCATTCACATAGCTTCATACATCATTAGTCCTTTTTCACATTTTTAAATGCTTCTTGGATATACAGTATTACTGTATATTACATTTAACAGCAAAGAAACAAATCATGAGCTCAGCTGTTTTCTCAATTTTTTTTGGCGGGGCATAAAGTTAACTGCAGTGGTCTATTTTAAAAAAAAAACATCTCTGAGAATTCTGTTCCAGAAAATCGGGCAAGTTTGGAGGTATGACCTACACGCAGGTGATTTTAATAAACTGAACATGGAGACGTGAAAATTCTGCCCATCCTTAAATATGCATAGCATTGCCTGTAAAATATGAATGTGACTTCTGGACGTAATTTGCTGATTAGGACGTTTAACATACTGGTATATGGTAGAAGTTGAAATATTGAGCAGGCTTTTGCTGTGCATTTTTGTCCTCCTGTTCATTACTTCTCTGTATTACGTCTGTCAGCGACATGAACACATGCTGCTGTTGCTGACAGGAGGAACATTTAACTACAATGGAAAATGATACTCCACGCACCATATAAAATGTGCTATTTCCCCTTTCTCTTAGTGGTTAACCATATATCCGTTCATTAACTCGCACAGATGTCCGAATAATACAGTTGGGCACAAGGCACATCTCTGGTGTAATGTTAATGACTTGGCTAGGAGTAAAGACATTGACCTTCCAGCATAAAGTATAAGATTCCCTCTGTGTGTGTGTGTGTGTGTGTGTGTGTGTGTGTGTGTGTGTGTGTGTTTAGGTGAGCATGCAGAGCTGCAGAGGCAGGAGAGCGCTGATGGTCACACATTCCAGCAGGGGGATAAGGTAAAATGCCTGCTGGAAGTAGACATCCTCAGGCAGATGCAGGAGGGACATGGAGGCTGGAATCCAAAAATGGCAGAGGTGAATAAACTTAACATGAATTTTATTTTTTACATTTTTTTTTTCATAATAGCTTTAGCTTTCTCTAAGGGGCTGGGTATACTTTAGATTATAGTTGAAAATATACAATGCCAGTCAAAAGTTTGGGCACAGGTTTAGATTTATTTTCCACATTCTAGAACAATACTAAATTTTGAATTAACACACATGGCATTATGTAATTAATTAACAACAAGAAGAGTCGGTTGTTATTTAAAAACTTGAAGGTCAGCTGTTCTGGAATAGTTCTTGCAAAAACAGTATTGTCAGATGCATTTGCAAAACAGATCAAGCGCTTCTCGTGAAGACCATCCCAGGAAAGCAAGACTAAAGCTTACCTCTGCTGCAGAGAAGAAGTTCATTTAGAGTTACCAGCCTCAAAAATCACCAAGTTAACAAACAGCACCTCAGATTAGAGCTGTTATGAAGGCTTTACAGAGTATAAGTAGCAGAAATGTCGAAATGTCACCTGCTCAAAGGAGATTATTGCATATTTTAGATGCCTTCAGCATTGTTTTACAATGTAAAAAAAAAAAACATTAAATTACAAGGTATGTCTCCAAACCTTTGACTGGTGGTGTACTGTTAAATAAATTAGTTACCTAAGAGGTTTTAATACACTATCCTCTTAAGTTTATTTTTTTCTGGTTATGTGCTTTGATATGCTTTGGATTGACATAATTTCAAATTAATCAAGTTTGTGCTCCCCCCCCCACAGTACATCTGCAGAATCGGGACTGTACACAGGATAACAGACCGAGGGGACGTCAGAGTCCAATACAGTAACAATATACGCTGGACTTTCCATCCAGGCGCTCTGACTAAAGTAAGCAGAGATTGACCCGGCTAGATAATTACACACTCAGAGAAATGTTTTTTTTTTTTTTCATAAGGATTCTTCAATAATTAAAAGTTTATTAGCTTTAATTAGTTTCTACTTGAAACCACCTTTTACAGAATTCTGCAAGAGAACATTAAGACTTTCCTCACTGGGACAATTCAAAAAGCTCTTTATTTATTTTTGCATGGGAGTGTATACCTGAAACTAATGGCCAGTTTCAGTTTTCTGTCTTGATCAGGTTCTCATTTTGATTAGTATATTGGTGATGCTGAATGCTGAGTGGGTGGAACAGATAAGAGGGGAAACAAGGTTGCTGTTGTTACATAAACAATATATTTTTTTCCTTGAATTTTTATGCACCGATTTGTTCTGATTTTTTCCATTTAATCTACATCATTTAGTTTAATTCAATATTAAGAAATGAGGGGTTTGTTAGTACTGTATATTAATCTCACTCACTCATCTTCTATACCGCTTTATTCTGTATTCAGGGTCGCGGGGGGCCTGGAGCCTATCCCAGGAGACTTAGGGCACTTGACAGGGTGCCAATCCATCGCAGGGCACAGACACACACATACACTCACTCATTCACACACTACAGGCAATTTGGGAATGCCAATTAGCTTAATCTGCATGTCTTTGGACCGGAGTACCTGGAGGAAACCTACCAAACACGGGGAGAACATCCAAACTCCATGCACACAGAGACGAGAATCGAGCCTGGCCGGGGATCGAACTCGGACCCTGGCGGAGCAAGGCCACTTACAAGGCTAAGCACTACAACACCGTGCCGCCGCTGTATATTAAACCCACAAGATAAATATAGTTAGTTCAGCCTTTAAATATTCATATTCATTTGCCTTTAGAAAAACAGTTCTACACTGCTGGGAGAGAAAATGGTTTATCAAGGGTTCTTTGTATAGGTAAGGGTCTGTAGCTCAGCATTTAGATTCTACTACATAGAACTTATGAAGTTTAGTAGGTTTTTTTTCCCCCCAAAGGACAGATCATAGAACTAGTAGGCTCTACATTTAAATGTAAACTATGCAGAATTAATAACATTATGCAAGTCTACGTCTTTATATCTTATGAGTTCTATATGGCCAAATGCACGTGGACGCCTGACCACATGCAGTTTCTTGGGCGTCTTATTCCAAAACCACAGGCAGTTAGTATCTTATTGCCATTTTACTGTCTTTTTTTAATCCTGTGAAGCACTTTGGTTCAACTTAGGTTGCTGTAAGGTGCTATATAAATAAATGTTGATTGATAGGAAGAACAACAGCTCAGCCATGATGTGGTAGACCACAGTTTTACAGAATGGAGCCAACGAATGCTGGAGCGTGTAGAGTGTAAAAATCGCCCACCGCATCACACATTGCAGACTTCCAAACTGCCTCAGGATCTGTGCATAGAGAGCGGCAAATGCTTTTCCATAGCCGAGCAGCTGCACACAAGCTTAAGGTTACTATGCGCAATGCCAAGCATCAACTGGAAAAGGATAAATCACATCATCGCTGAAATCTGAGACAGTCAAAATGTGTTTTCTCAAGGCTGAATCACACCTCACTATCAGATGATGTCAGGAGAACTCTCTACCTACTAGAATGCATGGTATCAATAGCAAAGTTTGGTGGAAAAGATATAATAGTATGGGGCTTTTTAGGGTTTATCTTTAATTCCAGTTAAAGATAATATTAATATCGAATAATTATATATTTAAAAAAAAGTATATATATAAAAAGTTGACTGGGGCAGATCTAACAGTGCAGAAACTTTGCAATCTGACTCTTGGAGCACAGTGGCAATGACACCTTTAAATTCACTGAGCTCTTTAGTACAATTCATTCAGTGTTTGTCTTGCCACTGTTTGTCTATTTGGATTGTATGACTACATACTTAATTTCAAACACCTGTTAGGCAATAGGTGTGGCTGAAACTCCTGAACTCATGGGTGTCCTTATACTTTTGGACACATAGCGTGTATTTGGTGCATTCAGAAAATCCGAGAAAAAAAGGTGTCTTCAGGAAAGATAAATGTGGACAAGGAGACTTGCTTGCGAAACAAAGAAGTTCAGAAGTGTATATGGAGAAAGTGGCTAGCTAAGAAGGGACACAGAGAAGACTAAACAGAGTAGACAGGAGTACAGGAAGATGTAGTGTAAGGTGAGGGTAGAGGTGGCAAAGGCCAAACAAAGAGCATATTAGGACTTAAGGTTGGACAGTAAAGAAGAAGTGGTATATCTGTACAGGTTGGAAATGCTTAGGAGAGGTGGCTTAGGAGAGTTTCTGACTAGTCTGTTTAACAAGATGTTGGAGAGTGAGAGGATCCCAGAGGAATGGAGCCGATCTTTAAGAACAAGGAGATGTGCAGAGCTGTGGCCTAAGAGGAATAAAGCTGACGAGCCATACAGTGAAGCTGTGGGAAAGAGTAGTGGAAGCTGGGTTAAGGTGAGAGGTGAGCATTTGTGAGCAGCAATATGGTTTCATGAAAGAGTACAACAGATGTACTAGTAGCAGTATTTGCTCTGAGGATGCTGATGTACACATAAGATAATAGGGAGTTGCACTGTATCTTTGTGGATTTAGAGAAAGCGTATGACACGCTGCCGATAGAGGTGCTGTGATATTGTATGAGGAAGTCTGGCGTGGCAGAGAAGTATGTTAGAATGGTGCAGGACATGTACAGTATGAGAGCTGTAAGACAGTGGTGAGATGTGCTGTAGCTGTGACAGAAGAGTTCAAGGTGGAGGTCGCTCTGCATCAAGGCTCGGCTTTAGGCCCCTTCTTGTCTGCTATGGCCATGGACAGGATGACAGATGAGGTTAGACAGGAGTCTCCATGGCCTATGATGTTTGCAGATGACATTGTGCATTGTAGCGAGAGCAGGGAACAGGTGGAGGAAAATCTATAGAGGTGGAGGTATGCTCTGGAAACAAAGCAGAGCCGTAGCAAGACAGAATATATGTGTGTGAATGAGAAGGACCAAATTGGAACGGTAGGCTAAAGGGAACAGAGGGAAAGAAGGTGCAGGACTTTAAATATTTATGTGGAAAGGAGGTGAAGAGGCATGTACAGGCAGGTTGGACAGGTGGAGAAAAGTGTCAGGTGTGTTATGTGATAAAAGAGTATCAGCGAGAATGAAAGGAAAGATGTACAAGACAGTGGTGAGACCAGCGATGCTCTATGGCTTAGAGACAGTGGCAGAAAGGACAGACAGGAGGCAGAGTTGGAGGTAGCAGAGATGAAGATGTTGAGGTTCTCTTTGGGAGTAACAAGGATGGATAGGATCAAGAATGAGTCCATTAGAATGAGGACTATGTTAGATGTTTTGGAGATAAAGTAACAGAGGCCAGATTGAGGTGGTTTGGACATGATCTGAGGAGAGATTGTGAGCATATCGGTAGAAGAAATTGCCAGGCAGGAGGTCTAGAGGAAGACTAAAGAGGATGCAGAGGACAGGGTTAGAAGGGGGCAGATGATTCGCTGTGGCGAGCCCTGAAAGGGAACAGCCGAAAGACTAAGAAGAAGTTACAGAACAGAAGAAAAGAACTCCTCATTGTTCAAATAACCCTTGAGGAAACCTATTTCTATGTGCACTTGAAATGCTTAAGTAAGAGAAACTGATTGTGGTGGAATTATTTAAGATAGAAATACCTTTTTCTAAACTTTCTAATGCAGATTTTGAATCTGGACAATACACTTACGTACATAGGAAGTTCATTAATAAAAAAAAGACTGTAGATGTTCAAAAAAAAAAAAACTTGTACCAGTAAATTGATGTAGAAAGTGAAACTTGTATAAGATAATTTAAATATAAAATTAGTTATTTATTTATTAATAAGAAACCTGCCTTTACACATAAATACTTTATGGAAACATACTGTAATACTGTCTTTTACTGACATACATACTGTATTTATAATCCGTCTATCTATTTTTCTTGTTTTACATTTTATCATGGTATTGTACATATTGACACTGGGAATGATCTTAAAAAGAAAAGAAAAAGATGGCATTGATTTAATGCTCAGTGGGACGGACTGGGTTACACTCTATATGTTTTACAGCTGCACTGTTTCTCCCAACAGGGCAAGCATATTAAATATATCTCCTGTTTCACCCTGGGCCTCTCACCTTCATTTGATTTCAGTCTGATTTATGATACAGTATCCTGTGCGCGTAGTGGATCAAGCAGCTCCCTGTGCATTTCTCATGTTACATTACCTTTAATCTCACAGCCTAGCGTAAAGATTACAAAGCTGAAATGCTGTTTACTCAAGGACCGAACGTACGCGAATGCTCATGACAAAAGCCTGAATAAACATAAAAGCCCTTGATAAACAGAGCATGATGACTAGACGCCCTCACACGTGGCAGTACACCCCATATCAGTGATTAGCAAGATCGCTAGTAGTCGGTCTGAGCTGATTGGTACTTAAAGAAGTTGCTTGTCTCATACAGTAATAGAGCCTTAGAGTCTTGTCTGATCAAGCTTTCGTATCTGTGATTCTGAATAATTTTAGGTGAACACGTTTGCAGTGGGTGAGTTGGTGAGGGTACTGGATGACATCGAGACTGTGAAGAGGCTGCAAGCCGGCCACGGAGAGTGGACCGACAGCATGGCACCTGTATGTTGCTCAGGCCTGACACAAACACCCACACACACACACACACTCACACACAAAAAAGAATGAACATTTACATGAAACACTGATATAATTTCCACCATCACAGAAAAGCTAATGTGTACATTCAAGAATACGTCCTGGTAACAAGCCACATTATTCTATTCCAGTTTTTTGGTCGGCTATAATAACAAGCAACTTTTATCTGACTGTAATTTGAACGAGTCGGTTAAAATGTGCCATATTTGTGTGAGCACTCATTTCATCAATTTCAACCTATTTTTAATTTTGCCATTTTATCATATAAAAAATGCTTATGATTGTTCTGAATGAGGGCAGACAGTTAGTTGGCTGTATTTGAGAAACCAGATGCCTCACTTTAGCTGTTTTATTAGCTATTGGCTGCACTGCTATAAAGTCCCTGCACCGCCGGTGCTGACTGACATCAGCGAGTGCCCCTCACATCCGATCTTCCCAATCTCATTCAAGTCGTATGACCTCGTATTGGATAGATATCTGTCTAACCTTAGTACCGTCGTTAACAGTTGAAGGTAAACATTTTGATGTTAGCATAACAATGTGCTCTCAGTTTGGGTATTTCACATGCTCTCATCACGGACTGCTGCGGATACAGTATGTTCACGCTAATGGCCCATGTTTAATCTCCACATCATTGCTTTTTATTAGCGCCACAGTTTTGGAATATACTGTACGAGACAAACGTTTTTTAAACTTCACGCAGGAAGAATAAATATACATTGATCTGTCCGTAAACCTTTGAAAGGATTTGGGCACCTTATGGGTGTATTATGGTCATTTCTGTGCCTTCTGCATACTCTGCATTTACAGTAAACTATCGTGTTGATTGGCTCTGTTAAGTGATGCATATAGCCACGCCCACCTCGAGGGAAAAATACTATATTGGTCTAGAAAAAACGATGGCTGCTGTGCAGCACAAAACTGTCCCACATAATGTCCCTTCTACTCAACATTTGAATTTCATTTGTGGTGCAGATTTAACTTTAGGAAAATACTAAAGGACTGGCAAAGTTTCATTAAATTCTGTCCAGCCAGTTTTGCATGTTGCTGTAACAAAATCAACTGGACAGACAGACAGATTTTTTTTTTTTTTTAAACTGGGCCTGGTTGTCCAATGTATAAAACGTAAAGTTTTAGAAGACAAAACCTCTTTTATTTACATATTTATATTTATATATGATTATTTCTGTGTTTAGACGGCCCTAAAAAAATTTGGGCTATACCTTTTTTTTAGTTTGGGGGGGTCGCTTGTGGGGATGAGTTATGATCAGAATTAAGTCATTTCAGGCTGGTAATGTGAGCATTGCTAAAAACATTAAATATCATCTGGTTTAATATCATTGTCTAACCTAACACTTCTCTTTTCTGTAAATTTGATCATACTCAGATTTATTACCCAAGCAAAGATTTCATTTGCTGGGAATTAAAATAAAAAAGGGTGAATCAAAAAAGGAAAAAAACTTGTTTGTAGAATTTAATTAAATTAACTCTCTTTTAGAAAAGAAAATACAGAATGTTTCTACATAATCTCCTCGCTTTTCAATACACTTTCTCCATCTGTCAACAAGCTTTCGTATTCCCTCATCAAAAATGTTTTGCACTGAGCTGTGCGCCACAAATCCACCCCTGTATTTTAATTTGTTCAGAAGTGAATCTTTGTCTTAGTAGGACTGCATTCAGGGAAACAGACAGGTGAAATTCCAATGAAGCAAGATCAGGACTATAGGGAGGATGCTTCAACACCTCAAAAAGCTTTTGTGTGTTTTTGAGTGTCAACAATGAAGGCAGAACTGTGCGGATGTGCATCGTCATGAAAGATCACAATGCCCTTGGATAGCAGTCCTCTGTGTTTAATCTAAAGTTTAGGTCTCACTGTAATGAGCACTGTTGATTGTTTAACCTTTTTACTGATAATGTTCCAATACCGACCCTTGAGAAGCCCACAAAACTGTAAGCATCAATTTTCCAGCTGATAATTGACTTTTGACCTTTTTTTTGGTCAGCAATTAAGGATGTTTTCTTCCATACTCTGCTGTTTACTCTCAGGCTCCTAGTGATGAATCGATGTCTCATCACCAGTAATGATTCTCTTTAAGAAACTTTCACATGGTCTTATCGGTCAGAATTTTGTTTGCCGGTATCCAAACGCTTCTGTTAATGCTCTTCCGTGAGTTGCTTCGGCACAAGGTACAACTGCCTGCTCCTCTTCTTTCGTCCAAATCGCAAGTGGGGCCTCCAGTTTTGCTCACACCACAGTTACAGTTGAACTGATATAACACGTTCACACCTGCACAGCAGTGACTGTAGAGACAGTAGCGCTGGTAAGACAAGCCAACAGGAGTTTTAATATAACCAGAGTGCAGATAATTTTTGACTCACCCTTGTAGAATGACAAAAAATACATAAGATATTTGTATGTACAGAGAGATTGTAGTGCAAAGATAAAAATTGGATTCAGTTCAGTAAGTTTATTAATTCAGACAGCTTTACGAAATCTTGTGTCACAGAATCAAAACAGGAAGTAGGTTATAGGCCTGTCTGACTAAATGTCATTGGCTTTGCCCATGGAACTTTTTAGCCATGACAAAATCCCTTTTTCCCCCCTCTCTCTCTCGTTTCCTTTTTTCTTCCCTTCTGCACATGAAGCCATGTCTACATCGAAAAGGCATTTTGCTTGTTCCTCATCATTAATCTGTATCACTGAAACATTCAGTTATTGTTATTTTTTCTGATCTGTTACAATACAAAGATTTTTCACTATTCAAAATACACCCAATCGAGAGTGATTGTCAGGTTTCACTTCTGCCTCCCACACACCAGGGTGTCAGCAAGAAATAAAACGTCAAACGTAATCAGTAATATGTCATGTGCTAGAATTTCCAGTTAATTTAGGGGTTTATTTGGCTCCACATGACATTCATTATCCAAAGTAAAATAATGTTATTACATTTGTTTAATGTAACCAAATCCTGTTTTTAATTGTATTAATTCTAAGGTTGAAAAAGGTGTTGTTTCTACTTGAGTAACACTTTAATGTGTTCTTTTTTTTTAAATTATTATTAGATACATCATTTATTAATGAGGTATTTATTCTCTAGAAGTTCTCGAGCCAAGATTGGATGATTGAGGGACTTATTAACCACTGCTGCACTGCTCCTGTATCAGTAGGATTAGCTAAATGCAGTATATTTAGAGATTTTCAAGGTGACACTAAAGTCGTGTTTAAATTCACCGATACTGTACGTTGTACTGTACACGTAACAGTGGCACATAGCTCTGACTGCTACTTGTTCTGCTCCGGCCCACCACAAGTGAGATTAGCTGCGCGTGCTATCTTTGCGACAGTTATCCAGTGAGGTTGAAAAAGACGGCAAATATTAGCCTAAGGATTGCTGGATAAAACAGAGCTAACAATAGAGGCAGATAATGGTCTTTGTGCTCACCTTGTGACCTGTGTGTACTGTATGCGTATGTGTGTGTGTGTTGTTTGTCAGGCCCTGGGCCAGGTCGGCAAGGTTTTGAAAGTGTATGCGGATGGTGACCTGCGTGTAGCGTTTGGAGGACAAACGTGGACTTTTAACCCTGCGTGTCTCTCGGCTCAGCCTGGCGAGGTGGACGCCAATCTGATGACAGCCGAGAACCCGAGTGAATCAAGAAGTAAGCAGGAAACCCCCACTTTCCCTTTCATCACATGTCTTGATTGAATGTACCACAACTCTCTCTCTCTCTTTCCATTTTTGCTAATGGTGATGCAGATGATATTTACACTTTGCTGTTCTTTTCCTCTGAACAATGTTCTTGTTAATTCTTTTTTTGTTTTTTGTTTTTTGCATGCTGAACTCTTTGTGTTTCCCAACCTCTGGAGACAGATAAACGGATTTCCATTTATTCTTTCTAACCAAGAGTTTATATCTCCTCATTCCTCGCTGTGATTTTTCATGTCCAGCAAACTCACTTTTTCTCTCCCCACATGACACAGGATAATGCTGAAATTGTTTGAACTAAACATAGGCCACTAGTGCATGGTGACATTTTGACTCATTTGCCTGTCTGTTTAGCTTATGGGCTCAAAGAAAGAAACTCTATATTCTTCATCCACATTTGTAAAAATTTTAGAGTGAATAGCATTTTTTATTTCTCTCTTCACAGCCACAGTCATTTCAGTCCTGGAGAAGCTGTTGTCTCAGTCCACGGAGCAGGACAACCCAGGACGCCTGGTCATCGATGCTGCTCATGGCAGCGCTGCTAAAGTCCGAGAACTTGTCCAGAAACATCCGGATAAGGTGGGTGTTGTGGTTTTTCTAACTTGTTATTGTATAGTGTTTAACCAATGCTATTTATGTGGAAAGGAAAAACGTTTTTCTTTTAAGTATTCCGCAATGGATCTTCTGAAATGTAGCGAACACAGAATTGACTTGTGTGTTCTGTGACGCTCCTCTTACCATTAAAACTGTGAAAAAATTACTCCGAACCACTCACCTTCTCATTCATGCAATATTTTTGCCAAAAAAAGGGGTGGAGCTTTGTGTCTCTTTTACTATGGTTAGCGCAGTGGCGTCGCACCTACAGGATCAAGGGTTGAAGTTCCGCCACGGGTCTGGACATGGTTTTCTAAGGCTGGACTGGAAGAACACCAGAAAACAACCTATGATGGTGTCCACAAACCTTACAGTAGTGTAATGTCTTGTTCTAGTTCATTGCTTTCTTACAGTAACAAATTCTATTCGGGTCCTAATAAAGTTTAAACTACAGTATATACTAATGGTAATAAAGTTGTAGTACAGGTATATGATATAATTTTATACTGTACAGTCGTGGCCAAAAGTTTTGAGAATAACACAGATATTAGTTTTCACAAAGTTTGCTGCTAAACTGCTTTTAGATCTTTGTTTCAGTTGTTTCTGTGATGTACTGAAATATAATTACAAGCACTTCATACGTTTCAAAGGCTCTTATCGACAATTACATGACATTTATGCAAAGAGTCAGTATTTGCAGTGTTGGCCCTTCTTTTTCAGGACCTCTGCAATTTGACTGGGCTGCTCTCAATCAACTTCTGGGCCAAATCCTGACTGATAGCAACCCATTCTTTCATAATCACTTCTTGGAGTTTGTCAGAATTAGTGGGTTTTTGTTTGTCCACCCGCCTCTTGAGGATTGACCACAAGTTCTCATTTGGATTAAGATCTGGGGAGTTTCCAGGCCATGGACCCAAAATTTCAACTTTTTGGTTCCCGAGCCACTTAGTTATCACTTTTGCCTTATGGCACGGTGCTCCGTAGTGCTGGAAAATGCATTGTTCTTCACCAAACTGTTGTTGGATTGTTGGAAGAAGTTGCTGTTGGAGGGTGTTTTGGTACCATTTGATACCATTATTCATGGCTGTGTTTTCCTTGGCTTCCCATGGACGAGAAGCAACCCCACACATGAATGGTCTCAGGATACTTTACTGTTGGCATGACACAGGACTGATGATAGCGCTCACCTTTTCTTCTCCGGACAAGCCTTTTTCCAGATGCTCCAAACAATCGGAAAGAGGCTTCATCCGAGAATATGACTTTGCCCCAGTCCTCAGCAGTCCATTCACCATACTTTTTGCAGAAGATCAATCTGTCCCTGATGTTTTTTTTTGGAGAGAAGTGGCTTCTTTGCTGCCCTTCTTGACACCAGGCCATCTTCCAAAATTGTTCGCCTCACTGTGCGTGCAGATCCGCTCGCACATGCCTGCTGCCATTCCTGAGCAAGCTCTGCACTGGTGGCACTCCGATCCCACAGCTGAATCCTCTTTAGGAGACGATCCTGGCGCTTGCTGGACTTTCTTAACAAGAATTGAACCTCTTTCCTTGAAGTTCTTGATCCTATAAATTGTTGATTTAGGTGCGATCTTAGTAGCCACAATATCCTTGCCTGTGAAGCCATTTTTATGCAACGCAATGATGGCTGCACTCGTTTCTTTGCAGGTCACCATGGTTAACAATGAAAGAACAATGATTTCAAGCATCACCCTCCTTTTAACATGTCAAGTCTTCCATTCTAACCCAATCAGCCTGACATAATGATCTCCAGCTTTGTGCTCGTCAACATTCTCACCTGAGTTAACAAGACGATTACTGAAATGATCTCAGCAGGTCCTTTAATAACAGCAATGAAATGCAGTGGAAAGTTTTTTTTTCGCGATTAAGTAAATTTTCATGGCAAAGAAGGACTATGCAATTCATCTGATCACTCTTCATAACATTCTGGAGTATATGCAAATTGCTATTATAAAAACTTAAGCAGCAACTTTTCCAATTTCCAATATTTATGTAATTCTCAAAACTTTTGGCCACGACTGTACAATATCTGTATACACCTAATGATCACATCCAGATGTGCTTATTGAATCTCCTATTCCAGATTTAGTCCAACTTTGTTGTTAAAATAACATTTACTATTCTGGGAAGGCTTTCTACTCGATTCTGGAGCAAGGCTATTGAGATTTGTGATCGTTCAGCTATCCGAGTATTAGTGAGGTCAGGCCCTCAGGAAGCCTGAAGGTAGTTGGCATTCTAGTTCTTTCCAATGGTATTTACTAGGGATGGGAATGACCATTCACCAGCCAACACAATATTATAGTGGTTAGCACTGTCGCCTTGCACCGCCAGGGTGTTCGATTCCCGGGCAGGCTCGATTCCCGTCTCTGTGTGCAAGGAGTTTGCATGTTCTCCCCGTGCTTAGTGGGTTTCCTACATGTACTCCGGTTTCCTCCCACAGTTCAAAGGCATGTAGGTTAGTTCTCAAATTGCCCGTAGTGTGTGAATGAGTGAGTGTATGTGTGTATGTGTGTATGTGTGTGTGTGTGTGTGTGTGTGTGTGTGTGTGTGTGTGTGCCCTGCGATGGATTGGCACCCTGCCCAGGGTGTACCCTGCCATGTGCTCTAAGTCTCTTGGGATAGGCTCCAGGCCCCCCGTGACCCTGGATACAGGATTAAGCGGTATAGATGATGAGTGAGTGATTGAGAGAGTACTTACTATAGGTGCTGATTCAATTAAAATTGAATCAGATTAAATATTTCAGAATCAGATTAAATATTACATTTTCCCTGATTTTGTTGATTTTTTATTTTAAACCTTTTTAAAAAATTAATGATTAACTAAATGTAGCTTGTTCCTTACAGCATTGCTTTTCTCACTTAAAAACCAAGGACAGCATTTAAACAATACAAACTAACTTCAAATACAAGAGCTTAACATTTAACTCAGCAGCACTGATACTGTATGTCCTCTGCCATAATTTTTATTTCTAAATAAACTTAGCAAATAATTCACTCCTACCACATGGGATGAAATCATAGTTCATAACAGTTCAAAGTGCACAATCTGTAGGATTTTAAAGAAACTGCAATGTTTTAATTCCTTAAACCCCTTCAAAGTCTCAAAACTCGTCTTGACAACACGCTTGTAATGCATGCGATTTTTTGAAAAATTTGTGCTGTTTTGATACTTGGTGTTTTGAGACAAGTGAGTTTGAGACTAATTCGCTCCCAGAGTTTGGAGGAAAAAAGGCAGATAGGAGGCTTTTGATGCACATGATTTTTGAATAAGAATGCATTTCTGTTGCGCCAATTGGAAGCTTCTGCTCTCGGTCCAAAATCTTTTATATCTGAGGCTGCTTGCCCGACCACTGGCCATAGCCAATCCATCTGAAAACCAGCCAATTCCGGTCACTGCCCGACCGACATATTATAATAATAATAATATAATAATAATATTTTTTATTATTTAAAAAATAGATTTTGGAGTCAAGACAAAAGAATCATGCTTCATAACTGAATTGATTTTTTCCCCATATCTAGTTTTCACTGAGGTTGAGGTCGAGGCTTTGTGCAGTTGGTGCAGTTCTTCCACTCCAGCCCCAGCAAAATTTGGCGCTCGCTTTGTGCACATTGCATTTTCGTGCTGGAACAGGTTTAGTTCCAGTCCATGGAAATTGTAACTGTACAGCAAACGATGACATGCTTTACGATTGGTGTGCTTCCAACAGTTTAGAGAAGCCTGACATATGTGTGTGATGATTAATCTTAGTCATTTACTAGCCCTCAGTAAACAATATCGATGCTCTCTTTATACTGACTGATTGTTTGTAGGTGGATATAAAGAACCAGGGGAAGACGGCTCTCCAGGTGGCTGCTCACCAGGGCCATATGGAAGTAGTGAAGGTCCTGCTGCAGGCCAACAGCAACATTGAAGCCAAGGATGAAGATGGAGATGCAGCGCTGCACTACACTGCATTCGGGTGAATAATAAGCCATAAAAGGTTTTGTATTAAAATCAAGGCGTAAATTGGTGTAAGGACTGGGCAAAAAAAAAGAAGAAAAAAAGTGAAGTCTTTAATCTTGACTCTGTGTCACTTCAAATAGATTTCTTAAGAGCAGGGGAAATTTGGCGGGTGGTGGTGGTGCTGGGGGAAGTTTTTATTTGTCCAAGCTTATATTCCCAGTTATGTAGTTGTTTCCATTGATTTGATCATAGTTTGGCAAAGCTGGGTGTCTGTGCTCTTCGTCTGTGCCGAGCCTTTTTTTTTTTTTTTTTAATAGTAAAACAAGTTCAGATGTGTATTAGCTCATCTTGGCATTAACGATGCATGTCATTGTATTTCTGTGTGTGTGTGTTCAGGAACCAAGCCGAAATCGCCCGCCTCCTCCTGAGCAAAGGGGCCGGCGTCAACTTGCTGAACAACTCCATGTGTACGGCTCTCCACATCGCCGTCAACAAGGGCTTCACGGACGTAGTGAGGGTACTCACCGAGCACTCTGCCGACGTCAACCTGCAGGTACGCACGGCCCCTCTGGAATGATTATGCAAGTGTAGAAAGTAACTAAGCAATAGTCTTTAAGAGCTCTATAAAAGAAATGATCTGACTGGCATTCTGACTGTGTTCATAATCCCCTATCTTCCTGCCCGTATTCCTGTCTATCGCACTCCTCCTTATCAGTACCAGAGCAGAAAAGAGGAAATTATCAACTTTTCTTGGAAATCTGCCTTTACAAGCTCTGCTTTCTGTGACTTATCTACATCATTAGGGCCAATTAGCAAATTAGCCCATCCGAATTCATTCTCGGTCTTTGCAGTGACACACTGCTGATTTGGACTCGCACTGCTGAGCTGATCTGTTCTGAGCCTCGCCTTCCACATTTTCCACTTGAACTGTGGGAGCTCAGCTGGAGTGGAAAGGCTCCCTGAAGGAGTTTTGGAATTCACACAGGCATACATGCATGCCAGCCTCATCTTTGTTTTGCACTGCGCAATGGCATAGACCATGTCAGATTATGTTCCTTGTTTTAGTGTTGCCCTGTATATATACACCATTTTGTTAAATATATTCACTCACCTGGCCAAATCATCAAATTCAGGTGTTCCAGAATTTCCATGGTTACAGGTGTATAAAATCAAGCACCTATGCATGCAGACCGCTTCCACAAACATTTGTGAAAGAATGGGTCACTCTCGGGACCTCAGTGAATTCCAGCCTGGTACAGTGTATAGGATGCCACCAGTACAATAAGTCCAGTTCTGAAATCTCCCCTCACTACTAAATATTCCACAGTCGACTGTA
The DNA here is from genome assembly GCA_030347435.1 of Clarias fuscus. NCBI lineage: Eukaryota > Metazoa > Chordata > Actinopteri > Siluriformes > Clariidae > Clarias > Clarias fuscus. The sequence goes on along the minus strand of CM059213.1, from coordinate 11,594,792 downwards.
AGTAACATTATACCAAAGTGGACGCGATTGGGAGCGACAACAACTCAGCGGTAAAATCACAGAGCAGGGTCAGCCGATGCTGAGACAGATGCACAGAGGTTGCTAACTTTCTTCAGAATCAATAGCTACAGACCTCCAAACTTCATGTGGCCTTCAGATTAGCTCAAGAACAGTGAGTAGAGAGCTTCATGGCCGAGCAGCTGCATCCAAGCCTTACATCATCAAGTGCTATGCAAAGCATCGGATGCAGTGGTGTAAAGCATGCCGCCACTGGACTCTAGAGCAGTGGACACGTGTTCTCTGGAGTGATGAATCACGCTTCTCTCTCTGGCAAACAGGTGAGTCTGAGTTTGAACTCTTAATGCTAAGAGTAAAAGGAAACTCTTAATGCTTCAGCATACCAAGACAATCCCAATTTTGTGGGAACAGTTTGGGGGTGGCCTCTTCCTGTTCAAACATGACTGCGCACCAGTGCCCAAAGCAAGGTCTACAGTATAAAGACATGGATAAGCGAGTTTGGTGTGAAAGTACTTGACTGGTCTGCACAGAGTCTTGACCTCAACCTGATAGAACACCTTTGAGATGAACTAAAGCGGAGACTGTGAGCCAGGCCTTCACTTTCAACTTCAGTAGACTTCTGGAGGAATGGTGAAAAAGATTCCCATAAACCACTTCTGAACCTTGTGGAAAGGCTTTTCAGACGAGCTGAAGCTGCTCTACCTGCAAAGGTTGGGCCATCATCATATTAAACCATATGGATTAAGATTAGATAATGGATGTTCCTCCATATGCATGTGATGGCAGAAATGATAATCCTCTGAAACTGGTCAGGTGCAGCAACTGGACTGAAAACGAGAGGCAAAAAGTCCTTCAGGGAGCCTGGAGAACTATTCCTCAAGGCAAGATTAAGAGTACAAAAAAAAAAGTCTCATTTTTGGAAAGCAAAACATGAAGAAATCAGGAGTGGCTCAATATTTTTTGCACAGTACTGTAGATCCTAAGTTATGAAAGCTGTTTTTTAATGCTGCTTTTGTTTAAAATGTATCATATGATATTTAACTGTTGTAGTATTTAAATATTGCAGCTAAAATATTAGCTATTAGCTTTTATCATACAGACCTCTACAAATCTTGTAGGTAAATGATTTAAAAATATATAGCTAAATGTCTGTGAAGATGGATGACTGAGAATCTTCCCAGATGATTGATAATATGGTTTTATGACCACTAAAGCTGACAGGCAGTTTTTACTCTTGTATGGCATACGAAAACACTTCGAGTTTCAGGTTGCATATGTGAATGTTTGAAGGTGTTGCTGCTGTAGGTGGCCGACTGCAATACATCTTGTCATGGTACTGGTCTAGTTAATTATTGGACAGCTGCCAACATTTATGGTTTAGCCATTTATGCTACGATGATATGGGAAAACAAAAGCATTATAAAAATGGGGAAATGACACGTGTAATTACTTCTGCTTTGGTTTGAGTTCATGTACTTTTGACCTGTGAATTTGCAAAACTCAGTGCGAGCTGGTATAAATCATGTGGGTGGAACTGGTGTGTCTTTGGACAGCAAAAAAGTGGAACTGCTTATTATTACTACATCTAAATACATGTCCAGAAAAATTTCATTTAATTGAGTTAAATTAATTAAAGTCATAAATATCTTTCTGCTTGCTAGGATTTTTTTTCCTGATATTGCGATGGCTGGCAATGATGCATTTCTTGCACTGTTTAAAGTAAGTCTTGTCTGAATTTTGGTGCAAGGTCTGTATAATGCTCCATGGAGAAAACGTCTGTATAGACCAGTAACGAATGAAAGTAGGATTTCGCTCAGAGCCTCTAAATCACTTTCACTCTTCAAATGTACCAAGAACAATGTGCAAACACATTATGTGTGTGTACTCGGTCAGTAGGGTGAGTATTGCGGGAGGCACTGTGGCTGCATGCCTCCTGATTAAACCACATCATCTGCCTCCAGCCGGCACACATTTCATAGACTCTCTGCTGTTTATTTGAACATTAGATAACAGTAGATGCAAACAACAACAAAAAAATGCATAAATACCCTCTTGGATATGACCACCAAGATGAAGATATGGCCAGGCGTAATTATATCCATATGAAGACACATACAGCAAACAACAACAACAACAAAAAATGAACAAAGATCACTTTCAAAAATGAGTGAGGAAATGGAGGAAGTGACACACAGGACTGTATGGGCAGATAAAAAAGGAAATGCAACAGGCATCCGCAGGCAAAATAATGATTGATCATTTCAAAGTAAATGCACATGTAATTCATGAGCTCACTCTGAGAGAGATAGCATCCGTTGCCTGATAGGATGATGGATCTAATTTCCAGTAGCTAGCAGCTTTAAAAAGCTGATCGCACCAAAACACAGGAACACTGGAGTCCTCTGGCCTAATCCCATGGGAGAAGTGTAAACTAGAGCTCTTTAAAGCAATGGCACGTTTTTCCCCCCCAGGTACTTAAAATGGAGGCAATTAGCCTCTATGGTTGGTGCGTAAATATTGCTAATAGTGTACTGGAGCTACAAGGCACCTACAGTATAGCTAACAATTAATAGGTGTCTGCCATCAATTAGAAATAGTTAAATTGCATGCGAAAGCTAATCAGTACACTGCCTGGTCAAAACAAAAAACGTCAGTTAGCTTTGATAACGAAATCAGTTTCCTGATGCTCCCAGAACCACTCTTTTACTATTTGAATTCTGGAATATGGTTGTGCCTTCAGGGAAGGTCAAATACACGGATGTGATAACCTGGTCATTCAGTACATTCAGGTTGTCAGCTGACTTCAGTTTATTGCCACATAACATTGCTAAGTCTAAACCTGACCAACTGACGCAACCCAGTTTATAATCCTGCTTCCAGACGCTTGTACAGTGGGCACTATGCTTGATGGGTGCAGCGCTTCGTGTGCGGTTAAATTGCACACAAAGCTACTGTATGCACCCAAGATGTATTGCTTCTAACTATGATGCACACAAATGGGGTCAGTCTGAACTCATGACCTTTTTCAATTGCTTGAAACTATACTCTTTATGCTCCCTAACAAATTAAAGCCTTTTTTATTTGATTAGTCTCACCAACAAGTGGTTTTCTAATGTTCACACAGCTGTTTAGTGACAACAGCTGTTCGGATCCTGTCAGTCTTTGCATGATAACTTTCACTATTAAACATAGCTGTGGTTATTACTTTAGATTTTTTTTTTTTTACCACATTTCTTCCATGAAGTTGACAGTTTATCCTTTTAGGTTTTTAATAATGCCTTGGACAGTTTTTACCCAGTAATTAAAATTTTTCCTTTGCTTGATGCAAGCTGTAAAAATGAAACCTTTTGAAACGGAAGAGTATATGGATAACGTTGATCTATTTAACATGGGTAACACAGCGAGTAACCCCTTTATCAGTAATGTGAAAATAATGTGATCTCTGTAACTTTGGCACGACTGTGGCATGGTTACATGTGCCAGAATTAAAAGAGTAGTCTGTACAACCAAGGTGCGCAGAAAAGCATCACAGAATGCACAACATGTCAAGCCCGATTTTCCACAGCAGCTGAATTCCACGTTGGATTCCACTTCTGTCAATCAACCACATCAATCTGATGCTACAGTGGACATAAGCTCACCTAAACTAGGCCATTTTTTTCCTTTTATGCAATCTTCAGCCGTCCTCTTTGCCTCTCTCTGAATTTGGTTTAAAGGATCCAATGCCATAATATGGTGTAAGTCCATTGTCGTCATTTCAGTCTCAGTTTAGGATTTATCTAACAAGCAGAGTGTTGTTGTTCCTTCTAGCTGATTGGTCAGTTGATTTAACTCCACCTCTCCCATGATTCCCTTTCAAATTAATTGCTTGAACTCTTCTCTGTTTTTGATTTCCAGGACTCGTACGGGGACACACCTCTGCACGATGCCATCGCTAAGGACTTCAGGAGCATCATCGAGATCCTGACCGCGGTGCGCAATATTGACTTTACGAAGCAGAACAACCGTGGCTTCAACCTGCTGCACCATGCCGCCCTGAAAGGCAACAAACTGTAAGTCCTCACACAGACACTAATGCTAAGGTTAGCTTTCATTTCAAACACTAAGTCTTGGTTACCTACATAGACTCTGTCTTCCATAAGATTCTGATTGCCGTTTGTAAGGACTAAGGCAGCACATTGGCGTAGTGGTTAGCACTGTGGCCTTGCTCCTCCAGGGTCTAGATTTCTGCCTCAGGTCTGTGTGCGTGGACTTTGCATGTTCTCCCCCTGTGCTTGGTGGTTTCCTCCAGGTACTCCGGTTTTCTCCCACAGTCCAAAGATATGGAGATTAGGTTAATTGGGAACATGATCAGGTGGTGTAATGCTTCAGACATAAGGAGTTGTTGTTATCGCTCTGAAGTTAATCAGTATATCCAGAAGTTTTGTATTCATCTAACATGAGCAACTTTAAATCATACATTTTTAGCTATTGACTATATTTGCCTATAGTTATGAAGATTTATGGTGTACCAGCTATACACTGTGGTCCTCTCTGTAGCCTTTCTTCCAACAAAAAAATTATGGCTTGTCACATTATTGAGAAACCAGTAAGCACCAGTAAACTACATTGTTCAGTCTTTTTTTATCAGATCGGATTTGCATGTCATGACGGTTCACATTACAAGGGACTTTTATTGGATGTGACTTTGTGGATGCATCTGTCCTCTGAAACAGCATGCATGTGCACATCTATACGTCTTTGCTCATATGCCATCTGGGTTAAAACATGTAATTAATTCTTGCCAGAGCTCATTCATTTCAATCAACAGATGCGATTTTAAATCTTAAATATGTACATTTTATTTATTTAAAATGTATATGTACATACATCTTCATACAGTATCAGCACAGGCAGTGTGAGGATTTCACAGCAGAGCTAACAAAGAGATGCGTCTGTCATCCTTCTTCTGGACTACAAAAAATACAGCCTAACTGCTTTCCATCCAGCAGAGCAAAATCCCAAGCTTATATATATATATATTGGTCACATGAAAACCAGTAAAGTTCAAGTCGCATGACCACATATCGGATATCTACAGTAAGACCACATACAGTATGATTTGTGTTGACACAGTCCTGAAAACCTGACTCGTGTCACTTAAGGGTAAAAATTCCGAATTGATTCACTTCAGACTTGTAATGTGTACGTGGCCTCAGACACATTTTTAAAAGCCTGATTATTACACGGCTGGTATGGTGTGATGTCTGTGCTGTCATACAAATCCCATCATACGTATTGGTAAGTTGCTGCAGCAGAAATAATAATGTGTTTGAAGAATTTCATTCGCATGGGCAAAAAGGCATAACACAGATAAACATCTGTTCCTGGGTATAGATTGAATCAAGCTCGCTTTGCATATGGTGCTTTGTTTGGAAATAGTGTAATAAGGTTGGGCATTTTTTAACCTAATGCTTCTTGTGAGCTGCATTTTAGAGCCTACACACAGCTGAACCTGATGCTGATCTAATACTGCAGGATATATTTAGAACCATAAACTCATAAGGCTAGTACTCCTAAGGGCAAGTGCATATTAGTGTTTCTAACACTGTACCAGCTCCATTTGTTTTGTTCCACTGTCTCTTTTTTTCTGGCAATTGTCCTGCTTTTTTATTGATTATACAGTATAGTATATTCTTTGTGTGAGTCTGTGCATGTGTGTATACTGTAAGACTCTTGAACTTGTGATCCAGCGCTTCCAGACAGCCGCACAGAATGACCATTATTTGCTAATACACTGTCTCATCACCGCTTATGTAATTGGCATCCTGAAGTTCTTCCTTGAGCTTGGGAATGGTACAGTCTGTTCACTGTTCACTGGCTCTCGACGTTTCTGCAGTGTTTTAGTCTCGGCTTCAGACTCGCAGCCCACAGACTGTCTGTTGTGTATAGTACACAGCTATCACAACCCTGCCATTTATTATCTTATCGGCTGGCCACCACCCACCACTATGCGTACATGCTTCTGTGCACTTGGTTTTTATCAAGCCATCAGGGAAACGTATTGCACGTTCACGGGCAAAGCCATGTTGATTGTGCTTTTTAAAATTTTGTTTATATGTTGGTTTTTTTTTGTTTGTTTTGTTTCATCGTCTATTTATGTTTGTTGTGGTTTCATTGTGTTCTGGACTAAAAGGTGGTTTTTGGTTTTGATGTTGTGCTTTTTGTCCTCACTGTTGTGATTATAGGGTTTTGCTGTGTTTTTGCTTTTATGCTGTTGTGTTTTTGGTTGTACTGTGGTGGTTTTATAAAGTGGTTGTGTTTTTATTTTTACTGCTCTGTTTTTGACTTTCTGTTGTATATTTGGTTTTTCGGTTGTATTTTATTTGATTTTTTTTACTTTGACAGTTTCATTGTTGCGTGGTTATGACTTTGCTGCTGTGTATGTGCTTTTTTTGTTAGCTTTTAACTTTTGCTGTTAATATTTTTAACTTGGTTTTGGTTTTGCTGTTTGGTCTCTACAGTTGTGTTGTGGATTTTGGTTTCGCTGGTTTGGGGTTTTTTGGGTTTTGCTTTTTTTTGTGTGTGTGGTGCTTTTGGCTTTGCTGTACGGCTTTTTATGGTTTTCTGTTGGGATTTTTCTGCTGTTGTGTTTGATGGTTGTGTTTTGTTTAAACTATGTTCACACTCACATTCCCATACGCACATCACAGTGTTGTTGAATATTGAATATTGGAAACAAAAAAACTACTAGAGCTCTTCAGCTGTCAGTTTGTACAAAGTCAGACGAGTGTAAGGTCAAGCACTGAGGTTTGTTCCTGTGGTGTGGTTTATGTGTACAGTCACTTTAGTAACACACAAAACGTTCAAGGTAACATTCTTCTTTTATCCTGCCTGACCCAAAGCTCCCTGATGGCAGAATGTTCTAGTTGAGTTGTAATAAAAACCCAGAGCTCTGAAGCATGAACGCCTCTGGAGATGTCTGTCTTTAAGTCTTATTTTAGCCATTGTTCCAAAAAGTCCCAATTAGCTGCTTGTTTAGTCAAGTAGTACAAGTGTGTCACTGTTGGAGTTTTACCGTGAGGAGTCGGAGGTAGGGCACTAAGTGGAGCGCATGCTGTCATTTGGGACTGTCCTTCCACTCTACCCGTCCAGGTGCTCTTGTTCAGCATCACAAATGTACACACGCCACCAGACACTTGATCCACATTATTTAATCACATCTGCAATGTTTCTCATAGGGCTGTCGGCGCTATTCTCGCTGCATCGCCCATGTTCGTGCAAGTCCCACACACAAGATTTAAGCAGCTCAGATACAGTAGAATGGAAATCTACTGTAAGTGCACTTTTTTGTTAAGGTGTGAAACGCAACGTTATTACACAGCAAAAATATATATGAGGCATTTTAGAGTTAAAGCAAGTGCAGTGATATGATGCCTGGTCATGGAAAATGTCTCTGTCACAGAAAGGCCCGCATCATGCAAACCAAACGGCTAAGGAGATTGGGTTCAGAACTGTCCATCATATTATTACAACCTGGACGCATAGTGCTTAAAAAGCAAAATCATAAAAAAACATGATCAGAGATCACTTAAATGCTTGTGGACCTTGACAGTAGCAATCACAACCACTGTCAAATCAAGTTTACACATCATATTTAATAGCAAACAAGTTAAAGCGTTTCCATGTTCACAGTGTTCTATGTGACCTCGCAGGATTGGGGTAAACGGTTGTGTTGCTATAGGAAAACCACTTCCTAGTGAGACTAACCATAAAAAAGGTTTCAGTTTGCTATGGAGCATAAAAATTTGAATTTGAAGCGGTGGAAAAGGTCATGTGATCTGATGAGTCCCTGTTTCAGAGCGATAGACTCAATAGGGTAAGAAGGAAAGTGTTCCATCCATCATGCATAGTGAGCACTGTACAAGCCTCTGGAGAAAGTGCTATGGTCTGGGGTTACTTCAGTTGGTCAGGCCTAGGCTCAGCAACGTAATGTGGCAATAAAATTAAGTCAGCTGATGACCCTGATGGACAGGCATATTCCAGGACTCAAACTACACTCACTAACTCTCACACATCGTCTGAACCGCTTTATCCTGATACAGCACTGGCAGTTGTTGATCAAATGGTTAAGGCTGTCGGTTACTGGGTTCCTGATCGGAAGGTTGGGGTTTGAGCCCCTGCACTACCAAGTTGCCTTGCCACTGTTGAGACCTTGAGCAAGGCCCATAACATCTGCTCCATGGGGAAAGTAATTTCACTGTGCTGTATGGTACATGTGACAAATAATTGAATATTATTATTATCCTGTATACAGGGTCGTAGGGGGCCTGGAGCCCATTCCAGGAGACTTTGGGCACAAGGCGGGATACACCCTGGACGGGGTGCCAGTCCATCGCGGGGCACACACACTCATTCACACAATACGGGCAATTTGGGAATGCTAATCAGCCTAATCTGCATGTCTTTGGACTGTGGGGAGAAACCGGAGTACCCGGATGAAACCCACCATGTACGAAGAGAGCATGCAAACTCCATACACACAGACCTGAGGTGAGAATCGAACCCTGATCCTGGAGGTGCAAGGTGACCTAAAATCTAATATGGAAATAATGGTTCCAGGTTGCAGTCAGGTTTGTAATGGTTCTTTGTTTTCTATTGGGCTGCATCACCGTCCAGTATCTTATTCTTTTATTTAACAGAAAGTGTTTTATTTCACTTACACCAACACAGTGTGCCACCTCGAAGAATGACATCGTACATGTTAACTGTTTTATCATTGACTTTAATGTTGTGGAAATCCTACTAAACAAGGTCCAGTTGTTCTCTCACCAGCCTCTCTCTCTCTCTCTCTCTCTCTCTCTCTCTCTCATTATGTTGATAAAACCAAAAAATATGGTTTTCCCAGAAACCACAAAAACCCTCCCTTTCCTGTCAGGTTAAATCCTAAAGCTGCCATTTTTATACCCTGAGACTATTACAAGGCACTCACACTGGAGGCTCCTTCATTCTTCAGATTTTTCACCATAATAACGGTCTTGTGTTTTATTTTACCGGTTTATGTGGCGCATCCATCTTACAAATTTTTGTTACAAAGGAAACTATAATATAATAGACACTAGAAATTTTTATAGCGGTTGGATTAATCTCACATGTGTAGCTGGAGCAAGATTCCTTTACTCCCTCAATCTGCATATGCTCCCACAACCCGCTGTTCACAGGTAAAGCCGAACTCAGACATGTACAGTATATAGCTTTAATGTACAGTATGTCCTATTGCTATCTCACATACAGTAGGTTGAGGAATGCACACCCACACCCACACACGCGAGCACGCACACAGAGCCCCTTTACTCATCCTGTCCCTGGCTCTTGTTCTCAGGACACCCTGCAGTGACAGGCTTTTCCTTCTATGGGGAGGACGATGCTGAGTTCTCAGAGGGCGAGAGAAAGACGGAGGAGGGGGAAGAGAAAATACACAAACACACACACACACAGACTCTCTCTCTCTCTTAGGCCAGAGGAATCATAAAATAAACGTTAGATTTGTTCTGGCAAGTGTCATATGTCCGGTACAGCAGGTTAGCATTTTTGGCCTAGAAGTCATTCACCCTACATCAGAGAAGTATTTACTTAAAAAAAAAAAAAAAGAACAACCCACAGTGTTTAAACAGTGAATACCACTGCGCATATATTCTCCCCCTTGTCTTTTTGCCCACCCAGAGTTCTTGTATAGCTAGCATACACAGATACAACCCCACAAAAACCGGCACGTTGCACCATTTCGGCTTTACGGTAACCGTACTCAACTTGTTTCCTTTTGTGTTGGAAGGGGTTTGTTTATTTTCAGGGAGGAAATGGAAAAAGCAGGAACCCCGCATTTCTCATAATGCATGTGAGAAAGTGAGGGGCGGGGAGAGGAAGAGAGAAATCGGCTGTGAGAATCTCATCTCCACGGAGCTGCTGCCGGTCAAAGGCCAGCCGAGTGCGGAGCGGGGTATATTAAGCGTTGCGTATAATCTGCCTAGTGAACAGAATCAGGTTGCCACCCAGCGTCACACACTAACACAACCTGACACACACCTGAGTGCGCTCTGTAGTGTAGCTACATCATATTCTGTGCATGCATCAAACGCACTTTGCGTTCATAGCTTGTGATCATAACTAGTTAAATTCTGAAAACTAGTGGAATCCAGCTATACACACACACAGATCTTCAAAGTGAGAAGTGGAATGTAATCATCTGTGTGTGCTGGCTCGGTTTTGGGTCACGCCCAATCCGCAGTCCTCCTCATTAGGGGATAGACGTGCGCTTCCACTCCCACATTAACATTTCATGCTGTGTGGGGGAGCTGGCCCATGTGCTGCCGCTGTTACTACTGGGATCTTTTTTTTTTAAAAGAGAGAGACGAGAAAGAGAGATGGATGGAGAGCAGGCGGTGTGGGACAAAGGCAAGGCCTCCCTTTTCTGGTGGGAGGGACGAGGAGCTACGAGGAAGATTGATGATATTAGCAGCGAGGGATTATTCAAGCTCCCTCTGCACAGTGTATACAGTACACACTGAATCACTGTATCATCTTCCCTTTCTATATCTTTTTAATTTTCTTTCTTTTTTTCTTGCATTCTTTTAATAGGTCTAGACAACATTATTGGTTTCTCATTCTTTTTCTTCTTTTTGTTTGTTTTCTTGCTTAATTCCTACCTACTAGTTATAGATACTTTAGGTTTTATACATTTTTGTTTTTTTAAATGAAGGCAAAATTATATTTTTTGTTTTTTTCTTTATGTTTATCTCTTTCTTTCTTCTTTCTTTTTTTCTTACTTAATTCACACCTACTAGTTACCAATTGTTTGTAGTTTTACACTGTAAATGAAGGTTATTTTTTCTTTCATTTATAATTCCTTTGTTCTGTGAAGAATAAATGATTTACGCTTTATTGCCCTTTATCTTAATTCATATTGACTAATTATCAAACACATATTTTTGTTCTGTATATGAAGGCAGTTTTATTATTCATAGCTTGCTTGCCTAAGTCACGCATAGTACAAGGAAAACCATACTTTTGATTGAGAGCATGCTTATTAGAGTAAAAACTACCTTCATTTCTCCATATGATCCCCTGCTACACTAAAGCACTTACTCGCAGCGTTTCACTAGTGCTTGGATAACATAAAGCTACGTAGAAGGTGAATGGACTGATTGCTCCATGTCTAAAATGCTGGTCTCCCAGGAGCTCCTTTAATCCCCCGAACCCCCAGCCGAGTTCCTGTAACATGCAAGTGGGGTGCGTGAATGATTGTGTGTACAGTTCTCACAGATCGTGTGTCTATTCCTCAACCTGCTGACAAGTTATCTGTAAGTTTTCAAAGATCAGGCCTTCTAGTCACTGAATGGCTTCAAGCCACCTTGTCATTCATGCACCCTTCAAATTGTTTTTTTGTGACCGCAGAACAGTACTGTGCTTGAAGTCGTCTGTAAATGTCACTCAATTATATGCCTTTATTCACAAGAAAGTCCTGGTTTGACTTGAACATCCTTCGTAGTCATCCTTGATATTTTTTTTTTGTTTGTTTTAGTCTGACCTTATTTTTCATAAATAAGAACCTTTTTTCTGTTCTTCTTTCATTCTTTAAAAAAAAAAAATGTATAAGTTACAAGTGCTTATTCATTGCCGTGCTAATGTTTCCATAATTGTGTTCCATAAATGACAATGAAAGGCCAAGTCTGTCTGTCTTTCCTTGTTTTTTCAGCATTTTATTAGTCTCTGTGTGCTCATTAATCTTTATTAAGCGATTTGTTGTTCCTGTTTTTGAACTGTTTCCTATTAGATCTGACCTTAGTCCTATTAGACTTCTGGCACTGAACGATGCTCTGTGACATTTTACCACCGATACACTCATGAGGTGATTCGAAGGAAAAATTTAATTAGCCTCAGCAGGGTTCAGGTTGTGGTAAAGCCCCCCCAAACCAGAGTGAAAATATCACCGGTCATTAGAAGCAGTGCTGACTAGTATTTGCACAGAAACACACACAGAAACATTTCTTCTGCACCTCACTCATTAAGTTTTCAACATTTTTACGATATAATAATTTGAACTTATTTGTCAGTAGAATGTCTCTTTGTACTGATCTGAATTATGACTTGAACATAAGACAGAGAGTTCAGTCAACAGTTCATGAAAAACTCTCGAGTTGACCTCGGACGTGATTTTGCTCCATTTTTAGATGCAGGTTTGCAATCATCTGAGACATAAAGGCTGGTGTCATTAAGTAAAACTGGTTACCACAAAATCCTCCCTCTCTCAGCCTCATGCCAGACAAAATAGCAAATTTACGTCATCTATTTTCTAAAATTACCGCAGGGCTGATGTGATGAAAAGACCTGGGGACAATCGGCATAACCCTGGCTTCATGCTAACATAAACTTGCTCAGACATGACTACGCTGCTAGCTAACCATAGTAACAGTTGTATCGTTTTACGCCACCATGCTCATTACAGTTGTGTAAACAGCAAACAGGCGGCTCGTCTTTGAACATGTAGACAATGTCAATTGAAAGCTGATATTTGTGGAAATGAGTAGTGAAAGCACACCCATATTACTCTGCTTTTATGAATTTCCCGGCCATGGGAAAGTCACTTTATATTAGATAATAACTGTTACTAAACAGCGATCTGAAGAGCAAGGGAAGCAGGCAGGCTAGGTGTCGTTCAGTTGGAGTTTAGCTCAGTGTCTCAGCGAGGGATAAATGAGGCTCTTAGACAGTACTGTGTGCCTTATCTTTTACATGGATCTGCATGTGTGTTATGTGTTGGGGGGGGGGGGGGGGGGGTTGGGTTAGAACGAGCTTAGCGTATAAAAGCCTCTGCATATTATTAATAGCCTACACCTGGATCAGCTTGATCCGAATCAGATTGTGAAACAGCCTGTGTATAGGACATAAACTCGTACGATGAAACAAACGTCAACAACCAAAAGAGAATCTTTGGGCTCATTTAGTTTTTTTACGCATAGTTTTCCTTTTGTGGACCAAGTAAATGTCGCAGGAGCATTACAACTGGTGTGAAAAACCTAAACCTTACATCTGGCAGTGTGGGTGGAATTCGGTGGCCCTGACAACACCCACTTAAAAACCAGACCCACTCAATAATAATACTAAAAATTTTCAATGCACGGTGGCGTAGTGGGTAGCACAGTGGCCTCGCATTTCTCTTGGGTACCCTGTCCATCACAGGGTACCCATGCCCAGAGTTATGTACAGAATAAGTGGTATAGAGAATGAGTGAGAGACTGAATGAGAGTTTTATAGTTATTTCAAACAAGTTTTGACTGGTACAGAGAATAAAACATACTGTACATTTAATGCTGCTCTTTTGAATGTGTGTCTGTGGTTATAGTGGCAACGTACAGCTACAGTAAGATGCTATTGGGCATTTTGTTTTCTCTTTGCTGTTTTTAATGGCAACAGTTCTATGGTTTGTAATAAACCGGGGGAAAACCGCTATAATGGTATAATTTTGGCACGTATTACAGTGATAATACCATATGACATGAAAGAGGAACACCTTAAATTTTGTAGGCCCATCTACACAATGTTTCTTTGACACTGCCAATGCTACCCAGGTACCAAATCCACTGGCTTGTGTAATTAAATAAAGGTTTTTTTTATTCCATGTGGAAGGTCTAAGATCTGTGTCTAAAATGGATATACGTGTCTTACTATCTTGGTGAGGACCTTCCACTGACATGCAGCTTTTAATTATTGAGTTATTATTAAGACTCAGTAACAAAAAGCAAACATTTTGTCTTTTTATGTTTTTAAAATTGAAGCTGAATTTTTCCTTCCCGAGACCTTAATGCAGGTTTAAACAAATCAGAAATTGCTATCTTTATGAAAACAGAAAGACAGAACACATGTACACTTTTCTAACCATTAGAAGGAATTGAAGTTATCATCCAGAGATTGCTCTCTGAGGGGAGGGATGAGAGGAACTTGGTGCTCCCACATTAATCACGGCTTTACAGCCAATCAGGGGCGTATGTGAGCTCACGCAAGCGGAAGAAGCGGATAACGTTGTCCTCTTGAGTGTGTTAAGCCGCTTCCAACGGTGTGTGGGGCGAGCAGTTTAAAAAAATGTGGTCAGTGATGTCACGTGGTTCGTAGGAAACAACTTGATAGTCTTCGGCCCTCATGACTGAGGGGTAGTAGCGTATCGTGGGAGCTCCTAGTGAGGGGGGGGGGGGGGTGGGGGGGTAATATATATATATATATATATATATATATATATATATATATATATATATATATAAAAAGAAGGAATTGAATAAGAGATCAGATATCACTGTCATAGCAGTAACAGCGCCGTTGGCTGCTCACATTCCCAAAACTGTCAGGGCCTTTTTTTGACTGTCAGGGCCAGTGTCGGTTATTAAAGTGTGTGTAATACCTTGTGTCCCTACAGTGCGACGGAGATGATCCTGGCGCGTGCCCGGCAGCTGGCCGATGTAAAGAAGGAAGACGGTTTCTCTGCTCTTCACCTGGCCGCTCTCAATAACCACTACGACGTGGCCGAGATCCTCATCAAAGAGGTGAGTTTTCGAGTCAGACGTGCTTAACTTCTTTCCGTTCCTCTGAAAAGGTTCTGAATTACTCTACAACCTTGAATCTTCATACATATTTTTTAAAAATGCAAGCTGAGTATTTTTAAGCAGCATGTTTAAGCCTATGATGGATTAAGCACCACAACGCTGTGGGTTGTGTGTGTAAGGGACACAATTCTGCCACTGAGGAAACAAATGGATGGTGATTTGCTGTTGAAATGGTGGCCATCTCGATCCCCTGCAGGTCTGCCTGTGCCGGAAAACATTAAATTGTCATCTCCCAGGTGCAGTCACAGGGAGCGCTTTGTAGAACTCTGTTCTGCCCTCTGGTGGCAGAATGAAAGCAGCGTCTGCAAGGACGAGGACTACTCCGCTCTTACTGGTGGAATACAGTTGAGAGCAGTTCTGCATTGTGGCTTTCCTTTTTATTCGGAATATAATAATCAAGTGCGGTGTCTGATTTGTGCCTCGTACAGGGCCGCTGCGACGTCAACATCCGGAACAACCGGGGTCAGACGCCGCTACAGCTGGCGGTCACTCAGGGCCACATGCAGCTGGTGGAGCTTCTAGTGATGGAGGGAGCCAACGTGAATGCAGAGGATGAGGAGGGAGACACGGCCATGCACACGGCCCTCAGCCGCCAACAGCTCACCACCACCCTAAGCAGCACAGATAGAGATGCCTCAAACCTCTACAGCCGAGTAAGTGCACGAGAGAGAGAGGGAGATGCATGTCCAGTGAGGTCAGGACAAGTAGCTGTGGGTTAAAGATCATGCTCAACGATGGAAAAGTGTCAGCAACGCATTTGCTTTTCTCTGATCAGTATGTAAAGTCCTATAAAACAGTTTGTTTTGTTATACTGACACCTTGATTTAAACTGTTAAAGTGATTTAAAGTGGTTTTGTAGGCCTTATTTTTGGGAGTGTGCAGGATGAGTAATTCCAGTCTCATCTGAAGGGCATATACACACACACATACATCTCTCTTGAGAGCTCAGGGTTGAATTTGAGTGAGAGCCAAAGAAGAAATGCAGTTGGACGTAAAGGTGGCCAGTTAAGTTGTTTTCCTGCATCAGCAGAAATGTGTTTGTGCGTCTGGCACTGCGGGTTTGGAGTTGAATTAAAGTTTGACTTGTTGTTCTATTAAACATCACCTTAAGATATCACTCAATCTCCATAATATAATATAATAATAATCCACACTCTGGCTATAGGATTTGTTTTAGTTAACTTTTAGAAAAGACATACTGTAATATCCTTGCTTTGCAATACACTTTGTCCATCTCTCAACAATCTTTTGTGTTCTCTTATTAAAAAATAACTTGGGCTAAACTGTGAATGCACCTCTGTCTTCACTTCTTCATTAGAAGTGAATCTTTGCACTCGTGGGGCTATTTTCAGGGGACCAAATAGGTGAAAGTCCAATGGAGCAAAGTCGCATCAACAATGTGTGCAGAAGTGTCCTTCTTGATGGCTAACAGTTCTGTGACCTTCCTTGACCTTCTCTATGCATTCATACTGTACACATTTGTTCACAACAAAAAAGTCTAAAAAAAAATATCACAGCACCAGACAAAAAAAAAAAAAAACTATCACATTGCTCTCCCTTCTTCCGTGCAAATAATTTTTGCTCACTACAATTGTGAGTTACATTACAACTGAACTGATGTACCACATTGACATTTGCACAGCAGTAACTAGGGAGAGCGTTGAACGGAAAGCGCTGAGAAGCCAATGTAGCCAACAGAGGTTTTAATATAATGAGTGCAGGTCATTTTTGAGGCGGCACGGTGGTGTAGTGGTTAGCACTGTCGCCTTGCACCTCCAGGGTCCGGGTTCGATCCCCGGCCAGGCTCGATTCCCGTCTCTGTGTGCATGGAGTTTGCATGTTCTCCCCGTGCTTGGTGGGTTTCCTCCGGGTACTCCAGGTTTCCTTCCACATTCCAAAGACATATAGGTTAGGTTAATTGGTGTTCCCAAATTGCCCGTAGTGTGTGTATGTCTGTGTGCCCTGTGATGGGTTGGCACCCTGTCCAGGGTGTATCCTGCCTCGTGCCCTAAGTCTCCTGGGATAGGCTCCAGGTCCCCGTGACCCTGAATACAGGATTAAGCGGTAATGATGATGAGTGAGTGAGTGAGAGACTCACATTTGTACTTTGTGAAAATCACTCATGCGCTCTTATTTATGAACCTGAAAGAAAAGGTAGAAATAATGAGATACAGTGTAGAAGCATTTGTTTGTTCCGTAAGTTTTCACACCCTAGGTCAATACTTGACAGAATCACCTTTGCCTGCAGTTCCAGCTTCTGGGAACTGTATTCATCTGCTTTGCATGTTTGGATCCTGGTATTTTTACTTCTTCTTTTCAGCAAAAGGACAAAACAAGTTCCGTCAGATTTCATTTTTAACCCTTTTTGCCTGGCCACTGGTTCCCAGTTTGGATGAATATTCTATTCAAGAATCTATAGAAGAATTTCTTCTCTGGTTGCTCTGGTATTCTGGTACCATGCAACCGCCACCATGCTTCACTGTGGATGGTGTGCCGACAATTTGTAAAATCTTTATTAAAATTATGTATAATATCGCAATTAGACTAGTCAAAGAAATGAGTAGTTCATTAATGTCCGGATATCTAGTCTTCCAACACAGAGCTTAAATTGACTGTGTTTCTGTGTGTTTGTATCAAAGTTGAGCGGCTCGGGGCTGCTGGGGAACACAGAGCTAAATGTCGGGGCTGCCATCGCCTGTTTCATGGCTCAAGAGGGTGCCGATATAAACTACGCCAACCATAAAGGCAAGAGTCCACTGGACTTGGTGTCTGACAGCATCATCCTGCAGCTGATCAGGAGCTTCGCCGAGAAATACCGGTATGCCTGTGTTTGTTCAGGATTTCTTTAACTTCCTGCATTTCTTGTATGTTTTACTGTATATTGGAAGTCTGTATTTCTTTTAAATTAAAAAATGCACTGGTCTTAGTCATATTAATTTACAGCTAACGTTTTGCCTGACAAGCATTCATACAAATTTATAGAAATATTCCAAAGACTCAAGTAAAATTACAAAATAAGTTTGCAAATAGAATACGTGCACTGTAATTAATATAAACAGGGCTGAATACAAAAATGGTAAGGGGAAAAGAAAATGGTTAGTTATGTTACGTGTGTGTGACAGTCTGCAGGCTGGTACATGTGGGACGGGTGGCAGCGGGAGCAGCAGCCTGAGGCGGGTTCACACAACACCCAACACCATGACCAACCTCGTCATGCCCAGCGCACCAGGCCCGAGCGAGTGCCTCATCTGTTCAGAGCTCGCCCTGCTTGTGCTCTTCGCCCCGTGTCAGCACAGCGTCGCCTGCGAAGGTGAAAAGACTCACACTCACACTTATTCAAATGTTTCCACATGAAGTGTTGCTTGTACGGGTGACGAGGACATGCATACTCCAAAATCATCTCCATCATCTCCCATTATCTCCAAAATCAAGGGTATTAATGGGCTATTGTTCCTCTGCTGAGCCTCTGATTTTCCAGGAGTCCTTTCCACTAGATCAGGGGTGTCACATGTGGCCTGCAGGGAGATGCCAACAGCCCGCCCCATCACTTCTCTTTTAAAATGAATGACAGACTAGATGTGCCCGTGACTTCGTTCGAATTGGAATTGGTGGAATTTAATTGCACACTCATAAGCGCATTTTTAAAAATGTACAACGCCATCTTTTGGATTTTGGAATTAACTAAACTTTGGAATGAAGGTGTGAGATCGGGTTTATTAAGTAGATTTCAACTGCACACTCATAAGCGTGTATTAAAAAATGTACAGTGTCATCTGTTTAATTTTACTATGGTCGATTATTTATTTATTTATTTTTAATGATATAAGGGCGTTTTTTAAGTTAGATTTTAGTAGTAGTATGTCTTCTCTTTATTTGCCGATTGCAATGAAACCAAGTCTGTTTCTTACCACAAGCTCAGTCAAAGCACATTAGAAAACCCCATTAAAATTAATTCAATAGTTTTTACGTAATGCATGCACAAACAGAAAACAGACAAAAATTCTAAAACCTAAAACCATCTTGATGTGTTCTATTACTCATCTTACGTCCTCCCCAAATAATTTTTTGCAAATATCTTCAAATGTACAGACAAGACAACTTTACAGTTTTATAATATAATGATATACAATGGACCCTTGGATTACGAGCATAATTCGTTTCAGAAACAGGCTTGTGTTCCAAAACACTCGTAAATCAAATAGAATTTTCCCATAAGAAATAATGAAAACTCAAATTATTTGTTCCACAGCCTAAAAAAGTAAATACATAAAAATAATTAATACAATATATAAAGTAAAAATAAAACTAATTAACCAGCACTATACCTTTTTAAAAAAAAGTAAAAATAAATCCTGACAGATAAGTGAAGGCGTCGTGTATTTGTGTGTGTGTGTGTGTGTGTGTGTGTGTGTGTGTGTGTGTGTGTGTGTTGTGTGTGTGTGTTTGTGTGTGTGGAATTAGCCCCTTCCCTTGGCTCGTCTTACACAGTAAAACTCCTCCTTCCTCCCCCCACCTCGCTTTTTAAGTTTCACAACAAACACACACACACAACGGAAACACTGTTTTAACAGAAAAAAATCTCTCTAATGACACTCGCGTGAGCGCATAAAAACAAACAAACAAATGAACCAGCACTTTACCTTTGAAAAGAATCACGACAGAGCAGAGTTTTCTGTGTAAAGCAGAGAGTGTCTGCATGTGCGTGTGTGAAGCCAGGGAGGGGGGGTGTAAAGGCGAGATTGTGTGTGTGTGTGTGTGTGTGTGTGTGTGTGTGTGTGTGTGTGTGTGTGTGTGTGTGTGGTGTGTGTCGGACACATGCGCACACACATAGGAGACACGCTGAAACAGAGAGGGAGATGTTGATTATACCAGTAAGAGACGAGAAAGAAAGAACTAAGAATTTATAAATATCATCTAGTGTGACACAGCTGAAGCCCATGTGATCAAGTCATGTGATACCCTGCTGCAGTCATTCTAGTTAATTCGATTGGAACTTTATAACAACAATTCGGTGACCAGCCCTTGGGAAATTTGGCGTACATGTAGGCATCCCTGCACTAAATCATGGAACAGTGTTTAGCTACTTTGTGGCTGTGTAGTGGCTGGAGACTCACTTGTGAACAGTGACAGTTTCAAAACAACTTGTGACCATTTTATCTAAGAATGGTCTTTATTTACACGTTATACCAAAATAGTTCATTTGTGTCGAGGACGTGCATTGGCATCCTGCGCACATACTGTACATTCACACCTTGAGACGTGTTAGAAGCATGGCCTATTTATCTACTGGATGAGAAAACCCACAGACAGTACGTGAGGGATCGAACCGGGGACCTGGCAGCACCACTATCCACTGTGCAGCTAAGCTCACCCATTGAAAAATAATTCAGCAAAATAGATACATGATATTTATTTAAGTAACTGTACAATATGCAATAATCTCAGTGTTATTGCTAAAATAAACACATTTCCTGTTCACCCAGCTTGCATCGAATGGCTGCTCTCAAGGAAATTATGAAGATAATGTGTGTCAAACATGATTATATGAATAGGTTATAAAGGCACAAGACTAAAAAAGCATGCACGTATTCACGGAGTCTTTTACAATCTCTGTTCTCCTCAGAATGTGCTCACAGAATGAAGAAATGCATCAAATGCCAGGTCACGATCACCAAGAAAATACGACAAGGTAAGACCTTTCGTAAGTCTTGTGCTTGTTGAGGTTTGGAATCTTGGTGAGTTTCCATCTTTCATGTGGTTTAAAATGATCATGATGATGATGACGATGACCAAATCTCATTTTCTCTCGCAGACCAGACAGAGGTGGACAGCAGTCCAAACTCGGAGAGCTCAGAACAGCACCACCTGCTGGAGCAGCTGCAGTCACGCTACAGGCAGATGGAGGAGCGCATCACTTGCCCCATCTGCATCGACAACCAGATCAAGCTCGTGTTTCAGTGCGGCCACGCCTCCTGCATGGAGTGCAGCTCCGCTCTCAAAACCTGTCCCATATGCCGGCAGAGCATCCGAGAGAGGATCCAGCTCTTCGTCTGATGGATGTGTGCGCACTCGTCCGCTCGCTAGCTCACACACCACACAAGTGTGTGTGTGTGTGTGTCTCGGTTTACTGGAGGGGTGGGAGAATGAGCAGGGTGGGGTGTGTGTGTGTGGGTAGGGAGAATGGGCAGAGGGGGGGGATGTAGGATGTGCTGTATTTAATCAATCAGCCTGACTTCTCTTCATGATTGTCCAGCTCGTGTGGACTTGACCACCGTTTATGCGTGCACCTTCTTTTCCGTCAGAAAGAAAACGCAGGCACGCGTCACCCCCAAACTAAACAGCGACTCATCAACTGCTTTCTGTGAAATTTCCTCCTTTTATTTGATTATTTGCTGACTCACTGTAGCTCGGAGATGTTTACAGACTGACGCCATTGTTGGAGTTCCTGTGAAAAACCTCCTAAACCTCTCTACGGATGTAGGATCGTTACAGCTGGGGGCGCAGCCGCGGACGTCGCTGGGCTATTCTTAGAAGTCATACAGACTGCAACTTTAAGTTTCACATCGACACACAAGCGCCCCTCCTGATCCCTCCCAGTAGACCCTAAAAAGCTTTCCACAAGTGAAGGATATACAGTGCATGCTGATATGCATATTATCTATATGATATATTGTGACATGGATTACATTTGTGGTGTTCTAAGGCAATCAGACTTTTTTAATTATTATTATTATTATTATCATTATTTATGCGTGAAGGCATCCTGTAGCCTCGAGGTCAAATGAAGGAGGGCCGAGCAAGGAAACTCGCCGCGCTGCTTCTAGATGTTAATTTATTCAAAGGCTAACTCGCAAAGAGAATGAATAAGTGAAAGGTCATTTACTTTTCTTATGGGGTCGGTTTACTGAAGGAAGTTTCTTTAAATAGAATATGAGACAGTAAATCGAAGGACGACACTGACTGAAAGATGTCGAGCATCGAAACGTAAACATTCGATCCAATCGTGTGTCTTCGTTTCCTTTACAGAAGGAAATGAATGTATTTTGATGGATGGCATGGCATTCGGAAAATGTCAGCCCTCTGGAGTGACGTCTCAAGTAATCATGTATGTCCTCCGTGCTTATTTGGTTTGATGCAACAATATCGGTCAGAGATCAGCTTTTCAGCTCTTATGTCATACATTAATCTAGGATAAACTGATCCTAGATCTGAACTGGGACTTTTCAGCAAATCCCTTTTTCTTTTTTTCTTTTTTTTCTTTTTTTCCCAAAATGGGAACAGTTTTCCCCAGTCTTATTTTGTACATTAGCTGTTGAAGACTGCTGCTTAGCTTTCTGATGCATTATGATGAGGAAGTGTCCTGTGCGTTTGCTGTTTACTAAGCAGGACGAACACTAACCATACAACGCCTTCGCGCTTGGATATTAGGCGGTATCCGACGGTTATTCTTTTTGTTCATTTTCTCAATGGTTAAAATGTAAAATACAACAGAATCACCAAAAAAAAAAAAAAAAAAGTGTGTGTTTGTCAGTAAGTGTCTTAACATTTGTTAGACCTCCCCTAACCTAACCTGAGTTGCGTGTTTTTGTTCCAGAAGGGCTCGCTGTATCGTATGCGTCGAAGAAAATCTATTTTAACTGTTACTAGTTCATTTTGTATTACGCTCCACGGAAAACGCAATGGGGTTTTGTAGATTCCGTATCCGGGCTAGTTCAGATGCTACGATGTACATATATTGGAATGTTGGTGATGAGATCCTGCTGCATCACAGCTTGAGCATGCTAGCAAAGTTAAAATGAATATCAGTGCCAAATTTAACATATCAACAACAACAACAAAAAAAATAGACACGTGTATTAATTCTTCATACAAGTGTATGAAGTCTGTGTGAACTTCTCGTGAATTCTGAGACATCAGTATTTGTTTATGATTTCACAAAACTTGAGTTTTAGTTTAAAACTGTTGGGTGACATCAAACCTAGAAGAGAAAGCCTTCCTGTCCTCTTCGAATAGCTGGAATTAGTGGAAATATGTACTATAGACAAACTGTAGACATTCTGAAAGAGCCTATTAAACATTTAACCAGGTTATCTGATTTCGACATGTTTTGAAGCAAGATGTGAATAGCAGGAGTGCGTAAATGCCTTGTCTTTTGTGTTGTCAAGTGTGTTTATAACAAAATTCCTGTTTTTTTGTTTGTTTGTTTGTTTGTTTGTTTGTTTTTATAAAGGGAAGGATAATAGTCCTTTTATTTTACACTTTGTTTTGCAGTAATTGCAGTACATACAGTACAGTAGTGTGTATAACGGTGGTCTCTAGCGTGCCCGTCTGAGGTTGTATTTCAGCTTAGAATGGCGCTGGAAAAAGGCTATTCCACTTAATCTCAGAAACGATGCATATATTCAACTGGCATGTTCATAGCGAGAATTCAAATGTGAGACGGCAGCAGACGTAGGAGGGCGATAAAGGCATAGGGTTCAACGGCGATTAAAGATTATTTAAAGTGTTACTGTTGGATGTTTGTACAGTTCAGCACGCAACATTCTGATGTTGGCCTTACTGTCCATTCCAGGTTCTTTTTTTTTTTCTTTTTTTTAAGTTTAACTGTACAAAATATTTTGCAATAAATATGGAACTGTTTTATAAGGATGAAAGACTGCATTGTTGTTTCATTCAATACTACAGTAATTTGATAATATGATCAGAGTGTAGAACGTTTACTCTGAACGTCCTGGTGCTTTGATTTTCAAGAGATGAGAACGTCTGAGACCCAAGATACATTAACTGTGGTAAATATGATGTAACAAATGGATGGTCATTTCATTCCCTGGATCACGTAACTTAGTGCCACAATAGTGCAGCTTAATCTTAGGTAATATTCAAGGTAATATTAGAAGGCTTATTTTTAAATTAGCATTTCATCCTCAGTTCATTTCCTCCACACATACAGAAGCGTTCAAATCATTTTCTTGTGAATGAACGAGTAAAACTGCTAATATTTATAGGAGACTTATGGTGATGAGACTCTCAGTTGAATGGTGCAATTGTTGTTCAAGTCATACGTCTGTGAATGATGATCCTGGCCGAGGTGGATCGGAGCCCACTGCAATCGCTCCTGTGAACATTCAGCAAGTGGAACGCCTGATCCTTGAAAATCAACGGATCACCAGATTTTGGAGAAGACACATCTGTCTGTGGGAACCGTACACACAATCATTCAACACCACTTGCACATTACAGTAACTCGGCTGGGAATTTTTGCCACAACCATTATACAGTCCTCACCTCGCTCTAAGCCATTTTAAAAGTCCCGGTTTGTTTACAGTATATAGAGTACAGTATATAACACTTATGTACAATGAAAAATCTGTGCAGTTAAAGGGAACGTAATGACTTTAATACAAATGTTTATATTTAATGTATTGAAACCAGAGTGACGTAGTGATGCGGTGGGTAGTGTTACCGCCTCACGGCTCCAGTGTCCTGGATTAGATCCTGAGCTCGGATTGCTGTACATGTGCTCCCTGTGTCTCCCAAAAACATTCTAGAAGATGAAATTCTGATTAATGATGATTAATTGCATCTGTATGGGTGCGTGTCTCTCCACCTCATGCCTAGTGACCCAGACTGGAAAGTCTCCAGATGCACCATGGCCCTGATCAAGATAAAGCGGAGTTATTTAAAGTGAACATTGTAACTAATGTTAAATTTAGGACACATGGACAATCGGAGATGGCTAAGAAAAAGGGAAGTATTGTCAAACTCAAATTTCCTGACGTGTTCAAAACCAGACCAGTAGTTATCAAACTGTGCCCGGAACCCCCATGGGTCTGGGATTTAAAAAGAAAAATGGTATAGTGTTGGAAATCTCAATTATTTTTATTATTATACTTAAACACTTAGTTATTAGCCTGTCTGACTATTCATTTGAACTAAATGGGTTTAATCCAAACCTCACTAACATCATTTTGATTTCACATGTCTTTGTAACCTAATTCTCTTTGAGCAAGGCCCTTAACCCTATCTGCTCTAGGGGCGCTGTATCCTGGCTGACCCTGCGCTCTGACCCCAGCTCCCTAACTGGGATATGTGAAAAAAATATTTCACTCTGCTGTAAGGTATATGTGAAAAATATTTGAATTATTATTATTAATATAAAAATCAGTTGGCCAAAATTAATACCTATGGAAGATTGAAAAACATTAAAGCTCCAATAAACTGCTAAAAATTATTATTATAAACAATTAAACAGTTGGGATATAATGTGTGTGCTATATCTGACCTAGTGTTTATGAAGTTTTTTTTTTATTTTTAACATTAAAAAGTTACACAGTTACACACTATAGCTTAAATAATGCTTCTATGACCAGATGTTTGTATGGTTTCTTAAATATTTTAATAGCTGTGGGGTCAGCAGCTGTTTATGCTAAATGAATGCTGTGTTCGTGTTTTCATAGGCTATATTTAAAAGCTGTTAGGAGACAGGTGTTAAAACTAAATGTGTTGCATCAGGCCACCCGGTTAACACTGCAAACAGTGCCAGTAGACTCTTCACTGAGTCAAGCAGTTTGCATCAAGCAAAGGAAACTACCAAGGAGATTTGAAATTACTAGAACTGGGTTAATAACCGTTTAACACATTATCAAAACCTGGAAGGAGAAACCTAAAACGTATGAAGCGATCATGCATAGTGGCCACTCTGTAAAATGTCCTAGAGTGTGCCAATCTGAGCCCTGGCGTGGACTGGAGATGCATGCTGCCCATCGACTGTACCCATCCAACCTGACTGAGCTAGTAAAAAAAATCCCCCTGGTCGAGGCTGTAATTGCTGCCAATGATGCTTTAACAAAGTACTGCGTAAAAACTTTAGTATCTTGCTGCAACATAACAAAATTGAAAAAAGTGCATACTTTCTGAATGTACTGTAAAAGGAATTGGTATTTTCTTGTTTATTCAGTAGATACGTTATGTTTTAACTAACTGTTCTGTATAAAGACAAAAATATCAATTTCTAGCATCAAATATTTGATAGTGTGCGGGTTAATTCATATTTATTTAGACAAGGTCTTATTTGTACTAAATAAATGTACAGTTTTAAAATGTATCAATACAAAGAAAAATGTGTATTAGAAATCAACAGGATTGAATGTAATATATTTTTAGTTTGATTTATTTATTAATAAAGCGCCTGTCCATGTCATCTTACTTGTAATACTTTTGCACCTAAATATTTATAACCATTAGATTTATAGGGCAGAAATGATCAGACTGGAACATGGCGGCTGCTGTGACTCACGTGCGTCATTATGTAGCCTAAATTATTCAGAAACAAATGCTAATTTATTCATTTCACCATCTTCTCATGACATGAGGCACAGCACACCGTAGGACGGGGTGCCAATCCACTGCAGGGCACACACACATTCACACCCTACAGGCAATTTGGGAACGCCAATTAACCTAATCTGTATGTCTTTGGACTGTGGGAGGAAACCGGAAAACCCGGAAGAAACCCGTCAATCACGGAGAGAATTTATCCTTTTGGTAATTTCTCGAAACTATTTTATAATGTTATGGAGAAGTTCTTTTGCATTACGGTATCTTTCAAACACAATGTTATCTTGTGGCTATTTGACAACGTACAAGGGAAATTCACTATTCACGCTTTGATAACTTTTTTACTCTTTCAATAACTAACCTTCCCTTAATATTCTCTCATGGTTTCCCAACATGCTCTGGACACACAGTAGGACCAAAATAAATAAACAAATAAACAAATTATATCCTGCTGTTCATTAGTTATATATTTAAAAATATATTAAATTTGATATTTTCTTATATGAATCATTCTTGGCATCCTTAGATCCTTAATCCTATTTCTTTTTATAGCAAAACATTTGATTTTGTTTTACAGCAAAATCACTGCGTGTGATTCTCACCTTGGGTCTGTGTGCCTCGACTTGGTGCCTTTCCTCAGGGTACTCTGGTTTCCTCCCACATTGTGAAGACATCCAGTTTAGGCTAATAGCATTCTCAAATTGCCCGTAGTGTGCGCACAAGTTTGTATATGTATGTGCATGATGTGCCCTGCAAAGGATTAGCACCCTGTCCAGAGTGTACCCCGCCTCGCCCCCTAAGTCTCCTGAGACAGGCTGCAGGCCTCCTGTGCCGCGGTATACAGTATA
Source organism: Clarias fuscus (assembly GCA_030347435.1). NCBI lineage: Eukaryota > Metazoa > Chordata > Actinopteri > Siluriformes > Clariidae > Clarias > Clarias fuscus. Next base: position 11,567,959 of record CM059213.1, on the reverse strand, counting down.
AAGTGGTACAGACGATGTTTGAGTGATTTCTCGCTGTAATTCACCGCGCCGCTGACAGATGGCGCTCCTTACACACCTCACCTTTCCCGAGCGCTCCACGTCACACTCGGTACACGGCAGGGCTTCCGTAATCCATGCGCGCACACCTCCTGCGTTGAATTATGGGATGTGAGTTTTTCGTCTTCAGAAGCAACGCATACCTATCGAGCATAGCACTACATTTCCCAGAAGCCCCGATCAGCCTCGCAACTCCCAGCTGGATGGAGTCTCGGCCAGCTGACGGTTCCTCGGAGGAGACGACGCTCATTAACGGGCAAGAAGCGGACAGGAGAGCAGCTGAGCTCTCCGGCGTCATGGAGTAGCGCTACGAGAACGAAAATAAAAGAAACACAACGATAATAATAATACCGGTATTTATCGTTAGAATACAATAAATCAGCTTCTTGCCCGAAAGCTGACATGTTCAAGCGCAGAAGAAACTAAAATATTCGCCCCGACAAAAAAATAACAAGGTTTGTCGGTGACACCCCTGAAGGTTGGATTGAATCTGCCTCACAAACTCGTCCAAGATGTCCACGGAGGGGATGCGCGCGGAGATCGCGCGCCTGACCAGCGAGCTGCACGAGACCACGCGCGAGAAGATCCAGGCGGCTGAGTACGGGCTCGCGGTGTTGGAGGAGAAGCAGGCGCTAAAGCAGCAGTACGACGAGCTCGAGGGAGAGTATGACAGCGTCCGACAAGAGCTGGACCAGCTTAGAGAGGTGAGCACCCTTTTACATTTTTATCGAAGCTATTTAAAAATATATATTTATTTTAAACAGAAAACAATCCTGCCAAGGTCAACAGTAGCCTTCATAGCCTTCTATAAGCGTCGGAGGGATGCGGCGTTTTCTCAGGAATCGTACTCGCCGTTAATGCCTTTTCGCTTTCGGCTTTGTTCGTAAATTTGTACGTGCTTATTTGTAATTCGGGATGGTATTTTGCTGAAAAATGTTGAAATTCTTTTTTTTTTATTTATTTATTAGTTTTTGCTTAATGCTTTACAAGGTCATAACGAAGGAAGGCTGTGATAATGTTATTCATTTACATTCCTAATAGCATCCCGTGGGCTGTGCGAGCGTTACTAGGTATCGCGCATGCGCATTGCGCATACTTTTTACGTATTACTTTAAATTCATTCTTTTTAATAGTAGCTGTGACGTCAGTATTTGTTATATTATAATAGCAGGAGTGTGTTATGGTGGCATAGCATTGTCTCCTTGCACCTCCATGTTTGAGGGTTCAATTCCCACTTCAGGTCTGCGTGCATGGGGTTTGAATGTTCTCCCAGTGCTTGGTGGGTTTTCTCCCACAGTCCAAAGACATGTATATTAGGCTAATCACTGTTCATGTGATTGCCCTTGTGTGTGAATGTGTGAGAGTGCTGACCGGAGATCACACCACGGACATAAAATAGGAATAAATCGCCTTTGGCCTCCACAGTTCTTAGCTGGACCACAGAGGTTCTTGGATTCATGGAGTTGTGCAGAATGTATGTTAACTACAACTGTGGTATTAACACACATTAGAAACATGTCTGATTAAAAGATTCATTGCAGAAAATAAAAACAAAACCAGAAATTAGGAACACAAAACCTAGGACAAGAATACAATGAGGAGGAAGCGTGTTCCAGAAACAAATGAGTGGTGAATCTGGTGTAAATGTGAAGCTAGAATTTATATGAACTAATACATTAATGTCAGACTGGACATCTATAGATACAGTGTGTTACTTTCTGAAGAAGATAAATGAAAACATAAATTGGCATGTGTTTTGCTCTGGTTAATATACTTGAAGACCTGAGTTATATGTGCCTTTAAGATGCATTTTCTCATTTAAAAAAGCACTACTGTTACGTAACTGTCATAAAGCTTTATCATGTGACTTTTTATATAGCACAGTTTGAAAAATGGCGGGCTCGGTTTGAATTTTTTAAAAATCTCAAGCAGGAAGTGTGCTTTTCCCGCCTGGAAAGACTGACAGTCCTGCCAAACGAGTTACAACCCACACAGGCATGTTGGGAATGTAGAACGAGCTCTGCAGATAAACGACAGCACTGTAGTCTTTGCTCAAGCTGATTTTTTTCGTATCTCCTTTACATGTTTTTGTTATCTGCTAAGGCAATCACTGCATCCTCTTCAGGCTAATATTTGATGTCTTGAGTCATATTGAAGAAGTAGGTCAAAGAGAGAAAGTGGCGGACCGCTGCCGCAGCTGTTGTTTAAACATGTTTAAGGATGGCCTGAGTAAACTGGATGGAATGCAGAGTGTGTGGTGAGCTCTGCTTCACAGGCCATTTCTGCTCAAAATAATGAGGAAGACAAGCGTAGGTTTTAGATTTCTGTTTTTCCATTTGTGTGTTTTTAACCTCAACTCAGAGTAATTTTCTGTCACATAGAATTTTGTTGTTGGTTGCAAATCCCTGGCTAAAACTCTAAAACAGCACCTTGTCCGATTATGCTTTAAATTCCACATTCTGGCAACCGCTTGAGCTCAAACCAGCATTTGGTGTGGGCACGGTGGCTCCCACTGACGTATCTTTCTGAAATATGGAGAGAGGGTGAAAATATTTGCAGTTGAAAAGACCTTATTGAGAAGGAAAAAATGGGGGAGAGAGGAGGCAGTGGAAACGTTAGCGCAGTTTATTGCAGTTTAGTCATCTGTCTTTTGTTCTCTTTTCACCATTCTGTCATGCTTTTTGTACTGATTTCCTTAATGTTCTCTCTCTCTCCCTCTCTCTCTCTCTCTCTCTCTCTCTCTCTCTCTCTCTCTCTCGATCTTTCTCTCTCTGGGGATTCTGTTTTTCCCCTTAAAATAGAAATGGGTCAAAAAGACAGTAAATCTTTCCCAGTTTAAAAAAAGGCTCTCAGAAAACAGGATGTGGCTTTTGTAATCATCTTAAGGACCATTTTTCTTTATCAGGACAAACATCTCCGGCTTTTTTTTAAATTTTTTTAGATAATTTGTGAGCAAGTCAGAAACGGACGTCATTACTTGCTGTATTACTTGACATGTCACATGGTCATTTTTGTGTGGTAAACTGTTAATAAAAATCTTAAACTGAAATTAGTCTCAGCTTTTTGTAAAATAGCTCAATTGAAGACAGTCAGCTGTTGTCTATTGTTCAGAGAAACACAAGGCAAGTTTAGCTATCACAATGTGGTAAACATGGGTCAAAGCAGACCAGGACTGGACTGTACTGCCTGCCAAAACCCACATTCAAAACCAGTTGTGGAAGCACTTTCAGCAAGAAAGCACATCTGATAATGTTATGTCATCGTAAACAATACTTTGTTTTCTTAATACTTACATCAAGGTCGTTCCAAATTGCCTCTGAACCATTCAATGTTTCTTTTATCTTTTATCATTAATCAGTGTGAGCGTGAGCTCCTGCCAACATGCTGACAAGTTCACCTCACCGTGTTATCCGCAGCTAACACGAGCTTGAAATAGACTAGTTATTACCAAAAAAAAAAGAATCCCAAATCCCTCTCTAACCCCTGAACAATAGCACTACTTTGTGTGTGTAACAAGGTATTATATACTGTAACATGCACTGTAACAAGCTCTTAATTTTACCAGAACAGTTAGTTAGCTGAGGCTTAGCTAAGACGTAAAGAAAAACTTACAGGACTGGACTTGTAGGAAAGATACAGGAGTGTCCATCACATCCATAGTTTTTTACTCTCACCTTTTGGCTAACCGTAAGAATTTAAAATTACTTTTACCCCTGGTGGTAATACATTACATTATAGTGTGAAATACCTGTAGACCACTAGATGAAAGGTTCAGGGTTGCAGTGGAGAGAAATGCAATTAATGAGCTTTCCACACATGGCCAGTGTGCACATTAGGAGTTTGCATGATATAATTTGGCACAATTGCGATTTTGCACTGAGAAACAGTTTTTTCAGAAGGTTTTATTCCCAGTTCGGTCAATTTCCAGTTCAGGGGCCAAATCTCTGTTCATTTTCTTATTGCTACTATTAAAATCAGCTAAGCTGAAGGAAGGTTTTGAACATCTGAACGTTACCGTTTGAACTGTTTCCTCTAAGTGCATCAGTAAGCTCATATTTATAAAATGCTGAACAGTTAATGACAGGCCCTGAAAAGTTGTGTAGCATCATTATTTCTTTATTGCTTTATACTTATATTGTGTTGAAATAAAAAAGAATGAGTGATGAAGGTTTTAGCTGACAGGTTTATGACAGTGTATTGTTAGAGACTGAAACAGCTGTTACACACAGTGTTGACCAAGGGGCGAAACAGTCCACAGTCGGCCCTTTTCTTCACTAGAATTTACGTTCTTTTTGTCTGTAGTATTCATGAATTGACTTTAGAGTTGTAATTTAATTCTGTATACTGGGGTTGGGGGCTAAAATGGCAAAACTAAAAAAAAATATTACGATACTAAGAAGATATTTCTATGATACATAACCTGCAGCACAGCATCGAGTCTGTTAAGCGACTGGTAGAAATAAATGTGCTGTACTGCTTTTAAACAGTTTTGTTTTAGGTGTATGCATTTTAAATATCCGTCTTTAAGGTGCAGGCCAAATAAACCAATAAATATATGGGTTAAATATGCAGAATTGGCAGTAGTGCCATAATTTAATGGAATATAATGTCTATATTATATATTTAAAAACAAAAAAGTAGGATTAGCGCTCATAATGTGATTAATTTTTTACAGATATTGAATTTTATCATTAGTGATGATTTAATGATATCGTTTGTCATATTGTCCAACACCAATTATATACACAACGATTCTACCATTAAACATGAATAAACATTAGCGCTTTAAGACTGTATCTGTCTGTATAACAGCCCATTTAATGAGCCTGTGGCATTACATCATACTAATGGATGATTTCCACAGAAGACAGAACAGAGATAAAATCTTAATGACCCATACCAGCTAAATTCTGTTTTCAACAGTGTCCATCATTTCAGGATTACAGGATGTTTTTAAACCTCTTCCATATACTCAGACCAGGACGGCTAACCAGGACATGAGACAAAAGTCAATCTCTTTATAAGCTTATAGAGGTTTCTGTCTCGACTGGGTACCGATGTTCAGACTGTAGTAGGTTGCAGTTAAGATGATGTCTGACTGATTTTGTGCCTTTCGAGTTGTTGCACAATTGCATTACTATTATTGCTGCACTTATTCACTAAGAGTTTCAGTATTTGCAGCGTCTTCAAGTTTTTGCTTTATGGCAAAAATCCGAGTTAGGTTTTTTATTTGCGTTTGCATTTCTGCAAACTAACTTGAAGTGTATGAAATGTATTAGAAAAAGGCTTTAAATGCCACATAAACATTACAGCACAGTTCAAAAGCTTACTTCAAATATTTTCAGTATTAAGGTTAAGGGCAACTTGCCAGTGCTGGGGCTCGAAAAGGCATTTGGAGAAGGAAAGGTGCTTATGGAATGTATAAAGCTGTACATTAGAAATTTCATGGGCTAGGTCCAGTGTAAGAGCTAGTTGGTCTGTAAATGCTGATATGCATTTCACACAGTGCTCTGGGACAACGCCAGGAACTGGTATCCAGAGGTGGAAAGAGTACTAAAAATGTTTTTAACTGAAGGAACACCTTAACACCATAATGAAGCTGTTGTCTTTCTTGTGCTTGAAAATCAAAGTGGTCACTTAAGTATGGCGTTACGTCCCAGTCTAGGGTTGGGCCGCACAGCAAAAGAATGGTTCAGGGTTCTATTTTAAACTGTATGGAAATGGTGGTATATGGCAGGAAGAACCAGATTCAGTCATTAACTGGTGAAATAATGAGGTTTGTATTGCTTTACAAAAAAATACACACACAAAAAACAGGAGGAGGATCAGATTCAGGGTGGACCCAGGCCAAAATAATAAACTAAATGGTATTTATATTTAGTAGCTAGATTATTAAAAAAAAAACACGAATAAAAATACAGGTACCTTCCCTGACTCCCTAAACCAAAAACAGTATATAAATTCCCTCTTCCCAAAATAAATGGCAGCCATGCCCCTACTACTGGTGAGTGCACAAATATACAGTGAAATTATCCACAAATATATACAAAGAGCAACCAAAGCAAAAATCAAAGTCAATGGGAGGCAAAAATCACAACCAAATATCAAAACGCCAAAATCACAATCTCTTTCCCGCGTCTCTCTCTGGTTTATATATGGTCGCGCTGGTTGATGACGTCACTCTCAGGGCAGAAGCGACCGTGTGGAAGGTCAGGTAGATGCCGATGTGGGGACAGAAAACCTGGAGTGAAGTCTGGAGCGGCGCGCGACCAGGACACGATACACACACATGCGAGCGCAACGAAGCATTTATACAAAGCATAATATTTTTTGCATTTTCATTCATTTGTTTTACTCAGTAGCGCATATGATTTAAAATGTAGCGAATTACAATACTTCAAACAAAACATACTTAAGTAAAAGTAAAATTACAGATTTTAAAAACTACTTCAAAAAGTAGAAGTACACAAAAACACTACTCAATTACAGTAACGCGAGTAAATGTAATTTGTTACTTTCCACCTCTGCTGGTATCGGTACCCACTATCAGCAAGTACACAAAATAGAATTTCTTTTACTTGGTGTGACAAAAAAGTGGTACTGTATCAGCAGTGATGGGAGTCGGTGGCCATCCCATAATCAATCATGGGTTTGAGTAAACCAATCGGTGACTGATTAATAGTTGGTTTAACCACATAATACAATGTTTCTTTGATAGTTAAGTCTTGGTCATTATATATTTTTTTCTGTTCTGTGCACTGACTGTGAAATTTGACACTAGGAGTATACATACAATACAAGTAATTTGGGCCAACACACAGCCACAACCCTCGTTCAAGTTCAGCTTCAACTAGGGCTGGGAATTATCAGCGACCACCTGATACGATAATATCAGGATAATATTGCGATTTTGATCCTTTTATAAATATCCAGATTTTATATGGGTTCCATTTTCAAATGTTATTGTGCTGTTAGATTTGCTCCAAATGCAGGATTATATAGGAACAGCAACATTTTACTACCTCAATGCACCCATAAATTAAAAAGGAATTTTAAAAAAGTAAACTGATTTTGGGATCAGTGTGGCGATACAATGAATCTCCATGAAAAGAGTCATGATGTGTAACTGAATCCATTTTTTGCCCGATCTCTAATTGCGACTCATATGAAGCTTCCACAGAGCTAAATGGAGGTGGTATCAAAGTTATAGTATGGTGTATTTAGTGCAAATTAAAATCTTTCCTTTCCTTATTAGAGCTGTAGCTAGTTCCCAGTGAGCTATACAGCTAGTTCCTGTTTATCCATTAATTAAAAAAAAAGATTTATCTTGGTTGCCATTTTTAATAATTGATTGTTTAGAATGCACAGGAAATCAACTGATCATCTATAATAATCCGAGGTAACAGTGCATCTCTAATTTCAACAATCAACAGTTACACAGCGTGTCAATGTTTATTCTAGTATTTAGAATTCAATTATTTAAATATATTGTAATTGTATTAGCTAATACATAGTAATTATTAATATTTAACATGTAACTTATTATTTATATAATTGTAACATTCCAAAATCTGCCAAACATTAATGCTATTGAATTGACTGTCTACACACCATTCACAGCTCTGCAAAGTATTGGTTATAAAGAGTGAAAAGCGAAGAGGTGCACATTTGTTTCTGCTGTTACAGAAACACAGACTTGTCTTTGTCATTCTGTTTCCTAGTCCAGCTTCCTTCACTTTGTCCTTTGCAGTTTATGCTGTTTGGAGTTTGATTTTAATCGATTCATTTCTTTAAGAAGATGCTTTTGGTGAGCTTTTCTCTGTGCCACACACACGACCTGTCATCCACCTATGCTTCTGCCAGATTTAGACAACTTTTTATTTGTTTAATTTGCTAACTTTTTAAAAACTGTTTTTTAAAAAAAATATATATTATTTTATTGTTGCATTTTGTGCAACCTAGCAAATTGTGTGTTAGTCAGCATTTAATATCGGTATCAGTTTTATATATGTAGCTGAGATGATGCAGGAGGGAGAACTGATGGTGTATCAGTGCTATATGATCTGATACATTCAAGGTTTAACTGAGAATGTCATCAGGGAATGTGAGAGGCCATGACGGCACACACATGCACACGCGCAAACACAAACACCCTTCATTCTGTTGCCATGACAAAGACCCTTGTGGCACTATGTATGGTGTGTGAAGACAGTGAAAGCATTCACATTTGCTCACACACACACACACACACACACACACACACACACACTCCCACGGCTGATACTGCAGCACTGCAGCAGCTGCATGCTCGCATTGTTCCTGATGGTCAATGCCGTAAATGTCTTAAGAGGACAATACAGCCTGTGAGATACAACCTGTGCCTTGCTAGAATTGCCCACAAGCTGAGATATGGCCTGGATAAAAAATATTTTTTTTAAAAGCAGACATTTAATTACACTATTAAAGACATCACCGATCGGCTTGGCATGCTTTTAAGAAGCTGTAAACGGGTTGACGTCTCAAGAGCCTCCTTATTTATTTTTTGGGTCAAGCCCTTAGTGTCTCGGACGTAATCCTGGCACCGGGCACTGGCGTGGGAAAGTCGTAGCAGGTGCCAAGGCTAGTGCTGCCTCTTGTACCTGAATTGCCTTCTCTTGGGCTTTTCAGAAGATGGGCACCATCTTATCAAAGGATCGCTTCTCGGACGTGTGAATCAAGAGATTCGAGCCAGCCTCTCAGGTTTAGCATATGAAAGGACGTGTCCGAATGAAGCTGTGCTGAGCGTTCATTATGCAGGAAGGATGCTGGAGATCGTCCAGGGATCTAATGGCACTGAATTTTGCACAGAACTTGTGAAGCTGAACACTAATGAAGTATATTTCTGAAGAGGATGAGAAGTTGCCCTTGGTGCAGAATTGTTCTAGAACGGTATCGTGTCGGCGACGGTGTGCTCTCTGTGTTTGTAATGTACAGCGGGCTGAAGTAATCCAACTCATTCAGGATTGTGTTTATGCAGTGTGTGAGGAGGAATGAGCGAGTGCGACAGGATGCAATTAGGCGCTAATCTACAGTGAGTGAGTCTGAATCTCTGCCCACACGCCCTCAATGGGCTGGCTTGCAGACACTGGCAGCTTTCCTCAGATGTAACCGCTGTAAGAGAGCAAGGAAAGCATGCATGTGTATGTGTGCATGTGTGTGTGTGTGTGCGCGTGTGTGGTACCAATTCTACAAAAACTTTGACTAATGGTTCATGCAGGTCCCTCAGTGGACACCGTCAGCATTGCTTCTTTTAACAAATGGGACTTCCCTTCTTATACCATGGGGGATTTTCCACATTCAGGAGCCTGAGGCTGATGAAACTAAATTAAATGAGCGCCTCTCTCTATCTCACACACACACACACACACACACACACACACACACACACCACACATACACACGCACTAGCCCATTACCCTACTTACTTACACTGAGCAGTGTGTGATGCTGCTGAATTTAGCGAGGTTTGATTTTTCCACCTCGTCACTCCAC